>JAANYP010005957.1:152500-562500 GCA_020465985.1 Centrapalus pauciflorus
ACAAGTTATCAAAAACCAGTTATGATCAGAAAATGTTAACACAGTAGTACAATCCGCACATCACCTAAGGCAGGTCGATCAAAAGGATAGTGAGAACATCATAGAAAATACGTACTTTCTGTTCATGGCTATGGAGCCTATGACATGCAGCAAGGAGAGAACCAACAACTCCAGACCTGCCCATTCCAAAAAGGTCTTTAAGTCTTGTGCCAAGTTCCTTCCAGATCAGCTCCACCTGAAAAGATTGACATGAAATTATAATACACAAGGCACATCAGCATGTATCTACCTTAACACCTAACCAAAGAGGGTCAGGAGCATATATTTAATGGAAACAACTGATTTTTTAAACATTTAAATTAGAAAGTTCAGGTCCTGAGTGCAACCACTTGACAGAATGGGAAGACAAAAGGTATATTTAAGATGCATTTTTGAAGTATAAAATGTCATAACCATGAATTATGTATCTGCTGCTCTAAATTATTGCATCACTTACATGATCTTCACTTTTAGCATGAGAAATTAATGCTTGGACAACAAAATTCCCACAGTGATGAGAGGACAGCTCAAATAATGAATTTCTGAAGACCACTGTTATTATATCATTATACAAGGCTTCAGGAGCAACTTCCAAGATGACCTGCATTATAAAAGACAAAAGAGTCGAAACTAAATAATAACAATGACAGTAAAAGAAATACAGCTCGAATACTTGAGCTTCGTAAAATAATTACTTGTTCCACTATCTCGTAAGAGAACTAATTAAGTACTTCAGAATAATGCATGCCAGAGGACATAGCTGGCTGTTAAAATATAAAAGGCTGTGGACAAGAATTAAAGCCAATTCCGATGGGATCAAAGGATGACTAGATACGAGGATTAAACAAGATATGTGTGTTGCCAGATTCGTAGATAGATTTAGCACCTCTCTTTCACCTTCCCTGAGGTAGAGCTGGCTATACTTTTTTTTAAATATAAATGATCTTAAACAAGATAATATGCCGTCAAGGCAGAACAGCATATAATAAACGGACAAGACTATCTATGACTATATGTAAGCAAACAGTTGCAAGTATAAACAACTTGACAAATGAAACTAATCAAACCTCCATCAAATGGCTGAATGCAGTTTTTTTCATTAAACTCAGAAGTCTTTTCACGACATTGTTGTCTATGAGGTTCTGTTTTCTAGCATCTACAACATTGCAGCCAAGAATAATTGGAATTGCATGCAATAACTCCTGCTCGTATCCAGCCAGTAACTTCAAAGCAGTCTGCCATAATATTACAAAGAGAAGCATCACATGAAGTGTACATAATCCCCAAGGGATAGACGATTGAAAAAATCCTATGCTGCCTATGGTACATAACCCACGAGGGATAGGCGGTTGAAATAAGCCCTAGGTATTCTAGGTTCAAGTGATGCTGCATGATCACCTCTTGGCTCTTGTGGTGGGCATTCCGTTTCCCATAAGGAGTCCTCCCATTTCACGTGTATGGATAGGGTGGACTCAAACATGTGGGCTTAGTCGTCCAGACGTCGGATGCCACAGTTACAAAAACAAAAATACAATGTACATGGTGATATTGGGATGCAGGATGCCAGATGAAGTTGAAGAATGAACAGAGAACATGCCTGCAGGACCAAGCTGCCATATTGATCAACTTGCAAGATTTCAATATCTTTTTTGGCCGCTTTGAGTATCTTTGACACCAGAAATTTTAGTATATCAGGAAATCCCAAGTGCGATCCTTGGGAACCACTTCTCTCTAAGCGACAAGACTTAAAAGTTAACCGCTGTGCAAGAGCAACAGATGACTCGTTCGAACGAACGTCTGGTGAATCTAAGGGTACCCCTTTACAGAGACGGAGAAGACTTCGAAGGACATGAGATCCATGACAGTTGGTCATCACGTCAACAGGATTGAGAACAATTGCCTAACAGGAAAAAGTTAAGGCAACAATATGGCTTGCATAGATACAAGGTACAGAATGGTATTTGTGAAAAACCACATGATAGGAGAAGAGTGAACACTCAGCTGCCAAATACCTGACATATATCATTCAAGGTTGCTTCAACCACAGCTTGGGTCTCATTTTCCTGAAGATGTGCAGCTAGAGACCTGAGAGCTGTCTCAGCAACATGAGATCCAGATCTATCCATGGAAATACGTGGGAAGTCTTTTGAACAGTTTTGGAGAAAGGTACAAATGTGGTCCAACGCACACCCTTGAAGAAGGGTTTGCAAAGTGTGACTTATGATATAATCTGTTGCAAGTTCTACTTCTTTGCCTCTTGTTTCTCCCAAAGCATTACCACATATAGATGACCGTTCCTCCAGATCAATTTCAGTACCTTCAATAACATTTGCAATCTCTGAGAAGTATTGTGCTGTTCGTGGATCAACCTGTTGTCTACATGCACACATATACCAGCTTGGTAAAAAAAACAC
Source organism: Centrapalus pauciflorus (assembly GCA_020465985.1). Classification (NCBI taxonomy): domain Eukaryota; kingdom Viridiplantae; phylum Streptophyta; class Magnoliopsida; order Asterales; family Asteraceae; genus Centrapalus; species Centrapalus pauciflorus. The sequence goes on from JAANYP010005957.1 coordinate 154,954, forward strand.
TACTACTATTATATATTATTTAAGGTGAAGCAAAAAATTACTATAGAATTTAATGTGGGTTAGAAATACAGTTCAAACCTTAAAAATGATGTATGTAGCACAGAAGCTTCTTGCTGCTTTGGGTATTTTTTGGCTTTGTGAACTTCACTAGATAACCCACCAGATATATTTTTACCCGGCTTCTCCCCATCAATGTCTTTAGTTTTCTTCATCGACTTCCTACTCATGTTCCTTTTTCTTCTGCCCTGGTCGTAAGTGTTATCCTCCCCGGCCATACTGCATTCCATTATCAGATCACAACATTTAGCTCTTCTCAAGGGCAGAGCTTTTGAGCCAATAGCAACCATAAGTAACTCCTTGAAGAAAAAATTTTGATTCTGAAGATAAAAGGAATGGTAGTAGACTATTATTATATATTACACTGACAACCAAGAGACCAGCAAACAATGTTTTCGAGTAACCAGATATAGTCTTATCAAGCATCTCAATAGAAAGCTCCCACATGAAAATGATGTCTCCCATTATTCCCTGTCCATTAGATGGTTAGATTTCCACAAACTACCAGCATGGGTGAAGCAGGTTGGGATTGGTGTTTCATATATCCTTGGATACCATTTTCAAGTTGATCATGGTTTTCCCCTGTTGCAATAACAGCAATTACATATTCCTCAAGAGTCAAGACCTCAAGCATTAGCTATACTTCACAAGTTCACATGTTAGGACAGCTATTGCACAGCCCAAATCTGGAAAAAAACCAGCGAGTAGATCCAAATCCATAGAGAAAACAGGCCTAAGGATTAATGTAAGTTGTAACGCTACCCAGATCAATTAATACCACGGCCCCATCAACTCCTGCCCCTTAACAATCCAGGTTTATCCTTTTGATATTTACAAACTTGATAAAGCAAGCATTAAAGAAAAAGAACCATGAAGCAGTGATTGTATTATGGACGTGGCAAAACGGGCTGGTTGGGCTGCGTTGGGCAAGGGCATGGGCTGTGTTGGGTAATGGGCATGGGCTTAATTGGGCCGAGCCAACCCACTACCTTCTAAATCTTACAAAGTAGCCCATAATTAATTCTGATTATAAAAACTATTAATTATTAGTAAAACTAATATACCATAACAAGATAATAACCGATTGAACCTGAAACACCAAAGAGATTAAAATTTTACATGTCAGCACATCAAGAGTCACGACAATAACCGAATTGGGATTCAAATAGATAAGCTACAATCCAAAACAACTATGTCAATAAGCAGAATTATAAAACTATAACCAAAACCGTACCTACTAAAAAACCTGAAACAAACAGTAATGATCACAATATATGAATAGCAGCAAGTAGTCAGTAAACAATAGAAGAAACTATGACTAAATAATCATGAAACACCAGTGAAGACGTCACAAAATATACCAGAAAATTACCACGGAACAACCCTGTCCTCTAAGGTCCCTAACTGACTGTAGCACAGAGGCACTTGCAAGAAAATAAAGTAAAGCCAAAATTGGAGAGAACTTGATAAATCTGATTTGAGCTTTGTCTGACAAACAAAAAGAAAAAAAAAAACAGATCCCATTACTTCGCAAGCTTACAACAGTATCAAGTGGTCGACAAGTTCGCTAAAATTCATACAAGTTGATTAGTCGATTTACAAACTTGTTAATACATGCCGTAAGAAACTTATTACTACCTAATTATGTTTTAATCAGTTGAAGTGATTATTCCAAACACCCATAAACAACCAAAAAGGCAAAAACAAACGATACTCTCTAAATTCAAAACTCAAACACATTACAGTTTAATAATTGACTTTTCAAATCATCATAAGGTAGCTGCATTTTGCCCTATTTAATCTGTATAAATGCAAGCAATAAATAAAAGGTTAACAATAATAGCACACACATCATTTTTGTTATTTGAATCCTTCCACACAGACCACACATTCCAACTCACTTGTCTTTTAGTATATTCTATTTTCTAACAATCTATTCATTCAATTCATGCATCATGACCTCCATTTACTTAGATAAGCAACTAACTTCATACTGCAATTGAAAAATATATGATTAATAACATATTGATTGCCTCTTCAATTTTGAGAAATTTTGCAAGTAATTCTGATAACATGGTGTACAAACCCTGTGGTTGCTATAAGCTACATGACCTACCCTTTAGATTATAGCCAATTGTTTCTAATGTAAGATATGGTATTCAGCCTTTTGACTTCGAATTTCCTAATACATATCCAGATAAAATCCATCCTTGATTTAACACCTACATACTTAGATGTAACTACCATATTTACGTTGAATTGAAAGTTTGTTTGATTTACTTCGAGTCTTTTAACTTAGAAGTTGAAAAAGGTAGTGTAGGTGACTTATGGTGGGTACTTGAGATGATCGCAAACACCTAATTTTAATTTTCACAAAAACACACCATGAAGCAGTGCAAATTTACAGTAAACCGGAGATAATTACAAGTTAAACAAATTCAAAACGCAAAGGCAGCTTCACATCGTAAACTTGAACAAATACCCATCATATAATCACTTCAGAACGATATAAAAAACTGCAAGATAAAAATAAGTTTGCTTTGTAAAATCGTTCAAACATACCTTATTTCAGTAAGACGCCCTTTTAAACCCTAGAGAGCCGCACAAAAACGAAACCCGTCAGTATGTAAGCGAAGATCCGAAGAAGAACGAGGAACCAAAAAAGAAGAAAAGAGAAGGGAGTTTTCGAGCGCAGCGGCGCGTAAGAGAAAGAAGAACAGCCCATACTGTTACAAAAGCAGTCCAATTCACATATTGCGTCGGCCCATGGTTAGTTGTAACATGTATAACATCTGATCACGAAAATTAGGGTTATTATCAAAAAAATCATCCGAACTTTTATGATTTTTTCGGTTTAACCACTCAATTTTTTTTCAACCGATCAAAACACTAAACTTTTCATTTTTTTATTGCTTTGGCCATTTTACCTGTTATCAAAGGTGATTTGGTGACGTGGCAATTACGTGACGTTTTTATCATTGAAAAAACTACTAGACTTCCAATATTTTTTTGGTTTGACCACCATCCTCTTAAACTAAAAATTAAAACTCCGAGAAACGATAATTCAATGTAATCAAACATAATATTTCATATTTTTATCAATTACAGTATTATATCAAATTAAAATCAATTCATTTTTATTTTTATGTTTTTTCAAGATTTTATAAACACAAAAAATAAACCCAATTTAAGTTTCAAAATTGCTTATGAAATTTTATAATAAAATTTTAGTTTTTAATTTTCTATTGTTATTTATTTTTTAAAAATTTATTTAATTATATTATTACTATCGTTAATGATTACTATTTAATTTATAAAATTTATTTATTTACGATCCTTTAAAACATTCAAACCCTAACAAACTTGATGAACACTACAAGACCTTAGAGAATCAAATTGATTAGAATCTGTTTGGAATAACACAATTATAATGAAGAACTGATGAAGTAGAAGAGGATGATAATGAAGAAGCAAAAGAGATTAATGAAGCATCGTTGTTGATAAAAGCAATATGATGATGAAAAAAGAGAGAATTAGTTTTCTTGAAATTAATGTTTATTTTAATCATTTGATGTTTTGAGCAATATAATAATAGAAATTACAAAATCTGAACATCAATTAAATTAGAGATTAGATCAAAAAAACTAATAGAGTGGTTAAATATAAAAATTATGAGAGTTCGAATGGTTTTTTTGATAAAAACTCTAATTCATAACAACAATTGACCTGTCAAACAAGTTACCGGTCAAAAATGAATGACTAAACCAATAAATTTGAAAGTATGGTGATTAAACTAGTAGAAAATAAAAAGTGTAGTGATTTGATCGGTTGGAAAAAAATTGAATGGTTAAACCGAAAAAATCATAAAAGTTCGGATGGTTTTTTCAAAAATTATTACGTGGATATTTTTAATTAAATTTATTTGTATAAAATGTATATGAGTAAAAATAAAAATATACAAAAATAATAATTGTGTTTGTTTTTTATTATTTACAGATTAAAAAATAGAGTATTTTGTCTTTTTTTAAAATATTAAATTGTATTTATCTTTTATTTTTTATAAGTTGTAATTATCTTTTTGGTGAACGTAGAGGTGACACGTGACATTTGATGTTTTCCTTTATTATAAATAATAATAATAATAATATTATTAATAATAATAATTTCCACAACTAATACAAATTTTACATTTGGATCTAATTATGATTATTATGGATAATAATGATAAATATTTATTATAGGTAAACATTAATTTTAAATGTTACAAAATCTAATTTACTACTAATTAATTAACAAAAAAAATAAAGTCAAAATTTAATGCAATTAAGTTAAGATGTTAAATTTGGAAAAAGATGTGAAAAAATAAAATTTTCTTACATGAAATAAAATGTTTTGTTTTATTATAATACATAGGTTAATCAACTCATGTATTACATGGGTTGATTTGAAAAATACATATTTTTTATATTTTAATAAATTATTATACAATTTATATATAATTAAAATAAAAAAATTTGAAAGCTAGTTAAGCTAAAGATAAAAAATACTTAGTTGTTTGATATTAAATAAAAAAATATTATTAGATTGTATTATCAAAAACAGATAATATGTGTTTGCAAAAAATGTTTCTTTTAATTTTTATTAACTTCATATATGAAATATCAATGTAAGAAACAAAAAACTTCAATTATGTGAATGTGTATATATTTTGAAAATGATAAAATATAAAAATGGAATATTTGAAAATCAACAATCAAAATTTATCATATTCATAGTTGAAGTTTTATTAAATCTTGTTAGCAAAATAATTAACAAAAAATTTTAACTTTATTTACTACACTTCTACATTTAAATCCAAATTTTTACATTTGAATTTAACTATGATCATTAAGGATAATAATGACACATATTTATTTTAGGTAAATATTAATTTAATATTATTTCATTAATGAAAAAATTAAAATCAAAATTTAGTATAATATAATTAAGTTAAGGTAGTAAATTTAGAAAATGAATTAAAAGAATGACATAGGTATAAGTATTGGTTTTAATTAAGGGTATAAGAGACATGTCATAAATCTGGACCATTGATTTCTTTCCATCCAATGGTCCAGAATCTCCAAGTGGTTTTCTTATTTTATATAGTATAGATAGAAGTTATCGTTTGATGTTCACTTAAACTACCAATTAACATAGCCTGATTTACAGTTTTTTATTTAAATAATTAATATATAATTACTATATTTAAGGATTATGTTATCACTCATGAGTTAACAGAAACAACTTTTCAATAGTTAATATACAACGCTTGTTGAAAATTTGATTTTTAATTATTGATATTAATTATGTTTTATTATGAAAAAAACCAATATGTTTTTACGTTTTTTTGTGTTTTCGTCCCCCATGTTTTCTTTCCAAGAGAAATCCTCAAGTTATTATTTTTTTTTTGTTCAGTGAAAATTGGCTATTAGGACTCGGTTTTTGGTTTTTAAAAGAAAATTTAACTTGAGAACTCTTTTTGTAAAAAATAACATCGAGTGACGAAAACACAAAAACTGTGAAAACATATATTTTTTTCATAATAAACAGTATTAATTATCAGCAAACTAAGGATTTATCATATCTCAATTATGTATTTTTATTAGTTATAAATAAAGTTAAAATTTTTACAATGTTTTCCCATTAATTATATGAAGGTTCCTTAAATTAATTTAATTATTTTTCATTCTATAATCTATAATGTTTAAATTTAATATTGAGTTACATTTTTTCATAATATTCATAGTTTGTGTCGTTTATTATCGAATTCTACAATTATTTTAAAATTTGTAATTTATTTATATAAATTTATTATTCAAACAAATCTATATATTATACGAGTCTCATAATATACCAAAATAAATGGTATTAATTAATTGTTTTATACTTTATATTAAAGTAAATATATAAATAAATACAATAATATAATATAGGTTATTATGTCAAAGTTAATGTTTATTAGAGTTTTAAAATAAATATATTAAATGTAAATAGTTAAATTCATCATTCATTAAAGTTTAGTAAATGAAAGTATGTTATAAATAATAATAAATTTATATTTTTTAATCATTTCTAGTAACACTATTTTATTATTTTAATTAATAACATAAATTTTAATTTTATTATTGTTTAATCAACAACTTTAAAATGTTGATTCTATAAATAATAAAAATATCTAAAAAACTGATGTTATTAATAATTATAATTTAAATAATATTGCGCTAACGGTATAAATAAAATTTTGTTGCTATCTTTATTAATCGACACATAAAATACATGCAGTCACATAGACACAATCATCACAAATATACGCAGCTAGCAGCCATTTTAAAATCTATACTATATAAAATAAGAAAACCACTTGGAGTTATGGATCATTGGATGGAAAGAAATCAATGGTTCAGATTAATGACAACTCATAATTATTTATGAAATGTCTCTTATACCCTTAATTAAAATCAATAATTATACCTATGCCATTTTTTAATTCATTTTTCAAATTTACTACCTTAACTTAATCACATTAAATTTTGATTTTAATTTTTTCATTAATGAATTAATATTAAATTAATATTTATCTAAAATAAATATGTGTCATTATTATCCTTAATGATCACAGTTAAATCCAAATGTGAAAATTTGGGTTTAAATGTAGAAGTGTAGTAAATAAATTAAAATTTTTTGTAATTATTTCGCTAACAAGATTTAAAATTTAATTGATAAAACTTCAATTGTGAATATGATAAATTTTGATTGTTGATTTTCAGGTATTCTATTTTTATATTTTATCATTTTCAAAATATATACACATTCACATAATTGAAGTTTATTGTTTCTTACATTTATTTCATATTTGAAGTTAATAAAAATTAAAAGAAACATTTTTTTGCAAACACATATTATCTGTTTTTAATAATACAATATAATAATTTTTTTTATTTAATATCAAAGAACTAAGTATTTTTTTATCTTTAATTTTACTAGCTTTCAATTTTTTTATTTTAATTATATATAAATTTTATAATAATTTATTAAAATATAAAAAAATATGTATTTTCTAAATCAACCCATGTAATAAATGGTTTGATTATTATCTATATTATAATAAAACAAAACAATTCATGTCATATGTCACTTTTACAATACAATAAAATTTTATTTTTCCATCTCTTTTTCCAAATTTAACACCTCAACTTAATTGCATTAAATTTTGAGTTTATTTTTTTTCATTAATTAATTAGTAAATAAATTAGATTTTGTAACATTTAAGATTAATGTTTACCTAAAATAAATATCTATCATTATTATCCATAATAATCATAATTAAATCCAAATATAAAAATTTGAATAGTTGTGGAAATTATTATTATGTATAATAAAGGAAAAAATCAAATGTCACGTGTCACCTCTACGTTCACAATAAAAAATTACAACATATAAAAAATAAAAGGTAAATACAATTTAATATTTTTAAAAAAGATAAATATACTATATTTTTTAATCTGTAAATAATTAAAAAAAATAAACACAATTATTATTTTTGTATGTTTTTATTTTTACTCGTATACATTTTATATAAATAAATTTAATTAAAAATATCCACGTAATACGTAGGTTATAAAATAGTAATTAATTGAGTTAGCCATTCAATCTCTTACTTATAAGAAAATTAAAAACTTTTGAATTTTTTTGAAACAAAAGTGTATAATTGAATTCACCATTCAATTTAAACACTTAAACCAAAGTTGATGTAAAAGTTTTGAATTGTCGATCCAGTCATAAACTTTTGATAATTTTTTTGCTTTTGAAAAAAAATGTATGATTTTTTGTTTGTCTCCAATGATTTATCGAGATTCTTGAAGATAATTTGTTTTCTATTAAAAAGAATATTCTTTTGCTTTTTAATCGAAGGGTTTTTTCTCGATATAACAATACTCATATGACTTCTTTATGCTATATTTTTCTTTATTTTATATATTACTTTTTTATGTTATGTCTTCTTAATTTATATTTATTTACTTGTTTTACGTCATTGTTTTTTTTATTTTATGATATTTTACTTATACTTATAAGTATATATTTTGTATATAATTAACTTCATATTAATCATTTAAGTCATTTTTGGAGCAAATGGTGTACCTAAGTCAATATGGGTGGGGTGGCCTCCACGTTGGTTCATCCCCGCCGGGTACACCACCCCTCGCCCTCGCCCTGAACAAATGAACCCCACATCGACTTCCTTTTTCTCTCTTTCTCTTTCTATTATTTGTGAAAGACACAAATGTTTAAGAAGCGCTCTTCTTTCTCCCTCTTCGAAAGTATCCTTAGAGGTTAATGATATTGAAATAGAAAGTTGAGTATACTATTGATTTTATTGGAATAAAAATATGGAGGTTGTAAGATATGTAAACACAGCAGTTGAAAATCTTTATATAGTAATAAATCAGAACATATATGTCATGTGTTATAACTTCAGCTAACCATTTTTTTTATTTTCCCGCCTAAATTTCATAGTTTAATTCTTCCAATTTACTATTGTAATATATAAATTTTAAAAACAAGAATTAATTACCATTTAATTAAGGACTTAATCATTTCATTTTACGTGATTTAATTGATTTATTTTGTATAGCTTAATTCAATAGTTTATGTAATATGTTATTTAACTCAATTAAACATGTTTTTATATTAAGTGTTTATTTATTATAATTATAGAATAATAAAATTATATATTTTGTATAACGTTTTGTGTCAATTTAATATCAACATTTATTTTGTATCCTTTTTTATTTAGTTTAATATCACCATTTATTATTTTTGTAATAATATTTAAATTTAAAAAAAAAAATTAAAAATATAATTATTTATTAAACATAGTTATGTAACAAACTAGCAAGTTGGAATAAAATAAGAATAGTTTTAATGAGGATGTCTGTCACATGTGTGATTATTGATTATGCTTGATCAACGGCAGGCCCAAAAACAACGTTTGACTTTTTCAAAATAAATGCGTCGCAATCATTTGACAGGAAACAGCTGGACGCATGTAATTTGTTTTAGTTTTGGGTTTAGTTATATTTAATTAATATTAATATTTTAGTTTTAGATGGTGTTTAATAAATAAAACAGCGATTGGTGGTTGGTACTGCTCAATCAACAACATTTAAATTTAGATAGTAAATAATAGTTTTAAAAAAAAAAGTTAAAATCTAATGAAAATCCGTAAATAAAAAATTTACAGCATAATGCTGCCTGCCTGCTGATGCACTCGCTGCTTCTAGTTGTACTTTTTTCATTAAAATTAAAGAAGCATTACAGCGAATATATATGTGTGTGTGTTATACAAACAGAAAACAATGCCACATGGCCCACATGGAATGGATTATAAGAAATATATTTATAAACAAATAAAGAACAAACAAAACATTACTACGCGTTTACAAAATTATATATAAATATATGCATAAATAAATAAGAAGAAGCAGTGAATTGAAGGAGGAGCCACTTCAAACACCCACACATGCACTACTTTTATAATTGTGTATATATATTTTAGTTCTTGTACGTTAAGCAACAACAAGTCGATCAAGATCGAGTCAAGATAGATATAAATCCGATCGGAAGGAGTACGTATATGGATAGCATCCGGTCGTTCAAGGGTTATGGTAAGGTAGATGGAGTTGAAGACGAAGCATTCCGTCGCAAAACCCGAAAGCGTCTCATCATCCTCATCGTCTCTTTACTCCTCCTCATTGCCGTTATCATCGGAGCAGTCCTCATTCACAACCGCAACAACAACAACAACAATAACAATAATTCCCTCCAATCCTCCTCCTCCCAATCCATTAAAGCCGTATGTAGCCAGACCCCATATCCTGAATCTTGCTACTCAACCATCTCCGATCTCGATAAATCCAACACCACCACCGATCCAGAACAAATCCTCAAACTCTCCCTACAAGTTGTTTTCAATGCCCTTTCCAATCTCAATCTCTCTTCTTTGACCCAGTCTACCAACATCAACATCAACGACACCCTTGCCTTCACTGTCTGCCGAACTGTCTTAGACGACGCTCTTGATTATCTCCGTGATTCCATCTCCTCCATGGATACGGATACGGATACGGATGATCAGAAGAATCAGAAGCTCCTCCTCACCCCTACCAAAATCGACGACCTCAAAACATGGCTCAGCACTGCCCTCACCAACCAAGACACTTGTTTAGATGCTCTCCAACAGATCAATTCCACCTTTCTCCCTCACATCACTTCCCTGATGCAAAATTCCACACACTACGCCAGCAACAGTTTAGCTATTGTTTCCAAGATCTCCGGGATTCTTGACAAGTTCAATCTCCCCATCCACAGGAAGTTGTTGTCTTCAGAGTTCCCGGAATGGGTCGGTCCTGGTGTCCGGAGGTTGCTTCAGGTCCGGCCGGTGCCCAATGTGACGGTGGCCTTGGACGGGAGCGGAGATGTTAAAACCATTAAAGAGGCTATGGGAAAGGTACCCAAGAAGAGCAAGACAATGTTCGTAATATACATCAAGGAAGGTGTGTATCTTGAGAATGTTGTTTTGGACAAATCCTTCTGGAACGTCATGATCTACGGCGACGGCAAGGATAAGTCCATTGTTTCCGCCAGCCTCAATTTCATCGACGGCACCCCCACTTTTTCCACTGCCACTTTCGGTCAGTACGTACAGTATTTTATATTTTATTTTTTCAATTAATTAATTGGATTGGTGCAGTACTTACTGCAGTTACTGGTAACGGTACATTTCAAAATAAAGAAAAACCAATAATTCTTTGCTAACTTCTTGTGCATTAAAAATTGGGCCCCAACTTAACCCACATCACATGGTTGCCTTGGATGTCATGTGATGTGAATTATAGGCCATCTCTGACAACCCATGTGCAAGTTTAGGTCATCGATCATACATATACATCGTATTTTTGTGGCTTTTATTTTTTATAATAAGATTTTTTTAACACTTATGTCTTCAAAAGAAATATATTTGACATGTAATAATCAAAACTAGTTTATAACCCACGTATTACGTAAATATTTTTAATTAAATTTATTTATATAAAATGTATATGAGTAAAAATAAAAACATACAAAAATAATAATTGTGTTTATTTTTTATTATTTACAGATTAAAAAATAGAATATATTTATCTTTTTTAAAAATATTAAATTGTATATATCTTTTATTTTTTATAATTTGTAATTATCTTTTTGGTACACGTAGAGGTGTCACGTGACATTTGATGTTCTCCTTTATTATACATAATAATAATAATAATTTCCACAACTAATTCAAATTTTTACATTTGGATCTAATTATGATTATTATGGATAATAATGATAAATATTTATTTTAGGTAAACATTAATTTTAAATGTTACAAAATCTAATTTATTACTATTAATTAATGAAAAAAATAAAGTCAAAATTTAATACAATTAAGTTAAGGTGTTAATTTTGGAAAAAGAGATGAAAAAATAAAATTTTCTTGTATTGTAGAAGTGACATATGACATGAATTGTTATGTTTTATTATAATATATAGGTTAATAAACTCATGTATTACATGAGTTGATTTAGAAAATTCATATTTTTTTATATTCTAATAAATTATTATAAAATTTATATATAATTAAAATAAAAAAAATGAAAGCTAGTTAAATTAAAGATAAAAAAATACTTAGTTGTTTGATATTAAATAAAAAAATATTATTATATTGTATTAATAAAAACAGATAATATGTGTTTGCAAAAAATGTTTCTTTTAATTTTTATTAACTTCAAATATGAAATATCAATGTAAGAAACAAAAAACTTCAATTATGTGAATGTGTATATATTTTGAAAATGATAAAATATAAAAATGGAATATCTCAAAATCAACAATCAAAATTTATCATATTCACAATTGAATTATCAATTAAATTTTTAATCTTGTTAGCAAAATAATTAACAAAAAATTTTAGCATTATTTACTACACTTTTACATTTAAATCCATATTTTTACATTTGAATTTACTATGATCATTAAGGATAATAATGACACATATTTATTTTAGGTAAATATTAATTTAATATTAATTCATTAATGAAAAATTAAGATCAAAATTTAATGTAATGTAATGTAATTAAGTTAAGGTAGTAAAATTGGGAAATGAATTAAAAAATGGCATAAGTATAATTATTGATTTTAATTAAGGGTATAAAAGACATTTTATAAATAATTATGAGTTGTCATTACTCTGGACCATTGATTTCTTTCCATCCAATGGTCCAGAAACTCCAAGTGGTTTTCTTATTTTATATGATATAGAAGTATAGATTGAAGACATGAGAAGGTTTTTTGCATATTTAATGTCTTAAAAAACAAACGGCACCTAACACATGCGCGCATATGATCTGATTCAATTAACCGCATCCACATGTCATGATCTTTTTTTAATAATAATAATGTGAATGATGGTATTAATTTTTTTAAATAATGTTTATGATGGATCAGCTGTTGCGGGAAAAGGGTTTGTGGCAATAGACATGGGATTCAAGAACACTGCTGGTGCAGCCAAGCATCAGGCAGTGGCCTTTAGGTCTGGTTCGGATTTCTCCGTCTTCTACAGATGCTCATTTGACGCCTTCCAAGACACCCTCTATCCCCATTCCAACCGCCAGTTTTATCGTGAATGCGATGTCACCGGAACCATAGACTTCATCTTTGGAAACGCAGCTGTCGTCTTCCAGAACTGCAACATCATGCCACGCCAGCCTTTAGCCAACCAATTTGTCACCATCACGGCTCAGGGAAAGAAAGACCCCAATCAAAACACTGGCATTTCCATCCAAAAATGCAAGATATCCGCATTCGATAAACTCACGGCTCCTACATACCTTGGCAGGCCATGGAAGGATTTCTCCACAACCGTCATCATGCAGTCCAGTATTGGAAGCTTTGTCAACCCACTGGGCTGGATTCCATGGGTCCAGGGTGTTGACCCGCCTGCATCCATATTCTATGGCGAGTACCTCAACACCGGGCCAGGTGCTGGTGTGGACGGACGAGTTAAATGGGTCGGGTATAAGCCTACCCTAACTAGCAATGAGGCTTCCAGATTCACCGTTGCTTCCTTCATAGAAGGCTCAATGTGGCTACCTCAAAAAAATGTGATGTTCGACTCAGCTTTATAATCATGAAAAAGTAATTTAACTGGTCGGCTGACTTTTATTTCTTTCAATTCGATCATAGGAGGATACGATAGTTTGAGTTGTAATACACCATCATATGATGACATTTTCCTTTCTATCACGCGCACTTGTATAATATATATATATATATATTATACTCGGTTATTAATTGTACTATTTATACGAAGATTATTGTATTTTCAAAATTTACAGTTTTATTCATAATTTTTTAAACTGGTAAATAAAAGAATTTAAAATTGATTACAATGGTACTAATTAATAATAATAATATTTGAGAAAAAAATAGATTTTAAAACTTGTAAATTAGTTAAAATTTTAAAAACCAATAATTTTGTAAAATATTTATGCATGAAAACATATGAAATAGAAGAACGAAAATATGTATCTAAATTGGCAACATTTTATGCTCAATATAATTTAATTAAAAATTTTATTATGTTATTATTAATAAATAAACATTTATGATAGAAACATCTTTTAAGATATTAATTATACAATCAATGAAAAATTAATACATTTATAATATGCATGCTTTAAATTCAAAGACAATTTAATTGCTTTTAATATAATGAATTGAAGTCGTTAGTTTGAAAAAATAAGTTAGGAAATAAATATAAAAGATTATTTATATATTTTTAATTAATTGAATTTATTATTGTATGGTTCTAAATTTGAAAAAAAAAAAAAAAAAAAAAAAAAAAACAATGCATTGATAAAATGACATGTGACAATAAGATGTTTTCTTTTATTATAATATATATATATATATATATATATATATATATATAATTTATTATGTTTATGTAATTTTATAATGTATATTCACTATAGTTTAAACTATATATATAGTCAGGTTCAATTGAGAATTTTTATGCATCTAGGTATCTAACAACCATCTTACAGTCATTGGATCAAGTCGATCTCGTGATGCATTGTAACATCCTAAGATTTAAATTGTGGTAATCGAGGATGTTTAGTTTAAATTTCGTATTTAATGTAACCAAGTTGGATTATTTGTGAAAGTTATGTATTTAGAAATTCAGAAGTTGATTATTATTTTAAATAATTAAGAAATTTTAGAATTTCAAATTATAATTTAGGTATGATAAAATTTAAATATTTATGGTGATAAAATAAAGATTTAAACTTTATGTAAAGTAATCAGATTAGTGTAGGGGTCACTTATTACAAAAACCGAAAATGAAGGAATAAAAGAATCTAAGTCTTTTATTAGCCATTTGCAACCTCTTCACCTTCAAAAAGACACACAAACTCTCTCAAGAATTCTATTGGGATTCAAAATTTTGTGGAAGAAAATTTGTGGATTAGAGCTAATACATCAAGATTCATGTCTGAATCGGTAAGAAAATGATTTCTTAAAATGGGGTTTTCTTGGAAGAGTTTAAAATGCAAATTTTGGATTTTGAATATGATGAATCGTTGTTGCATGCATGTTATTATAGTTGGAAAACGTCAATTGAAGTACCTAGGGCATTTGAAAGAAGAATCGTCCACTGATTCAACAAAAAAGGTAAGAAATATGAAATTTTATAGATTTTTGTGTTCTTGAAAAATTTCCTTATTTCTGGTCAAATCTGGACGAAATTGGGTGTTATTGATAAGGAAAATAGTCTATGAACACTCCATATATGTTATTATAGCATTTCTATGGATTGCATGTAAAAAAAAATCGAGTTTGACAAGAACTTTGGGTAAAACCCGTAGCTGCGACTTGCAATTCTGCAGGTCGACTCGGCGAGTCGGGTGGGTTGACTCGACGAGTCGCCAAGAACACCAAGCCAATAAGAAATTTTCGAAGTATGGAGACTCGAATTTCGGGTATGGTCGAACTTCATATATGCCCCAATTTTAGGTGGGGGACCCGAACTTCGGATGAGTTTACTTTCGGGTCATGTATCTCGGGTATAATAGAAATTCGGTCGAGGATCCGAACTTATGACCTCGACTCATCGAGTCGAACTGGGTGACTCGGCGAGTCGGCCTCAGTTCATGCGAGTTTCGGATCTGGTTAAGAGGATCCGAACTTCTGGTCTAAAAAATCAGATTTTTGAGATAACTTTAGCATTATAATAGGACATTTAATGATGAGTTCTTTGGACTTAATAACGATCCGAACCTTGGGAATTAAATATGAATTTATGATGGCAAATCCGAAGATTTAACACTTTAAATTGTGAAACTTGATGGAAATCATTATTAAACAGACATTAATGGTATTTTCATATGAACCTGTAACATATCCCTTGTGGTGTTGTTAAACACACAATGGGGTAATTTATGATTCCGGTTGAAAGTCCGATGAAAAATAATATAAAATTAAGTTTATTAACGCATCCACTGTGAGTACTTAGGATTGTATATGTCTACATTTGTTTTATGCTAGTTGTTGTTCATCGAGGCATGTTGATTCATTTTCGATTGACACTCTACTAACTTGTGTTTATTATGATGCACATTGTTGCTTGTTTATATGTTATTACATGGTCCGTGTTCTTTGTTGTACATCTTGTGATGGGCTTTCGAGCTATAACTGGTAAATCAATGCTACTGAGGCTATATGACATGGATATGATCCCTCCGATATCCTGAAGGGCAGGTGTAGCATGCCCGATGGTAAATTTTGCCTCAATTGAATGTACTATTCCGTGCAATAGCACGATGGAGCTGCATGCAGCGTGCTCGTATGTGATACCGTACTTCGTGTGCGAAGGGGTGAACGACGTTTATCGCCGGTGTTACTCATTGTGTGCTGCATAAATACTTGTAGAATATATAATCTTTGTACTCACTAAACTTTGCTTATCCTTTAGTTGTTTACATTTTTTTAGAAAATGGTAAATCCGCTGCTGGACCTTCTAGCTAGGTCATAATTTGAAGTATTTGATGATCTTTACTACTCAATCGGTAACTGATATATGGGGACATCATTGTACTATTTGGAATGATTGTAATAAACATTGAGTATGTAGAAACTAGACTGGAACCTTGTAGCACCATAGGGTGTTTGACTTTTATTTTAAATTATGTATTTTCAATTTCCTATAATGTACTAAGTGTTTCAGATCAATTGTATAATTATGGGTTGTGATTAATCATGGGTGATGTAATGGTGGTTATTGTGACAATGGTGTCACATGCATCATACCTGATGCATCTCGTGATGCAACATATTATATACATCTAATGAAGGGTAGTTTAGGAAAAAAAATATAGTTTAATGAATTTTAATTTTATATTAATTGAATATTGCATCAAATATTTAAAAAATAATAAATGTTATATAAATTTAATTACTACACTTCCAAATTTAACAAAAATAATACAAATTCAAATTAAACGATGAATATTAGATGCATCATTGTCATTCATCCTTCGTGTTCATCATCATCATGCATTATCTTCGTGTTCATCAACTTCATATTCATCATTCGTGATGCATCAAATGTGTTCATCTAAAAACCTTAATCTAACGTGTTACAACGACATGTTTATCCCAAAACCTTAATCTAACATGATGCAACATCCAAAAAACTTAAACTAACGTGTTGTTATGCATCATCATTGTTCATCGTTCATCATCTATGCATCGTCATTGTTCATCATCCATATATGCATCATCTTTGTTTCGTTGTTCATCGTTCATCATCCATCTATGCATCGCCATTATTCATCATCAATATTTGCATCATCATTATTCATCGTCAATCTATGCATCGTGTTCTCCATAATCATCATCAGTTGCATCTATTGTTCATGCTTATGTAACACCCGAGTTACCACAAACAGTACACGTCATAATTTCTTTAAGTACATTTCATTAAGTTATAAATATTACTATTGTCTGATACCACAGGTCCACATGCCTGGTTCAGTTAAAGCTATAAGATACTTAATTACCAAAAATATTAAAGATAAAATGGTGGTCTAATCTAGCTTCTAAAATCTTCTATCAGAGTGCGGAAGATTGAACAAGCTACCCGAGACCGCAATTATCTTTACAAAATAGGCATCAGCACAAAGTTCAAAAGTCTGCAATCCTCCAGTATCAAAATTCACTTAGCTTGGGACGAACTACCTGCTATAGCCTTGGCCTTATCAACTTTTCCTGTAAAGATAGATGTCATGACAGAGTAAGCTAACTTTGCTTAGTGAGTTAACAGAGTACCATTAGTTACCACACATAAGTAACATACTATCAGATCATGTCGGTAAGTCAACACGTCAGAGACGGCAAAGATTTGGGAGTTAACCCAATCTGTATTCCCATGTGTAAGGCCGAAGCCCTACGGGAAGTGTATGGAAACGAGTCAGATAGGAAAGGAATCTGCAGAATTCCTTCCTGTGAATGGAGATCTCGCATTCGGTCCGATCAGTTTATGCAGTATGCAGAGGCAAATATATCAACAATCAAGTAAGCAGTAAGCATGATAAGTATTTACAAAAATGTAAAAGTGAACATGCAATCCAAGGCATTTCAGATATCTAGCTTCAATAATGTCAAAAGTAAGTCTCTATGATACAATAAAGTATTCAAGGAACATGCAGCAATAACAAAAGTTTCCATACAGTTCAGTAACATTCACCAATAAGTATCGTAACATATGCAAGTAATTAATGAAATCTGTCACTCACAGTAGTCCTTAGTCAGTTAGTGCTTAACGAATTAAGTCGTCCAATTTACTCTGTCAAATCGGCTGGTTCCTGCAGTTCAGTTTTAAGTCCGACATATTAATGTCGAGATTGTAACATGACCTATATAATCCTTAATTATATAATCAGGTTATTGTCATTTCTTGTTGTCGAGTCTGAGGTAGTTCATAGCGTCCCAAAGTGAGTCTATTATTATCATTGATCAATTAAGCCAACAGAAATTCCCTTAGGTCCATAGGGTATATCCTAGAGTTTTTTTCGAAATCATCAGATAAAATGTTTTCAAGTACAGTTATGCATATCATAAGGCCGATCAATAACTTAGTCTGATTTAGGAATTATTTTTGGCTTGGAACAAAACCAGATCTGAATATAATAAATTCGAATCTAAATGGACAGATTCGAATTAAGGGCATAGATTCTAGGATAGATTCGAACTAACACATAGATTCAAACTACGGCATAGATTCTAGGATAGATTCGAACTAACACATAGATTCGAACTAGGTCATAGATTCTAGGATAGATTCGAACTAACACATAGATTCGAACTAGGTCATAGATTCTAGGATAGATTCGAACTAACACATAGATTCTAACTAGGGCATAGATTCTAGGATAGATTCGAAACTTAGTCAATAGATTCTAAGGTGTTAGATACGAAACTTAACCCATTCGAATCTAAAGGATTTGGATGCCAAAAGTCATTAATGTAATCAATTTCGAACCTAATCTGAGGATGAATTCGAATTTGTTCATAATTTCTCTCGAATTTGTTCATCTTGTTCATCAATATTCCAGGTTTTAGCAACTAAACATGAACATAAATGAGGGAGAAATAGTCACTAACCTTTGTCCAAGCTTATAGTATTCGATTCTAGACATTTTCCAAGCAAAATCAGGTCCTAAACAAGAGTAAATCAGCTTCGAATGAAGAGAGTTTGAGCAATTTCGAGTTTGCTCTTCAAAACCGAACCAAAAGACAGAAAAAAAATCAAATTTACCTCAAATCGGAACCAAATCGAACATGCAATGTCAGATTAATGTAGAGCTCGACGATATCTATCCGATGACGTATAAATCACGAGAATCCGATAAGCCGTTTAGGAGAAAAGCTAGAGAGAGAGTGAGGTTGTAGAGAGAGAAGGTCTCAAAGGGGAATATTCATAATTTTCTAAACTAAGGAAAGGAGGGTTCAAGCTCTATTTATAGGAAATAGAGAAAAAATCAGATTTTCTACTGAATTTCCGGGATTGACCAACTTTTATTCTTAACAATCAAATTTGCATTTTCAGATGCAAATAATAGCAAGGAAGATCTAAATTTGCTATAATTATCTTTTAGACAAATTTTTATTCATTTAAGTTCATTTTGTCATTTTCAGTCTTTAATTTGTCAATTAGCTAATATTTAATTATTAACTTTATTTCAGCTAATATGGGGCAAGTTTTCATAATTAATTATAACTTAATATAATTAACTATTTAAAATTCACGTTTTCGGTTAATTACTAATAATTGGACAAAATGGCTTAATTATCCAAAGTTTGATGCTGTAATTTATATTTAGTAAATTACGGGCTGTTACAGCTTATCATCATCGTTGTTCATCGTTTATCTTCGTCTTCAAATCATCATCACTATGAAAATCATGAAAAACACGATTAGAGAGAAAGAGAGAGGGACGATTAGAGAGAGAGAGATGGATAGAGAAAAATGAGGAGGAAAATGAAAAAAATTAGTTAATATGAGATTTTAATTCAAAATGTAACTCCTAATTATCTTTTAATGATTTTTAGAAATAAATTAATTACCATATATTTAGTTTTTCCTAAATGTCCTTTGTGCACAATTGGTAGATTATCCGATGCACAAAAGTTACTCGATACATAAACGTTCTCAATTGGACCTTATATATATATATATATATATATATATATATATATATATATATAGATTGATGTTCAATTGAGAACTTTTATGCATCAAGAACCTTTAGGAACTTTTGTAAAGATAATTAGGAGTTACATTTTGAATTAAAATATCATATTAACTGCATTCCTCATTTTCCTCCCCATTTCTTTCTCTCTCTCTCTAATTGTGTTCTTCATAATTTTCATAGTGATGATGATTTGAAGACGAAGATTAACGATGAACAACGATGATGATGAACATGAACAAAAAATGCAACCAATGATGAATATGAAAAAACGATGCATAGGTGGATGATGAACGATTAATAATGATGATGCATAGATGGATGATGAACAATGACGATACATAGATGAATGATGAACGATGAACAACGAAAAACGATGATGCATAAATGGATGATGAACAATGACGATGCATAGATGAATGATGAACAAGTTGAACACGATGCATAGATGAATGAACAATATGAACGACGAACACGATGTAAAAATGAATTTGTGTATTTTTTTTGTTAAATGCGTTTTTTTGAACACGATGCATAAATGAACACGATTAACGATGAAATGCATCGATCTCCATCATATTTTTTGAATTTGTATAATTTTTGTTAAATTTAGAAATATACAAATTGAATTTATTTAGCATTTATTATTTTATTATTTGTTGAAACATTAAATTTAATGATGTATTTTATTCCCCAAAATGTCATTCTTTGTTTGTTTCTATAATGCACAAGATGCATAAAATTGTCCAACTATTTACCCTTTTGCCATTAATCAAATCTATACAATTTTTTGATCTAATGGATGATATAGGTTCTTTTTTGTCTCGATACATAAAAGTTCTCAATTGAACATCCCTATATATATATATATATATATATATATATATATATATATATATATTGATATTATAAACTATTAGTTATCAATGTATATAACTAAAAAATATTGAGATAATTTGTTATAAAGTTTATAAACATGTATGTATACTTTTTAAAACTATAAATTGCAATATAATTTAATAATTTGTTAGAATGTTAAAAAAGCCCGATACCCAACAGGAATCTTCGAAACCCGATGGGGCCACGGACGAGGAAAAGATTTCAATACCCAACGGGGATGATAACAGAAACGGAAAATGAAATGTCCGGTCATACCCGTCCGGTCCCATGCGGCCATGCCTTACTAAATACTTTCTCATGCTCCCATGGTAATGTCAATTGTCAAAGAAAACGTAGTAGTTCGGGGGTTATGGTGACGGAAGAGTGTTTGATTTGGATTTGATTTTTGAGAGAGAGAGAGAGAGAGAGAGAGAGAGAGAGAGAGAGAGAGAGAGAGCGCAATACAATAGGAACCTTCTGCGTGGCCGCCCCTCTTTCTCCCTGTCACACACATACATACATCATCAAAATTAAAAAGGAAATAGGAATCCATCACCAAACATGCGGAAATTCGTAGCCCACAGAGTCAAAAGGCTGATCACAAACGCCACCGCTTCCCTTTTGAATCAATCCTCTTCTTCTTCAAACTATCTCTATACTTCTTCTAGGCTCTTCGCGTCCCTTCATTCGCCACTCCCCCCTTCCATGGCTTCCGACAACTCAACGCCGCCTCTTACTGTTGATTCCCTCAACCCCAAGGTCATCTTATTTCTTTTACTTTGCTAAACCTTCGAGCTCTAGGGTTTTTTTGCAATGCCTTCATCAGTTCTTTGTACAAGATCACTGTTTTTATAATGGATATTATGCTCTTATATGCGTCTTACCATTTCTTTTTCGCAAAAAAAGATCGAATCTTGATCCCAAGATCAACACATATCCGGATTTTTTTTATTAATGTTGAATATCGATTTAGGCCCTATGAATGCTAAAGCACTAATATGCATTTTAGTTTGTTATTTTTAAAGCACCATTAAATCTTGGGACATTTCTTCTCTTTAAAAAAATGAAGAAAAACTTTCACCGATGAAGTGAAAAGCTTGATTCAAGACCACCCGTGTCCCCTATATTACATGGGTGGGAAGATTCATATAGGACTTGGTAGAAAATTAATACATATTATTATCCAAATTGAATGAGTATCTAGTAGCTTTGATGACTTGCATAACACCAGAAAAGAAAAACAAAAGAAGTTGCAGTATCTAGGATGACCTTGGTACTAATGACTAATCTTTCCCCTTTATTGCCAGGTCTTGAAATGTGAGTATGCTGTGCGTGGTGAAATCGTCTCTCTGGCTCAGGTAATATATATTGGGCAATTATGAATATTGATCGAAAGTTACTGCATGTGTGAGCCTATTTGTCTAGGATGATCGCTTTCTGATGTTTCTATTTATTACAGAAATTACAGCAAGACTTGCAAGCAAGTCCTGGTTCTCTTCCTTTTGAGGAGGTATACTTTTCTTTTGTTTTAAATACGTTGGGCTTGGGATAGTTATTTGACAATACATGGGTCTATAATCATCAATCATGTATAGTAGGATCATATAAGTTTGAGAATACATGGGTGTATAATCATCAATCATGCATAGTAGGATCATAATAAGTTTGAGAATTGAGATGTAGCATGACTTGTTCCATGTCTGCTGCTTGTGCTTATAATGGACTAATGGTAGACCCCTGACCCCTGTTAACTGTCGCCATCCTTTATTTTGCAGATACTTTACTGTAACATTGGAAATCCACAATCTCTTGGTCAACAGCCCATCACTTTCTTCAGAGAGGTTTGAATGCTGTAACACCATTTAGTGTATATATGAGGAGCTGTTTTCATGATTATATCTTACTCCAGTATATTATATTATGCTAGGTTCTTGCATTATGTGATCATCCCACCATATTGGACAAGAGTGAAACCCAGGGGTTGTTTAGGTATGAACACATTTAAACTGGCTTCGATGATGTAATAATAACTGAAGTTACTAGATGCATTCAAGTACCCTTGTTAAGTGCAGTCAACTACTATGTGTAATGTTAAGTTAATCGGTCCCATCATTATAATCTATTGTTGATATGCACATTCACACAAGCGGTGTTAGCGTTTTTCTTTTGGCACAAGATTGATGTGTGTGTGTGTGTGTGTATATATCTTAACTTTTAAACTAGATGCCCTAATCTCTCACTTTGACTTTTGGTTCTGAACTCTTATAGTGCTGATTCCATAGAGCGAGCATGGCAGATCCTGGACCAAATTCCAGGAAGGGCTACTGGTGCATATAGTCACAGTCAGGTAAAATTGGTCTCCATTTGCATCTTCAATATATTAAAAAAATTCAAGTAGAACAGGAAAAGGATAAAAGTATGATCTAATCGAGCATATATTTCATGCTGCTATTTAAGGGTTAGTATGACTTCTGTTTGTAATTGGCATCAGGGTATCAAGGGATTGCGTGATGCCATTGCTGCTGGCATTGAAGCTCGTGATGGTTTTCCTGCCGATCCAAATGATATTTTCTTGACAGATGGCGCGAGTCCTGCGGTAAAGCTTTGTAATATGGAAATTAATTGTGCAAAGTGTGATTGATTACAAATTGTAAGATTCTTTGTATACCAGGTCCACATGATGATGCAGTTATTGATAAGATCAGAGAAGGATGGAATATTCTGTCCAATTCCTCAGTACCCTCTTTACTCTGCTTCAATTGCCCTTCACGGTGGCACTCTTGTATGTGTTTTTTTACTTATGCTGTTGTCTTCTCTTTCTTTATTGTATTCAAGTCCTAAATATTTGCTCTATTTACCTCTGCCTATATCATTTCATGGTGTCATCCCACAGAATATATGGTGAGCCAAATTAGGATTTTTGCATTTCATTAAATTATTTCTTCTTCTTTTAAATATTTGCGCACGCTAGTTTATGGTGTTTGAAAGAAAAATAAACTTCAATTGAACAAGAGTCTGCTAATTGGAGTATCTGTATCGAACCACGAGTTAAACATAATAGATAATTAGAACACAGCAAACACAATTCTGTTTGGTTGGATAGATGCATACACATAATTCTAGTTGAGAATAGTTAGTATGCTTCTTCCATCATGGATGCTATGCCGATGTAGCCTTTTTTAAAATATGGAAACACAGAGCAAATGCAAAGTTGAGCTCATTATAGACTTGGTTAACTTTATCATAATCAGATACATAATAGAGCAACACATCATGGTTTCTTATTTATTTTATTTTTTCAGGTTCCTTATTATCTTGATGAAGCAACAGGGTGGGGACTTGAGATCTCTGAGCTTAAGAAGCAACTGGAAACTGCTAGACAGAATGGTATTACTGTTAGGGCCTTGGTTGTGATTAATCCAGGAAACCCAACAGGCCAGGTAAATATATTGTTATATATATTAGTAATTAGTTTCATGAACATCAATGAATGTATTGTGATGATTTATTTTAAATTTATGTTTATATATCATAAAGTAGGTTCTTGCTGAGGAGAACCAACGAAATATTGTGGAGTTTTGCAAGAAAGAAGGCTTGGTTCTTCTAGCAGATGAGGTAAAGAATTTTTACAAGCTCCCCAGACTTATCATGGGTGTGTGATTCTAGATAAGCATATCATTTAAACAGACCATTATATGATGTATCTTTATTTATAAATTTTGATGATATTCATGCAGGTATACCAGGAGAACATCTATGTACCTGAGAAGCAGTTTCACTCTTTCAAGAAAGTTGCTCGCTCTATGGGATATGGTGACAAGGATATCCCTTTGGTTTCTTTTCAGTCGGTGTCCAAAGGTAATTATTTAAAAACACAAGCACAAGCTAGAGGGTGTTATTTGATGAATGCGAGTCATGCAAATTATAGAATTTGACTACTAAGTCTATGTTCTTCAGGGTATTACGGTGAGTGTGGGAAAAGAGGGGGTTACATGGAGGTAACCGGTTTTAGTCCTGAGGTCAGAGAACAAATCTACAAGGTGGCATCTGTGAATCTTTGCTCAAATATATCTGGTCAAATTCTTGCAAGCCTTGTTATGAGCCCTCCAAAGGTCTCTCTCTCTCTCTCTCTCTCAATTTGTTCTGTTTGGTTTAATTTTGTGTTCAAATCCTTATATTATAAGGACAACTTTATTGTATTTGCTGAGTCTAGTAAAGCTTTAAAGTTGAGACGTAACAAATCTTTTGGTCATCTTCAATGGCATAGCTTGGTTCAAACTTCAAACTGATTAGTCATTTTTGCATGTATAGTAAATGATTGTCTGCATCACATGTGCATGTATGCAGGTTGGAGATGAATCGTATGAATCCTATTTTGCTGAAAGAGATGGCATCCTACAATCACTAGCAAGACGTGCAAAGGTCAGTTTTATATATAATACAAGGATGAGATCATTGTAGAACTTATATTTCGCGTAGAACCATAGAACCAACAAGGTTTCTTGGATAAAATCAATCAATGGTCTGAGATTATTGTGGCAATTTTGTAATTGATCAAGAAAATGTTACCATTATTATAATTATCAAAAGACGTGAGGGTAAGATAGGCACTACCAAAAGAAATCTCTTGCCATGTGTAGATTGTCAAAACTAAGCATCAAAGTTCTATTTGAAATCATGTAAAAAAACCAACGCACTTTCAGTATTTTTCGAATAAGCCATTGTACCAAAAACGTTTCCACAAAAGTCCCTCAACTTAAAATATTTTCATAAAAATCACTAGACATAAAATGTTTCCATTAAAGTTCTTTAACTTAACAAAATCTTATGAAAAACTTCTGAAAAATCCTTAAAAAATCTCATAAAACAACACTATTCGTAAAAAATTTCAAGTTGAAGGACTTTTATGGAAACGTTTGGTACAAGGACTTAATCGAAAAATATCAAAAGTATGTTGGTTTTTTGTATAATTTCCCTTTTAGTAAAAAAGATTACCTCCCATCTTTTAAATATAAATAACAATATAATAACATTTTTTAATGAAAAAATAAGCAAAAATAGTAACAACTTTTGTCATTTTTATCATTAATAGTAACAACTTTTTATTTTTCTATCAAAATAATAGAAACTGGTGACCTGCAAACTTGTAACATGTCACCAATAACTTTTCAGTTATAAAAAATTGTAACATCTTTCTATATTTTTATCAATATCAGTAACATATCAAATTAAAACCAATTTATTTTTATTTTTACGTTCTTCCAAGATTTCATAACCAACCAAATAAACCCAATTCAACTTTCAAAATTTGTTGTGAAATTTTATATTAAAATTTTAGTTTTTAGTTTTCTATTATTTTTTATTTACTTAAAGTTTATTTAATTATATTATTACTATCATTAGTGATTTTTTTAGGGTCAATTACTAAAAATAATAACAACTTTTTGATTATTTATCAACATTGTTTATATTTTTATCACTAAGAGCATCAACTTTTGTATTTTTCATATGAATAACACCAACTTTTGTATTTTTGTATCCATAATAGCATTAAATTTGCAATCTTTTTATCATTTATAGCAACAACTTTTTTAAGTTTTGTTATAAATGATAAATAATATAAAAGTTGATGCCATTAATGATAAAAAATAAATAATGTTGCTATAAATGCTAAAAATGCATAAAGTTGTTTCTATTTTTAGCTATTAGCCTATCTTTTTAATTTTATTAAATTTATATATTTACGATTTTTATTTTTTTGTAACCTTATAATTCTTTAATATTTATTCTAATTATTTATTTACGGTTGTATAATATACGATTATCTATCTATTATTGTATATAATATGAACAAAAAAACGACTAATTCTGATTTTCAGTTTTTCCAAACGAAAAAGCTACAAACCATACTATTTTTTAGTTTTCCAAAAAAAAAAAAAATGAACCATTTCGGTTTTTTAGTTTTTTCAATCTAAATGGGTTTTAGTTTTTTTATTTGAAAACTAAAAATTAAAATGGGTTACAATATTTTTCATTTGGAAGTCGGGATGTTAATGGGTTGCAATTATTTTGTTAGAATGACAAAAACTATGAGCCATTCGGGTTTTTAGTTTTTTCTGAATGACAAAATTACGAGCCATTCATTTTTTATAATTTTTGACCAAAAAACTATGAACTATTAGGGTAATATACTATTTGGTTATTGGGCTTTTAGGGTTTTGTGTTTTGTCTTAGTCTAGCTCTATACATAGGGTTATTGTTATGTTTCTCATTATCGCTTTGTATTGTTTTCTCTAGTTTTAATTTTTTTCAATCTAAATAGGTAGTAGTTTTTTATTTGAAAAACTAAAAATCAAAATGGTTTACAATATGTCTTAGTCTTAGTCTTAGTCTAGCTTTATGAACTATTAGTGTACTCCTATTTGGTTATTCGTAGTTTTTTTTTTCTGCTCATATTATATATAATCGTAAATAAATAATCGAATATTATATAATCGTAAATGAATAATTAAAATATAGGGTTATGAAAAATAAAAATTGTAAATAAATGAATTTAATGAAATAAAAAAAATAGTCTCTAAAGATAGTATTACTATAATTAAATAAACTTTAAATAAATAAATAGTAATAGAAAATTTAAAACTAAACATATGTCTTCACGTTTTGGTCCCTCCATGTTATTTTTTTCCCATAAAAACCCTAAGTTAATTTTTTCTTTTTGGTTTAGTGAAATTTGGACATTAGACCCCGGTTATATTTGTGAATGAGCTTTTTAAAAACTGAAAAAAACCGGGTTCTAACGTCCAAATTTCACTAAACCAAAAAGAAAAAATTAACTTGAGGAGTTTTATGGAAAAAAAATAACACGGAGGGACGAAAACGTAAATAACATGAAAACATGTTGGTTTTTTTCATAATAAACCCTTTATTATAACCACAACAAAATTTGAAACATAAATTGGGTTTATTTTGGTGTTTATGAAATGAGTTTATTATGAAAAAACCACATGTTCTCACGGTTTTTTGTTTTCGTCCCTCGATGTTATTTTGTTCTAGAAAAATCCTCAAGTTACTTTTTTTCCTGGTTATGTGACATTTGACTAATAAAGTGCGGTTTTAATTTGTAATCCAGGTTTAAAAAAACTGAAAAACCAGGTTCTAATAAGTCAAATTTCACTAAACCAAAAAGAAAAAAAATTAACTTAAGAACTTTTCTGAAAAAAAAAAACATGGACGGATGAAAACGCAAAAATCATGAAAACATGTAGGTTTATTTCATAATAAACCCTTGTGAAATCTTAGAAAAACTTAAAAATAAAAAAATTTGGGTTTCGATTTGATATGCTACTGTAATTGATAAAAATATGAAAAGTTGTTACTATTTTTGATAATTGAAAAGTTGTAGGTGACCTACTATTATTGATAGAAAAATATAAAGTTGTTACTAAAAACGATAAGAATTATAAAAGTCAATGTTATTAATGATAAAAAATAAATAATGTTACTATTAACGATAAAAGTGACAAAAGTTGTTGCTATTTTTGGTCATTTGCCCATTTTTAAATGAATAAATTATATAAAAAGGACATTCATTTTTTATCCTCTTTAGAACGACACCAGTATTGTTATATCGTTTTGAATTAATCTTTACGCAATATAATATAAGCGGGGTTTTGTTATATTCAATATTGAATATCCAATATTGAGGTTTTAATGCAATGTTGAGTAAATAAGAATCTTAACATTTGATATACAATATTCAGTAATGAACATTGAACATAAAAAATAAGAGAGTGGTCGATGTTCTTTTAGTTACAGCGAGATTTGTTAAAAAATAAAATAAAATAATTAACATAAAGATATTAACTTACGTATTTTAAAGGGTAACTGCCATAAATAATGTATCAACTAAAACAGGTTATATGTGCAAATTACTTACATGCCCTATTCTATTTAAAATAAATACCGTCTTTAATAGCCTTTGAGTTTAATTAATCAAACATTTTAAATGGTTGTAAGTGAAAATTAGGCTCTAGAATTCAAAGCAAGTGGAACAGGTTTGGAAAACTTAGGGTGCGTTTAGTTCTCGAAAATTTTCAAAATTTCCATCTCATTTTTCAACAAAAATGAAAACTTGTTTATTTAACAACAGTTTCATAAATTTTCATTCCACTTTTTAAAATACCAATTTTCATATTCTCTCTCTTACTTTTCTACTACCTATCCTATTTCTTTATAATACTCTCTTTCTCTCTCTTACTTTTCCATCACCTATCATATTTTTTTTATTTTATAATCACTCATCTTATTTTTCTTAAAACTAAAACTTCATCATCTAAACAAGTTTTCACTTTCCATAGAAACCCTTGTTTTTTTTCTAAAAACTATAACTTGAAAAATGAAATTGAAAAATGACTAGTTTTCGTTAACTAAACGCACCCTTAGTTTTTGTTTTTGTAGCATTTTGTGTTGCCCTTTGTAGCTATTACCTTTTTGTTGATCAATCATTAAGTTGTGGAGTAATTTTGGGGTTTTCTTGTCCTTCCCAATATTGAACAATAGACATTGGAAGATGCGCTGAACAGCTTAGAGGGTGTTACTTGCAACAAAGCAGAAGGTGCAATGTATCTTTTCCCACGCATTCGGCTGCCCAACAAAGCAATAAAAGAAGCAGAAGCGGCTAAAAAAGCACCTGATGCATATTATGCTAGTCGCCTCTTGAATGCCACTGGTATAGTTGTGGTTCCTGGCTCTGGTTTTGGTCAGGTGAGAGTTGTTGAATTACATTGCTTATACATTTTGGTTATGGTGCTATATTTAGATCGAACTCCCATCATCAGCCCTTGAGAATAGGGGTTCCAATCCCCCCGGTTAAGGATATTGGTTAGCTTTGCCTCTCAAGAAAACTAGGCAGACTCCATCTCCAATTTTTCTGCTACTAGCACCAAGCACGGACTTGCAATGCTCTAATGCAAACTAAACAGATGTTGAATATCTTAAAACTTAAATTTCATGCATCCTGTGTAGTGTGTGTGAGATGCGAATATGTTGTAGTAGCTTAAGTATTAGGTGGTTGAGTTAAAACTTAAACAAGAGAAGGATACGTATTGAGATAACATCTGTTAAGTGATGAGTTGTGTTATGTAACAGGTCCCAGGAACGTGGCATTTTAGGTGCACGATATTGCCGCAGGAGGAAAAGATTCCAGCCATAGTTTCACGCTTGACAGAATTCCACAACAAGTTTATGGATGAGTTCCGTGATTAGATGATTGGCGGCTACTCGATCTGATTATATGATATACAAAAGGGAAACTCAGAATAAATAAAAAAGTTTACAGCTTTACTGGCTGATGAGCGTTATGTATTTGTTTTTACTTGAGAACCAAAAGAGGATGTCATCAAATTATCATATTCATAGTGATTGCAGCAGAGGGAGTGAATGTTAATGGCAAGTTTTTGGTTTAAAGCCTTCTTTTTCTGTCAATTATGGGCCTGATCGATCTTCAACTGCACCTCCAACCAAATTGGATTTAGAAAGCCAACTCAGTTATCTTTTCTTATTTAAAGACTGAAAAACTGGATTTCTTACACAACAAAATAAAAATGTTTTTTGTTTTGGGACGGACAGATATCTCCATATTATGATTTTATGTCTTCATCAGAGGTTAATTATCTACTTCATCCATAGGAGTAAATTTTATGAGGCATTTGAGTTATCCGTTTTTAATAGAGTTTATTATGAAATACAAAATAAACTTACAGTAACCTTTAAAATTTGTTTTTAAATATTTAGTATTATAGTTAGTATTTAAATTTTAATATTAAATTAACTATAAAAAGATGGTAGTATAAATTATATTTATGTATTGAAAAAAACGATAGTATCTTTGTTGACACAAACATCAACTAAATGTGAAATATTTGCCGCCGCCGCCGCCGCCGCTTTGCGCGGGTACACTACTATGACAAACTATATGTAATAACAATGTTTTGGAGGCCAAGGGTCAGTGTCAAGGCAAGAGTTTGATATGATTTGATTGATGCCCAATCAATAAATGTTATATAATATATTCTAGGATAGGGAAGAACTTGTTTCCAAACCTGACCTGAACATGAATTACTCGAAAACTGAAAGTGAACCAAATCAAGAACCGATAATTGGATCAAAAATTAAATGGTCCGGTCCGGTTCCAATTATATACATATTAAACTCCTTATGTTCTCTATATATGAATCTATACAGTGGCGAATCCAGAATTTTTATCAAAAGGTGTTCATAACCAATTTCTAAAAAGTCAAGATCACACAATACCGAAATATTTTTTTAAAGATACCAATATGGTACATGATTTTTTTTGTTACACATGATACATATATTTTAATATTTCATTTTACTATGATACAATTCTACATTGAGCCCGATTGAAAAGCTATACTCTTGGTATGAAAAATCAGACTCTGTAGAAATGAACCATGATCGATTAGAAAACTAAAGTACATGTAACATATGTATTGGTACATTTGAAACATTATGTTGGTATTGTATGTAGAGATGGCAATGGGTGTGAAAAAACCTGCAACCCGTGGATATCCGCCCGTTATGGGTGGGTAAACCCGTGAAAACACACCCGTGGACATGGGTATGGGTACAAAATCATACCCGCTGGCGGGTGACGGGCGGGCACGAGTATAATATTTTACCCACGGGTTTACCCGCCACCCGTATCCGTGAAACCCGTGACGTTTACCCGCGGGTATACCCACGGTTTTATTCGTTAAACCCGCTATATATATAGTCATTATTATATTATATATATATATATATATATATATATATATATATATATATATATATATATATATATATATATATATATATATAGTCGAAGTACTTTGAGTTTGGAAACATAAATAATTATTATGTATTTATGTTTGTATGTTTGGTATTTTTTATTATTTGAACGTGTTTGCAATATCTATATGTTATTTGGATGTGCTTGATTGCTAAAATATGTTTCTTTGTGTAAAAAAGTGTAATTGTTTTAAAAGGTGAAACCCGCGGGTTTACCCGTGCCCACGGGTATCCGCGGGTGGCGGGCATGGGGGATAAAATCTACCCGTTGGCGGGTTTTTGGCGGGTGGCGGGTATGAAAATACCCGCGGACACGGGTGACGGGTGATACATATCC
This sequence comes from Centrapalus pauciflorus, assembly GCA_020465985.1. Classification (NCBI taxonomy): domain Eukaryota; kingdom Viridiplantae; phylum Streptophyta; class Magnoliopsida; order Asterales; family Asteraceae; genus Centrapalus; species Centrapalus pauciflorus. The sequence goes on from JAANYP010005957.1 coordinate 186,955, forward strand.
GTGCCCGCCGCCCGCGGGTGCCATCTCTAATTGTATGATCTTAACCTTTCTTAAAAATGTTCACGACATGTTTTCATTCTTAAAAAAAAAACTATAAATTACATCAACGCTATATTATGTAGCATATTTTTCTAAATGTGTACATTTTTATATAAAATTAACACAATATTTATATAATTATTTAAATGTGTAATTCATATAAAAGAATAGGGAGGTTATCATAAAAGAGCTAATAAAAACTAAAGTCCAGAGCAATACCCCAACTTAAGAAGAATAGAGATGAAAGAGGGAGAGAGACAAAAAAGGCAGGAGTCTCTGACAACGTATGAACTGTAGGAAGCGGCCAAGAGATTGAAAAGCCGTTCAAACTTCTAAAACACAATGAAAGAAATTGAGGAATGGGCTGCAATAGAATAGGCTTTGTCCAAGAGAATTTAAAAGAGGTGTTCATTTAATTTTTGTTCCATGGGCTATAAACAAAAGTTTGTGCCCAGAGGATAATAATCTTATTTTCATTTCATGGTATAAAGAAAAATGTTATAAATTTGAATATTCAAATGAATATTGGTTCTATAAATTTAGGGTCTGAAATGATCTCAACCCTATACATACATGCATGGATACATAGATCCACAGGCGAGCCCATGTAATATAAAATCATTGGTTACGTTTTGAAGAAGATAAAAAATCTTATTTTCATGATATATTTTTTTTTAAATTAATAATTCTTAGGTCATTTAATTTTAAAAGTTGATTCTGCAATTTTGTATTAAATTTAAGTTCTGCAATAATTTCGTCTTTCCGTGTGTATATAAATGTGTGTGTGTAGGATCTAGTAGGCACTATTTATTTTTTAAGCACCAAACAAATTAAATAAGTATCAAACACATAAGCAATTCTAAGAATTAATTAGATAAGGCCATTGTTGTCTTTTTGAATAATATATTTTTTAATTCATTTGACAGTTAGAAGACTTATTTCATTCATTGCTATTTTTATGGCATCTTATCTGCCGAACTTCATCATCTTCATGTTCGTATTCAAATATTCTAATTATCTACAATTTAGTTTAAAGTTTATAATAGTTTCATGTAGGGGTGGCAAACCAAACCCATTTGCTTCAAATTGGGTTGTATTGGATATTTTTTTAACTCTAATGGGTGTGTTTGGGTTCCTCTAAATTTATATATGGGTTGATATGGGTGGAAAAAAAATATTTGCGGGTTAAAATGGGTTTAAGTAAATCGTTGCGGGTTGGAAAATTTCATACAATCAGATGGAGAAGCATTAAAAGAAATGAGCTGACATTAATTTGGAATTTATATATCTTCCAAAACATTATTATATTCAAAAAATTATTATTAATATATAAATATCCATTAGTTTAAATAATTTACCGTATCAATAAAAAGTTTTATTTTTATAACTATATTAAAAATAGATTATGATCAATAATAAAGTAAAAAACTACGAAGTTATTTAAGAATTATGTATCAAATGCAATGCTATTAATCCATAAGAAAAACTTAAATAAAAATTCATATATTCACACACATACATTCAACGGTTCAAGCCGGTAAAATTTGACCGGACCGAACCAATCGGTTTCCGGTACATCATATTTATTAAAATTGATTTTCGGTTCGGTTAGATCCGATCGAATTTCGTAATCTTTCATTGAAAAAGTGGAAAAAACCGGAACCAAATCGGAACCGGTACACTTCGTTTCGATTCTCGGTTTTAAATTTTTTGTTTCTCGGTTTAGTTCGGTTTTGGACTGTTGCACACCGTTATACGCACATATATAACAATGATTTATATACACACACTTATAAGAAGGTTAGTTATTTATAAAATAAACAGAAAATGTAAGATTTATAAATTTCTTAAAGTGTTTTTATCTAATATTAGTAATAGTATTTTCATTTTATATAAATCTTAATAAACAATATTGTTTTTTAATTATATAAAATGTTATTTATTATGATTTGAAAAAGAGGTTACGGGTTAATCGAACCCGTTCAACCCGAACCCGTTTCGACCCGTACTTGTTGTGACCCGAACCCGTTTTAACCCGCACTCATTTTGACCCGAACACGTTTTGACCCGTTACCCAAAACCGCCCAACCCGCCCGTTTTTGTGAAGACCTCCCTTTCCGGGGCAGTCCTCAAAGTCTAGGTCCCAAATTCATGCAACACGATATAAATCATACTAAGATAGAGTAATTAAATTGCGGAATAATGAAATTACATGTACATTACAGATTAGGATTTAAGTTACATATTTCAATATAAAGTATAAAAGGTAACATCTAATCTAGTCATAACATCAATCATCACATCAAGTCTACCCAGAACCACCACATTAGCTATCTTCCAATCAGTACCAGAAAGTTTGTTGAGAAGTGGTCTAGGAAAGCTTCAAAACTTGGATCTTGAATGACCTAAATGCTAGGTCCTGCAAGTGATTTTCCTTTGGCTTTACCTGTAAAATATTAATGCAACATCTGTAAGCAATGCTTAGTGAGTTTATAGATTTTCAATATCAACATGCGTGTCAAGCGGAGTCATTAATCTTAGCGTGATATGTCTTGGCTGCCGCTACAGCCCTCATGATTGAGATATAGAATCATAGAATCGGATGATGTTCAAGCCACACTCACGCTTAAATCGTGGGGATCAGCCACATACTGGGCTAGCTACCAGTAAGTCAATATGGCGGAACATCGGAGGTCATTACCAAGTTCATAAGAACTGGTGAAATAGCCGGGTCTAGAACAATAGACCATAAGGGCTAGTCAAGCTGAATCAATCTATCAAAGGTCTGATCAATAATGGAAGCATATGTCTTAGAAGTCATGATAGCAATGAATCATAAGGCAAAGTCTGAAGCAATATTAAATGCAATATGAAAAGATAATCAAATAGCTATCATGATCCACTGGGCAACACCCATCCATGGTGTGCACAGGTCTCATTCCAGCTGATAAAGTGAATGTCAATAAATCTATCAGCAACAATATATCTCAACCGGATCTATGCATGTTCAATCTGAATATCTATAACTCACAGGTCTGGGTCTTGGTCAAACAGATATATGAATCTGCCACCTGAGTTATCTCAGGATTTTGTCAATCTGTAATCTGTCAATTCTTTTCAAATCAGAGACCCGCTTTCAAGTCTTTAAGTCTTTAAATCTTTGTTCAGAATATACTGAACCTGTTCAAATTTCATTCATGATAATATCATGTCAATTTCATCATCTTTATCATCATCATTTTAGTCTTTAAATTCTTTGTGTCAATGTTCAGATATCAACTGAACCTGTCCAGAATTATTATTGTCAAATCATATCAATTTCATGTCTTTCTCTTTATTTTATCTGATTCTGATAACTGATAACTCTGTTAATCATTTGATTCATTTTTTCTTTAATTTTGTAAAAATATCAAAATAGGATATCCAATTTCGGATCATCCGGATTCGGACCATCCGGATTCGGACCAATCCGGATCTGGCACCCGGATTCGGACCAATCTGAAATAGCCAATCTAATTTGGACCAATTAATCATCCGGATTCAGATTCATCCGAAATGGGCATCCCAATTCGGACCAAGCACACATCCGGATTCGGTTCATTATCCGAAATTGATACCATCCGAACTCGGATCATCCGAGTTCGGACCAACACTTAACAAAATATTTATTTGTTATCCGAAGTATGGGAACCGAAGTGGCCTCATCCGAATTCAGGGTCCGAAGTGGAACACCATCCGAATTCGGTTCATCCGAATTCGGATCCCACACTTGTTATTTTTCCAGAAACTGTTCTTGGTGTTCTTGGTGTTCTTCATACGGATTTTCACATAAAATTCGCAAAAACTTATTTATATTAACATGCAATGTTTTATTTTGTTGTATTATCATTATTTGAGTGTTTTTATATAATCTCTTTGATCAAAAACATCTTAATTTAGTCAAGATCACCCAAAAACTCATAATTTTCTCAAGAACACATTTTTATCCAAATTTCCGATTTCTTTAATATTTTGAATGATCTAAACTAAAATCTTTGTTTCTTTATCATTTATTAACTTCAATTCATCATAATCTTTCATAATTTTTACACATGCAACATAAAAATTCAAAATTTTAATTCTTGGTTTCGGTTTCTCACAATATCCGAACCAAATATACATAGAAATTGAAATTAAAAGTGTATTTACCTCAAATTCTTGCTAATTGATGATTGTTGTACTTTCTTTGGTCTTGATTCTTCAATCAATTGCAATTTAATGAGAATTTTTGAATAATTTGTGAGTTTGGCCGAGAGTTTTAGTGAGAGATTAGAGAGAGAGAGAGAGAATTTTGTGATTAATGGCATTTAAGAACCATTAAATTGGTTTATATATATTTCATTTATCATTTGAGTATTTAACCCACTAAACTTTTGTATTTTACATCTCTTTATTCTAATCATCTTTAATTATTCATAACATGAATATAATTTAATTTAAATAGTCTTCAACTTAATTTAAATTGCATAATTAATAATGTAAATAAATTTGCATCATTTGGATCAAAACAAAAATAAAGACTTAGATAAAAACTGGGTTGTTACAGTTTTGCCACCCCTAGTTTCATGTATGCAGGGCCGCAGTCGGGCCGACCCTGAGGGTGTGCAGTAAGTGCGACCACTTAGGGCCCAAGTTTGATAGGGCCTCATCATTGACCGGTGATCGGAAAAAATGATGAAAAGTTAAAGTCTGCTTAAGTTTAAAATTTGTGTCTCATGTCATTAACAAAAAAGTATGTGAGTGTGAGGATGTATAATTAGTAAAAATAAACGTATAGCAATTCCCTTTCAGATAAATAAAGTTTTGAAATTAATTATTTTGTTCAAGTTATATGAACATGTCTTAATATAATTGTTTTAAATGTTTTTTTATGTATATAGCAATTGCTAGACTACTAATAACTAAAATTTTTTATATAAATTTGAAAATTTTCACATTTTAAGAGCATACTATGTGATTATCGTACATGGCCACCAAAATTCAAGGGACGACCCTGCATGTATGCATTCATAGGCGTTATATGCATTCGAAACCGTTCAGGTAATTATAGTATTTCCTTTACTCCATAGTTACTTCTTGTTTTCAGATAAAAATTTTAAAATGTTTATAAAAGATGTTCGTTGATAACATGAAATTCTTGAAAGTGCAAAAGTATGAAAACAACCATAGGAAAATACATTATCTTTGTAACATCAATTATGTAGAATACCTTTTATAATACTTATAGATGTTATATTTTCAAATTAGGTCATAAATGTTAATAAACATAATATATATATATATATATATATATATATATATATATATATATATATATATATATATATGTGTATGTGTGTGTGTGTGTGTGTGTGTGTGTGTGTGTGTGTGTGTGTAGACACACACATATATAGGGGTGGGTTCAATGGAGAACCTTCATGCATCGAAGAACCTCCATGCACCACCACAAATGCATGAGTGATGCATCATTATTTCCACGTGATGCATTACGATTTTCTAGCGATGCATTGTGATATATATATATATATATATATATATATATATATATATATATATATATATATATATATATATATGTATATATAAATATATCACACACATAAATGAGTCAGGTTCAAATAAGTAAATCTCGAAATCAAGTGCACCCGAATGTGTCAACCTTAAAAAACTTTTAAAATTTTTTTTTCACATAACCATGTTCAATTTAGAGGGTGTTTGGTTTTGCGTCATAAACGTGATTATTAGCTTATTACATTATCATAACGCAAATAGTTGTTTAAAGTGTTTGGATTGCATACGTTAATAAGTGATTATTTGCGTTTAGCGTTTGTCCTACCACACTTTTTCATAAGTTAAAACTTGTAGCTTATTTGCTTAATAAGTGATTATTTGGTCATTTTACAAGTAAAAACGCAAATCCAAACACTTTAAAAACTGATTATTTGATAATTATGATATCAAACAGCAGAAGCTAAACCAAACACTACATTTCCTGCAACACTTTTTGTTATAGCAATTATCTGATTATTAGTTTCCAAAACGCTACAGCACTTTTTCAAACGCAAATCCAAACACCCTCTTAATGTTATACGCATGATATATAAATTTCACATAGATTCACACTTTCTGTGTCCTTAAAAATTATGTGAATGCTCAATACATATTTATGTGAATGGTCATCCATGTGAATAGTGTGAATGACCATTCACATGATTTTTTTTTACCATTCACAAGATTTATGATGTTGTTTCCTTTGAAAAAAAAATCTTTAATGTTGTCTTATACATGTCTATTAAAAAAAATATATGTGAATGATCATTCACATTAGGATAAGTTGGGTACGCTGGAATCTCATAGGTATGCTGATGAACCTGATTCATACATAAAGTTGTTATTTTTAACATTTGGTCCTAAAATTAAAATGTTAAATGGTTTCCTAGTTTTTAATTTAAGAAGGTTTTTCAGGCATATATATCCAGAGAGGTTACTTAAGTTTAATTAAGGGTGAGGGGTTAAGGTTGAAGAAGATATTATTAAAATAGAAATAAATTAGGACCATTAAAACTTAAAGTGAGGTTTTAAAATAATATGTCAACGTCAATAGTGTGAAGATAAGCCAAACCATTAACAATTAGCCACTAGCACCTTTAGCCACCCACATTCCCTAAAATAGAATATAAAATTTGATTATTTCACCACCCACTCAACAGGAATTGGTCATATGTGTATTCTTGAATGGTTAATCATATGCATCCTTAACCACACACCCCTAAGTTGTTAATCAAACACTCATTTCTTAATGTGAGAAAAGATTCACTTTTAATCACTGAGTCTCACGTCATTAACAAAAATCATGTGAGTAATGGGGTGTATGATTAGTAAAAATTAAGAAAAAGAGGTGTACATATAGCAATGTCCCATCCTTAATAATGTGAGGATACATATTATAACTAGATTTGTTCAAAAAAATTTCAGAACCAAAAAACCGATACGAAACTGCTAAGTCGTTTCGATTTTGAGGTTAATTGGATTGGTTTTACTATAAATTCCACTTATTTTATCTGAACTGGAAAAAACATTCAGTTTAGGTTTCGGTTGCGGTTCACGTTTTTGGTAGTAGACGGTCAACCGGAAAACTTTTAATTTTATAAACTTTAGTTTTTGTGCCCATCAATGTTAACATTTATCCCAATAATAATATAAATTTTTTACTCACAAGTTAATGGGTAAGCAAGCTCTCTGGCCTATTTGTTTGCAATGCTATATTAATCTTATAACCCAAAAGTCCAAAACAATTAAATTTATATGTTTATATGTTCATTTGATAAATACACAAGACATTTTTTACTAGATTTTATAAATAATATTTAATTTAAAAATCTTTTATCAATATTGTATATACTCTTGGCATTCTTACATTAAACTTTTAAAAGTATTTAAATATTAATGGTTAGAGGCTTCTAAATTATAAATCTAATTTATCGATTAAAAAAAATAATTGCTTAACCAAATAACTTAAATGAAAATGTCAGTTAACAAGTTATTTCTATTTAGGTTTAGGTTCACAAAATAATCGAATCGATATGTTTGGTTAACTATCCAAAAGGACCAAAACTCGTTATCGGTCCGGTTAATCATCCATGAACAACCCTATTATAACATCCTGTGAAGTTTAAATAAATTTCATTGCTCAAATGACGTCATAAACCTGAGATTTGACGTCATTTAGTTGATATTTTGAAAATTTCTAAAGTTGACTTACAAAACTCAACAATCTGACGACTTTAATTGGTTTGACAAGTCAAAATATGTTATAGCGACAAGTTCCACAATTTTTGTATGAAAACAATGTTTCTAGATGATTTTAGAAGTGTTCTAGAAAGATTCGTCGAAATCCGACACCGTTATAAAGTTCGTGAAATATTTTGTATAATTGTATTCTTGCACTTTAATTTGTGCAAGGGTTTACAGAGACAAAAGTTAAGATTATTTTAGAAAAACAAGGGGGTGAAAAGTTTTGTTAGACTTATAATTAATTAAGTCTTAATCTAGGCATTATGTGCTTTTGAATGTAACATTCTTTTTATAGTTGATGGTATGTGGAATTTTCTCATTTGTACATGAGTTGGTTAAGTTTAATCGACAAATATGTCCAATTAGACAAAGTACATTATTATCACGTGTTAACTACAATTCATTGCAAAAATAGTCAGATTGACTCTAAACTAAGTCAAGTGATTAAATAAAAAAAAACATGCTCCTTTCCTTCTCCCCCGACAGCGCCACCTGACGACGGCCGCCAGCCCCCGACGTCGGTCACCTTTACTCCGATGATGCAGCACTCCAACGTCGCATGTTTTTTTTCAACTTTTTTGTTGATATATTCTATTTTAGCATATAACCGTTGGTATATATTTTGATAAGAAAAACGAATAATTTATAAAACAAACCTATTATGCAATCAAACAACACCTTAGTGTGTGGGGGCCAGGGGTGAGTATAGCACGACCCTAGAATCTAATTCTAATTCTAATTCTAAAAGTCTTATTTTATTTATACTTATTGTCTATATATTATTAAAAAATTACTTTGTGTTTATAAATTTATTAGAATATATTAAAATAGATACAGGTTGCACAAGAAATAATACAATATTTATGACAAATAATATTGCTACTCATATTTTTCACATAATTAGTAATGTAAATAATATTATGAAAAGTAGGCACGGTCGTGGGTGTGTATGTGTATGTATGTGTGTGTGTGTGTGTGTATATATATATATATATATATATATATATATATATATATATATATATATATATATATATATATATATATATAGAGAGAGAGAGAGAGAGAGAGAGAGAGAGAGAGAGATGATTGATATTAAACATATCTGGAATACTGATAAGTTTGGCATCACAAATCACAAATCAGAGGAAAAGAAAACCTAAAGGGGAGGGAGGGAGAGAGAGGATAATGGTAGTGAAAATCTGCTAACCTAATCATGGCAAAGCACTACAAGTCAAATTAGAGACTTTAAAAATAAAATATTCTTATCGTAATAATAATAATATAGATTATTGGAGAGGAGAGGAGAGCATAATAATTAAATTAAATAAAATTAATAAGAGGACTGAGGAGATACATACATCGATCCATAGTTTGGAATTGAAAGAATAATTGAGATGGCAAGCAATAGCATCCTCATCCTCCCTTCAGCTTCGGTGAAATCACCCACCTTCTTCTTACCTAAAACTAAATCATCAACCAACATATTAATGCTTGCAAGATCTCCTCACCCCATTCAAATCCCATCATCCATCAACATACAAAAGGTAGCTTCTTGGTTAATTGATTTTTATATGTATAATATAGCTTTTCACAAATTAAACCTTCTTCTTTTCTTTTCTTTTCTTGATATAATAATATAAATATAGGTTTTTGAAGACAAATCAAGAGGAATAGTATGTTATCTGGATGATAAAGGGGAGATAACATGTGAAGGATATGATGAAGGTCCTCGCCAGCCTTCAAGATTTTCAAGGTAAAATATATCTTATCTTACTTTATATATTCATATATTCTGACATTTTTCCAAAATCTCTAATGAACGAATGAATGACTGACCTCACAGAGGTGAACAACACCAACACATCGTTGATCTTCTTAAAAGGAGTCTTCTGCTTCATCAAGTTACAGATGGTGCTGCTAAACTCAACTGAACCCGTTACCGCATGTTGCCTTCTAACTCCAAACCAAAATCCTCCGAGCGATCAGATGGCCAGAGTCTTCAATTCATCTGACATCAACAAAAACCTCCATCCTGTAAATTACTATTATTATTATACATATATATTTATAAGATGGATGATTACGCACATGTCTATCCTCTACAACAGCATTTGCATTTTCATGTTGCAGTTGTGATCAGTTTGTGTATGAATCAATGAATAAAAATCCTGCTTTTTTTTTTAATCTAAGCTAAGCTACCATACCATACCATGTCATCAGCAATAAGCCAATCCCCATTCATCCTTATAATTTCTTTCTATAGATCACAAGTTCGATTAATATTCACCTTTTTTTTTTTCAAATCAAAGGAGAACGGCTACGCATGAAAATCACTACAACAGCAGAGCAGATGAAAATTAAATACAGACATTGATATGTAACGTAAATATACACAGTAATTTACAAAACTATATATATATTTCCAAGATCAAATAATAAAAATAATAAACACCCCCATCCAATGGCTTTCCTTCCCTTGTTACAAACAAATAAGGGTGAAAAAATTTCTCATCCTTCTCTTGTGAGAATATTGATGGCTACTCAAAATGAATTTTAATCATTTAACGTTGAAAGGGAGAAGCATCAGCTGCACAAGTCCCACTTTGGGTGATCTTCACATACATCTGTTTGAGACTTAGGAGGAGACCATTGATCTGGGACCATTAAAAAGTAGGTTGTCATGGCTTTCCTGAATCTCTTCTTATACTGCTTGGGTGAAATCACGGTCGGAGACGCGTTCTTGGGACCACCTAGGATGCCTGAAGCCTTCACCCATGTTTCTAGGTGCTTGTCCCAAGTATACTGTCTCATGAAATCGATAATCCCAAGAACAAGTTGGTGCTTCTCTTCATCCACCCCAACCAGCAATGAATAGTCCATTACATCAACCGACTGCAAATCTCAGCCCATTATTACAATTGACAAGTTAAGAATATTCAAACACACGAAACAGCAAACTAAATTCAATTGCACAACTTACAGCAAGAAAAGCAGTATCATTCCAGACGGCCCTTTCCAACAATCGCTTCGCCTTGTTGCCCACAAATATAGGAGCAGTTGGCATGGCTTCAATCAAATTCTGATCCAGTAAAACTTTGTTGCTTCCACTAGAATCAGCGTTATACCGCGATCTTGACGATCCCTTAAGATCGTAAAGCCGTGTCAAATTCCTTCCAAACAGAAGGTTCTCCATAATCAGCACATCCATTTTGGTTTCTTTCCCCCCTTTCATATGCTTAGTGGTGACCTTCACACAAATTTTAATGCAGTTGAGGATGTTATACACAACATGAAATAACCAAATATGATGTGTTGCCCAGCATATATATAACACTTCACAAAGAGAAAATTATGTAATGGGTAGAACATGGTGTGGTATTACCGAATCAACCACAACAAAGAATTAACTTTCGTGGCTAAAAATCTAAATAGACTTATACAGCATATTCTGAACATACTGTAATCTTTTTTGGTATCAGCTCAATCAATAACTTATATTATATTCTTGCGTTTTAATCTTTAACAGAATGGGTGTAGCAACACCTAGTCGGTTAAGATATAAAACCAACAGAAGAGATGAACATTTCAATAAAAGCGCATGGATGTAGCATTGCCTACTCGTAAAATTAATGCTAATTAGCCAAACATTGAGAGAATAACATAAATAGATAATACCTGATAAATGCCCAAAATCTTGGCCAGGCAAGTAGGACTTCCGGTGCCAATTGATTCAGATAGATACTTGAAGTATGCAGGAGCAAACTTAATGAACGACTCCAGCTCTGTCTTTGTAACCTGTTTGATTATGAAGCGATCATCTAAAGTTTTTGCAAAGAAGACATTGCTCTTGCCACCTTGGGCACCCCACTTCTTACAACGGCTGAGAGACCTTATATAATCCATTTCAGAAGGGCAACATATCCTCCTCAAGGCTTCAAATCGTTTCGCATAGTAAGTTGTCACTGTGTATTTTACCTTACCTAGAGGACTGTCATCTGTAAATTCAACTCTTGAATGCAAAGACTTTGTCTGTGACAATGGATCCGACATCAGGGACGTACGAGATCCATGTATGGATAGAATACCATCATCCCCCAAATTTTTAAAAGATTCGAATGCCATTCCATCAAAATTACTAAAGGACTGATACATTGTTGAATCAGCAGATTGTGATGAATATATAGATTCCCCACCCTCTTTTGTTCTCTCGTACTCATCAGACACCTGCGCGATATAATCTGGGGAAAGCAACGCATAGGATATGATACTTGTGGGCTCATCATCATACACTGGTATAACAGTGTCATTGATGCCTACCGCTAGAAGCAACCTAGCCCCACCTTGGAGTTCTGATTCTCGGAAGGAAGAGATGTAGACAGGACTATAACCACTGAGTGTGTCCAGTTTCTGAGAAGTTGCTAGAAAGTTTTTGTTCAATGAGCGATAGAAGTTTAGAAATGGCATGCCCAGCCAAGTTGTTAGATCTTCCATACTTTCCGAACCTCTGGTAGATAATACAGGAGACAGATGTGACGACTTCATCCCACCTTGCTCTTCCACACGATCTCCCTTGTCAGCCGCTGAAGAATCTGAATCAGATAACACGGAAGCAGTATCCTTTTGTACCCCTATTCCTGGATGGTTACCCGTCCAGGCTGCATCAAGAGTGTCTGACAAACTTGCCATAACAGGAAACTGCCCTTCAGAGATGGCTCTACGGACACTTACATTGGATGTTAGTGGATCTGACTTTTCTCTGTTGTCAATGGCCAACTCGTTTTCTTCTGTAGGACTTGAATTTAAGTCTGCTTCACTTTCTTTACGGATGTCAACACCTGCTTCGCTTTCCTGGTTGTGAATCTGCTTCGTATCAGTAGTCTCACCAACAGCTAACTTTGCATCGATAAGTGTGTCATCCCCATGTTCTGATCCCAAATCATGCAGAGGGCTATTGATATCAACGCTAGATGCATATACCAGTCGGTGATCCCACACATAAGATTGGAAGAGAAGCTGCCTCCGCAGTCGATTGATCTCAAGAATATCAATTATAGGATGATTTAAAATCTTTTGCAGCGAACCCTGCAATAAATACCACAAGGAATCTTCAAGATGTTTGTCAAAATACAAGTAACAGATTCATAGTGACCACTTAACAATACACTCATCAAATTACTTATGACGGAAAAAAATAGACACCCATCTCTCTCCCCCTCTGCCACTACTGAATAGTTCCCAAGAAATTTTTTTTCACATTGACAAAAACACACTGCCTAAGTAGCTCTTACTCATATTTTCCACTTGTGAGTAATCAGGTTGTCGTGGATATTCGTTTTCAGTCAAAAGCACCATCTGCAGTTAAAAACATATTTATGACAAGTCATCCCACCCTGTTCAGCAAAACGCTTGATTTTCTATCAACTCTTATCTATTTTGAATTATGGCTACATTTTTCTTCTTCAATCAGCCAATGAAATATTGAAATGTTGATGTTTTGATTCACCAACAAACTAACAAGGTACTTCTTTTCATTCTCAGTGCATCTGATCTTCTCATGATAGTTCGTGTTCCCTCTGACTGAGTGTTTCTTATGTTATATCTTATATGTGACCAATTCAGACAACTTATTTTGTTGGTTTATTTTTCAACTTTTAGCACATAACATGTGTTGTGTTTTCAATGCCTGCATTATTATATAGATACAGAAAACATAGGTAACAATGTCCACACTGCACCTATAATTTCTAAGATATGCAACAAATCCTGTGGGCATGAGGCCTCCATACCATTGCCATGTAGCATCATATATCCAAGCTCTTAAGCTTTTGCCAAAACTCCCATGTATGAAACTTCTATTATATAGCTTGGTGCATTATACTAGTAGAAGTGTTAACACATTGGGTCAACCAAGCTGCCAAAAAAATACATAACTAACAAAGCAGGCATCACCTCAAACTCTGCCTTTTCCTTTCGTAGCATTACTTCCAAATCAGCTACTTGTCGCCTTGAATGTGGCATTTTCATGCTACCGTTAGCTGACCCTGTCCCATGTCTCTTCTCTGCCATCCGGCTCAGAGCATTAAGAATTTCTGAAAACAACAGCTCCGAACGGTAGACAACCTGTTCAAGCATACAATTAGAATACATATTTCACCAAACCTAATACAATAAAAGCTCAAGTATTAGAATAACCAAACCTCATCCACTTCATGCTGAATCCACTCCCGATTCTCATATTTGAAATCAAGTTTATGAGGAGGAAGATAGACAGAATGGACATCAATAGATGCATAACGAAAGCAGGCAACCATTTTCCCAAAGCTGCATATTTAACCACAACATTTATGATGCAGAATATAGAGAAAGAGGGACAAGAGTTTGTTAAGCACACTTTGAACATCATGTTTTTCAAATTACGGATAATGGAGATAAATATCTTTTTTTCATTCTAGACCAACCTGCTAAGGTATAAATTCAAACTTGATATCTTCATATTCAAAGGAAGTAGTCTAATGCCCTTCACTTCAAATATATTAAAGTTAAAACAAGGCCTAGCAAGTATAGATCAACCATGTTGTCCTTTTAACTTATATCTGTAGAAAGGAACAAGTAATAATATTCCATGAGTAAAGGAAGTGTGGCTAAATGCAGAAAAAAGGAAGTACCCATAAAAGCGTAGACAATCACGATGTAGAGAATGACCACAGCTTGCAACCCTACTGGCAGCAGCATGGTTTGAGAAACTGAGCTCCAGGAACTTGCCAAAGGACAAACCCCAGGCAGCATCTGACATCACTATTCTTCGAGTTGCAGGAGGGAAACCACTGGTCCTGGGACATCTTAAACACCTGTGCCACATCCATATCTTACCCTCCTTTTCTCCTGGTAAGAGAAATTCGGGCAACTTCTTCACCGATATGGTTAGGGTGCCTTGTCTATGGGTGTAACACTGTACATGTGCTTCTGAAGGCATCTCACATGAACGACATCTGTAACCCTGTCAAACAAGAAATGCTTCTCAAATCCAAAAACAGGTTGATTCAATGTGGTAGGAGATAGAGATCAATACAGGTGAAAACCTAAAAAGAGGAAATACATGCACATGAGAGAGAGAGAGAGAGAGAGAGAGAGAGATTGGCATACTTGATCAAACATATCATCTCGGAGAAAGCGGCCAAGCGGTTTATCAAAGTTCCCATAATATTTGATGCGAAACAGATGGGACCTTTCACAAACAGTTCCTTTCCACACACACCGGGAAGACAAGGATACCAAAATGCTTTGGTGATCCGAAGGTGATGGAGGGAACTCTTCCTTTGAAGTAGCTGAATACTCCTTGCTGTTCTTTCCATCCAACCGCAGAGATGAGACGTCTGAAGTACCATGGTTGACACTATTGTGAGAGGTTCCACCTTGTGCCTGTGGAGCAAAAAAACCATCTCGAACTTGCCCGCTCTTGGATCCAGAAGTGGAAGAACTGTTGGTTACAATTGAACTTATCTCCCTAGGAGTGGGCTCACCACCAGTAGCTGCTGAAACATCCAATTCTGAAGAAGCAACACAAGTGTTTGGTCCAATTGACAAGGGTTTTGCTTCTGACTGTTGGCCGATGATAGAAGAAAACATCTCCGACATGGAGACACTATTCAATCTCTGTTGTTGATGACCCTGAGATTTTTCATTAGCAAAACCAGGAATTGTTGAAATGGACCTGTCAATATTTGATGCTTTGTCAGGAAGTGCCACAGTTAGTGAAGAATTCAAAGGCAGTGAGGCTCCTTCATCAGCAAGGAAAGAAGTCTCTAAAGCCAAATGATAAGCAGCAAAAACGCCATACTGAACAACATGCTTCACTTTCTTCAGTTCATCACCACTGGCACCTCTCAGTAGTATCTGAAAAAAGATGCCAGTTACGTAAATCTATATGCAACCCACAATCCCAGAGTTTTTCCAGTAATCAACATATATAACTGCTTCAAGAAGAAATCATATCCTCAACATTGCAAACAACTGATACCCCCATAAAATACTACTACTACTCAAAGAATTTTTTCTTCTTGTTTTATATATAGCAATCAATCACTTACAGTGCAACCAAATGGCTTTGGGCAACCTTCAAAGTACATCAGTGTCTTCACCAGCTTCTTCCCACCCTGTCCAGCAGTTCCATGCTCTTCCAGGAACCTTTCAACATGAAACATATCGGAATATCCCAACTTTTGAGATGACAGATGATCAATTGAAGGAACTATCTGAGCGCCTGTACACCGGGCTATTCGTTCCAGAAGTGGCCTTTTGATATTCAGCACAAGAGATATGTCTTTTGCAAGAAGATATTCTTGTGCATACCGTGAAACTGATTTCTCCACCAAAAGGACGTCAGGCTGATGTGCATCTATCTTTGCCACAGCCATCTTTAGATGATCCATTTCCTACAAACAGACAAATACTACGATAAATAAATATATAAGTTTCATTATAATAAAAGAACTGTTACCTGCTGCAACAGGGTATCAAAACTTGACAGGTGGTTAGAAACACGTTGATACTCAAGAGCCCCTCCAAGAATTAAGAAATGAGGCTTCTCTATTTTTGATGTCATCCGTCGATGAGCCACATTTTTCTTACAAACAACTCCTTTGACCACGACACTGAAATCAAGAAATCATTATATCAAAGAGCAGAAAAACTGTGGCACAAGGACATAAGCTTTATAAGGTCCAAATCTAAAGAAAGATGTTTGGTAGAAATAATAAGCATGGTAATATGGATCAAACACCATACAACACTGACATACATAATAACCACTGACAAAGTATTTCAGTCGTGAGTCAACTTATACATGCATCACAATATGGATCACTCACTCATGACTTGCTTTTCTGAATAACTCCTTCCAATTTCTGCTAAAGTTGAAGGCAGTAGCCATCGAATGATGCTGACACTATAAAATAATGTGAAGCTAATGGATAGTGTTATTTGACTTAGAAATGTCTCTCTCTCTTATCTTATTATAATGAGGTTAAGCCCTCAATATATATACAATACATAAGCAGGAAATAGAAACAAAATAAAGTGAAGAACCAGATCTAGTGTTGCCCTATGCTATTTCTAACACTCCTCCTCAAGTTGGAGCTAAGATGTTAATCATGCCCAACTTGCTACAAATAAAGTCTAATTGTGATTTTCTTAATGGTTTTGTGAGAATGTCTGCAAGTTGGTACTCTGTCTTGATATGTAGTGGTTGGGTTGATGGAGGATCTGTCGGAGTTCCAACAACACGATCTCTAATTGAATGACAATCAACTTCAATGTGCTTGGTCCTCTCATGAAATACTTGATTCTAGGCTATATGAATGGCTGATTGACTGTCACAATAAAGCTTCATCAAGTCACCAGTTATTACTCTAAGCTCTCTTAGAAGTCTCTTTACCCATGTCATTTCACAAGACACATCTGCCATAGCTCTATATTCTGATTTAGCGCTCGATCTAGAAACAATGAATTGTTTCCTGCTTTTCCAAGAAACTAGGTTACCTCCAACAAACACACGATACCCGATAGTCGATCTCCCGGAAATGGGGCATCATGCTCAGAAAAACCGGACACTCTATGAATTCACTCTTCAGTAAATGCACCCACTAGACAATGACCTTGATCTGAATAAAGTATCCGTAAACCCAGTGCTCCTTTGAGATACCTCAATACACGAAGTGCTGCATTCCAATGACCTGTGTATGGAGCGGACATGAAATTAGTAAGAACACTTACTCGAAATGATATATCTAGTCGAACTGTAAGATGGTTTAACTTTCCGACCAGCCTCCTGTATTGCTTTGGATCTTTCATTAGATTACCATCTTCTAGAAGAAGCTTTCCTGTAGTAAGCATAGGATCGTCTACCGGTTTGCATCCCAACAAACCACATTCGGTAAGCATGTCAATGACATATTTTCGTTGACATAGAAGAATGCCCTATGGAGACGGGTAACTTCTATCCCAAGAAAATAACGAAGACGTCCCAGATCTGTAATATGAAAATGAGATTGTAGGAACTGCTTTAACTTTGTAATTCCAATGTTATCATCTCCGGTGATGATAATGTCATCTACGTATACCACTAGTATGATTCGTAGGCCTTGATTATGTCGGAAGAACATAGAATAATCTTGGGAACTTCAAATCATACCAGATTTATGTAGGACATCAAAAAATCTTCCAAACCATGCTCTAGGAGATTGCTTGAGACCATATAATGAGCGTCGTAATTTACATACCTTCAAGGTCTCCTCCTCTATAACAAACACTGGTGGTTGCTCCATATATACCTCCTTAAGAATGCCATTAAGAAATGCATTCTTAACGTCCAACTGATGGAGCGGCCGGTGATTAATGGCAGCGAGGGCAATACATCCAAACAGATGGCATCTTTGCTAATGGAGAGAATGTCTCTTCATAATCAATCCTATAGACTTGTGAATAGCCCTTCACAACTAAGCGAGCTTTCAATCGGTGTAATGAGCCATCTGGTTTAAGTTTCACAGAAAATACCCATTTGCACCACACTTAACGTTTTCCCAAAGAGAGATGTACCAGATCCCACGTGTGATTCTTTTGTAGGGCATCCATCTCCTGCATTGCCTTCCGGGGAGGTTGGGTATCAATAGATGCCATGCAAGCACATGCTTCAAGGGATAGGTGGGCGTAGGCAAGGTAATTATGGATTAGATATCTGGTGCCATGTATTGTGCCTTTTCGAAAGGCAATTGGAATATATGGAAGATGAGCACGTGGTGGATTGTAAGGTTCAGTCAGAGGTATTGACTGAGAAGGTGGGGATAGGGGTTGATCATGTGGAGGAACAAGGGATTCATCGGATGCACTCGTGTGTCTCTGTCACTTGTTTGTGGCGCTGACAGGTGTACACATTTGTGAATCATGTATCATAGGGTTTAAATGGCAAGACAGGCTCGGGTGCACGTACTGGAATATGTAAGAGCGGAACCTCAGGAGTGTCAAGAGAATCAGGAATAGGATTTGGCTTCTCTAAATGACTATCACGGGTTTTGGAGAAGAAAAGACAAGACTCAGAAAAGGTAACGTCAGCAGAAGAAAAGTATCGTCAAAGAGCAGGACTATAACAACGATAACCTACTTGAATGCGTGAATACCCAATGAAGATACACTTGATTGCATGGGTTTCAAGTTTATTATGTCTTAGACGATGGTCATGGACATAAGAAACACAACCAAAGATCTTAGGAGCTAAAGGGAAAGGCGTGCCCTTAGGAAATAGGATGGAAAATGGTGTTTTTCCCTCAAGGACAGAAGATGGCATTCGGTTAATAAGATAATTGGCTGTAAGAACCGCATCTGCCCAAAACCGGTGTGGGACATCATAGTGAATCATCATAGTACGAGCCACATCCAACAAATGACGGTTTTTTGGTTTAGCAATACCATTCTATCGTGGCGTGTACGCACTTGAGGACTCATGGACAACACCATACTTAGATTAAAAAAAACACTAAAGTCGGAGCAAAAATATTCTTTTGCATTATCTGATCGAAGTGTTTTGATAGAAACGGAAAACTGGTTTTGAGCATACGCGTAGAAATCACGAAAAATAGAAAATATATCATTACGTGTTGTAAACAAGAAAACCCAAGTTGCACTACAGAAGTCATCAACAAAGAAAATGAAATACTTAACATCATGAGGTGACTGGATTAGGAAGGTCCCCATACATCAGAAAGAATTACTTTAAATAAAGTGCTAACTCTACTAGACTCTCTAGGGGGATAAGGACGACAAGTAAGTTTTCCTAACTGACATGACTCACAATTGAGTCCCCATACATCAGAAAGAATTACTTGAAATAAAGTGCTAACTCTACTAGATTCTCTAGGGGGATAAGTACGACGAGTATGTTTTCCTAACTGACATGACTCACAATTGAACACATGAAAAAATCAGGTCATAGATGGACCTTTAGAACGGGTAAAGACGGATGACCAAGCCGATAATGAGCTTCTCTGATACTTAATTCACAAAGATGTGCTGAAAGAGATGGCAAAGTAGACAAGTGATAAAGACCACCACACTCAAAACCTGTGTCAATCAACCGGTTCGTCGAACCCTAATTCCAGAAAAATACAATGTGTTAGAAAAAAGGTTACTAAACAATTATGTTTTCTAGTAATCTGGCTAACAAATATAAGGCTATCAAAAAAAAAGTAGGCACATAAAGCACCGATGGTAATTGAAAATGAGGCAGGCTACTGTTAGATCGTATGCCCTGGACATGAAGATCCATTAGCGAGTCGGACCGGGGCTTGAGTGACATCCGTCTAGATAAAAAGGTCTTTGTTCCCAGTCATATGATCAGTAGCACCAGAGTCAATAATCAATCCATGAGGATGAGCATGCAGAAAAACAATTAGACGGTATACCTAATCCATGATGATGAGCATGTAGAAAAACAATTAAATGGTATACCTCACTGCGTTGTATTAGCACGGGGAGTGGATGAAACCTGACCAGAGGACCCATGTTGGGTTTGAGAAACACCTTCCTCATTGAAGAAGTGATTGTCATTAGCAGAAGCTAGTTGGGCACGAGAAGGATGCATTTGAGATCCTAGACCAGAGCTAGGCCGATTTGGGTAGTTATACTTGGTGTGTCCGTATTCCTTGCAATAAAAACATTGCAGCTGCTGTTTCTTGTATCCTCCCTTTCTAGAATTTCGAATGTTGGATGTTGCAAACGCTGATGTGTGAGTCCCAAATGTCGGTAAAGAAGAGTTACTTGAATACATTTATCGAGAAAGATGATATGTGGATGCCAAGGATTGAGAGGTTGTATGACTAAAAAGTAGGGAGCGAGCACTAACGTACTTGAGAGACAACCCCAAGATGAAGGTCATTACATCCATTTTAGTCAATCGCTCCTCTTGTACTTGCACATCTGGCGTCACAGGAAAAAGAATGTGGATCTCCTCTGATAGCTTAGATAACATGGTGTAGTATTTTGTGAGATCTGGGTCACCCTGCTCACATCTGAAATAGGAACCAAACACCAAATCTGCATGTGACAAAGAGTCTTTGGCAGAGAAAGAAGACTGTAAGTGCTCCCACATTTTCTTTGTCGTAGGATAGTTCTGTGCAATAATCAACACTTGGGATTCCATTGCATTCCGTAAGGCCATTCGAATCCCACTATCATCAAGCTTCCATTCTCGGGTTTTCTGGTTTGGACGATCTTTTGTCAAATAATCATCTTTGTCCAAACTTTCAAGGCCAGTTTGAACAAACATGCTCCATTGAGTCAAATTACTGGAGTTTAATTTGAATGGAATTTTAAAAAAAAAAAAACAAAATAATTACATGAATTATAGCTTCACTCTTAGCATCATTCGACATTCTTTGATTTTCAGCATGTGGAGGGACACCTGAAGTAGGGTTTTAACATACAATAGGAGGAGCAATAGGGTTTTGAGCCATAAGTTGATATCACCAGGTTATATAGAAGGCAAAATCTCCCATGTTTTTATTGTTTCGTTGCCTATAAGAATAGAATAGAGTCTAACAAGGAAAACACAGATCAGCAGTCACTTTTCCGGCGATTGCAGAGATACCGTCTGTCGGCAACCTGGGGGATGACAGCAGTGACGGTCTGTAATACCAACAGAAAGTCTGGAACGAACAAGACAGGGAGATTGATGGACAACCAGGACGAAAACAGGACAGGAAGAGAGATAGAGTTCCGGCGAAGTTGGCGTTGGCGACACTAGCGTTCCGGCAAAGTCGGCGCCGACGACATTAGGATTCCAGCGAAGTCGACGCCGGCGACACTAGGGTTCCGGCGACCACTACCATGTTATTTGACTTATAAATGTCTCTCTCTCTTATCTTATTATAATGAGGTTAATCCCTCAATATATATACAATACATATGCAGAAAATAGAAACAAAATAAAGTGAAGAACCAGATCTAGTGTTGTCGTATGCTATTTCTAATAGATAGCTACAAGGCAAACTTATGACGTATGTTTTTTTCTTTTGGGGAGTGGGGTAAGAACTTGTAATGGCCTCCTAGTTTCCTCAGAAGACATGAAAAACCACAAGAAGAGCAAGACCCAACTCCCAGACCCAAACCCCTCTCCTCAGGAAATTAGCAACAATATTATACGCATGAGGCTACTACTTATAACATGTAATAGTGTACACTCTTGCCCCGCCAGACAATGTATTGTCTGGTTCCTCTCTAATAAGAACATAACAACTTTGCTAGCTCCCACAATAGACTACCAGGATAGTAGGAAGTGCTAAATGATGCAAGATCATGTTTAAGTAGTGAAGACTAATTGTGACCGAAGAAACTATTTCCTGCTAGCTTCGGTCTCAGTTTTTTCTTATATATATTGTCCCTGTGTAATTACAAACCTACACTCCAAAATTAATACAAGTGACTTGCTACTACAGCCGTAGACATAGGTCATTCTTGGACCAAAAGACCTATATATATATATACACACACACATACATACATACATATACGTATGTGTACATACATACATACATACATACATACATACATACATACATACATACATACATACATACATACATATATATACATATATATATATATATATATATATATATATATATGGTTCAAGGGATAACCATAATGCATTGGGGAACCGGGAAACCACTTTATAGTCATTATTGTCATTGGATAAGGTGATGCATCACACAGAAATCATGATGCATCATGCGCGAATCCGATGCATCAAAAAGGAATTGTGATGCATTTGTGGTTCTTCCTTGGTTTCCTGATGCAATATAGTTCTTCCTTGAACCCTACTCTATATATATGTGTGTGTGCTTCTATTTCTACGTTTTGGTTGTGTTCACTTTTCGTGCGCCAATTCTCAACACTCAGGAAAGACATATCAAAGTAAGATCGCCCAAAAAAATTATATCCCTAAGCCTAGATTATCCCATATTATGCCTATAATAATGAATGATCACGACCAGAACTATACTTGCTGCTAGACAAACACTACAGCCTGGTTCTTGATATGCTAACTGAAATTAGTCATAATGAATGACAGTGACCTACGCTACAGATAAAAAAATCCACAAGTGCCCATTGATATTCGTAGACTACACATATTGATACAAAGTACTTATAAGACATTAACGTGAAATTTCTACTTTCTTTACCAGTTAGCAATCATATCCCTGGATGTTGGCATTTCTTGTCAATGGTATTATTCTAGCAAGTCATTGTTAATGTTGAAGTTTGGGAAACTCAATGAACTAATGAAGCTGATCAAGAGAACTCAAGCATGTGGGGCTAAACTATAGTTAACTAAAAAAAATTGTAAGTACTTCATGACTAGAATATAACACTGATACTCTGCTACTAAGATTAAAATATCTCTTCTAATCCCTCTTTCGGGAGGAAAAGAAGTGGGGGAGGTGGGGGTTAAGAATGTTAGTTGAAAGAGTGTAGCGGATACAACAAAGTAGGCACCTAACATTGTAAATTCTCTTTGATGGCAAGGAAAAATTGCAACTGAGTAATAAAAGGAGAAAACAACATTGAACAACGGAGGAAATAGTATGTTTCCTTTGTCAAAAGTCTCACCGACTGAGATATACTACTAACACTATTAATGTTCCTCATTCCTTTATAACAACAGCAGCCAGCTTGAGTCCATGAAGATTTCAATTATGTGTTAATGGTCCTTTGACATGTATATTGTTCTTCATTTTATCCATCAAAATATACTACAAATTACATGTATCTAGCTTTTCAGTTACAAAGTCACACACTATGCTCTATGGAGCTTAAAAGCATAACATCGTGTCAAAAATTGTTAATACGAGTCATGTAAATAACCATTCACTCTTAACATGTTAGCCATGTGAAAATAAATATGAGCATTTTTTTATGTATGCATGTGAAACTCTAGCACAAGCATACCACTTAGCATAGATGTGGTATATGGCTGGTCAAACATGTCTATGCTTGCAGTCTCACTGAATTAATAATAGATCACCAAAACTATCACCTGTCAGAACGAAGCCCAGAGGCTAAACATTTTATCTTGACATATCCTCCAGGGTCCATACCCCCACCTTTGCTTGTGTCTGGTTTTAACAAAGATGCAGCTTCCCAGGACAGAGATGTAATTATCTCTAACCAACTATCCTTATCATCATCTTCCTCAATTGAAGAAACAAGGTTCTCAACCTGCAACAACTGAGATACTAAAGCCCTGAAGTGCCCATCAACTACATTCTTCATGGCTTTCTTGTGCTCTTCATTTGACCTGCGACAATCCCCACTTCCTAAGTTGCTTGAAGTGCGCAGGTATCCCCACTCTCCAGCGGCATCCCCACCGCCATCATCATCCTCATTATCATCATAATTATCATCATATACAATAGCTTCCCTTTCATCCTCTTCATCTTCTGGTTCAGGAGGCAACCATAGGACCCCATTGTTCTCAAAATCCACAGGTTCAGGGACATCCTGTGCATCATACAGAGATGATGGAGCTTCACATTCATCCTCTTTTTTCTCAAGCTGGTTGACTGCCTCAGACACCCTGGAATCAAAACTAGTTTGTACGGAACAGCTGCTCACACTTTTTGCATCAGCAGCTTCTCCATCAGGATGCACTTTATGAGATTCATACTCATTGTCCATCTCATCATCATAATAGCCATTTTCAATCTGCAAAAGATGTCTTCCCCCAGTAGCTAGATGATAAGCAAATTCTTCATCAAATTCATCGCCCCTGACATCAGTAAAAGACAAGAATAATCAATTTAAATTTTGTGAATGACTGGTTCTTACCATTCTTATTTTAAGGTCAGCTATAATTGTATCCTTCCCACCAAGTCACACACACACATACTATGAGAATGGGCAATTTAGCGCATATTAAATCATTGAACCATTAATTCATGATTATTGATCCATATTAACATTTATGATGCTTTGCATCATTTTTTGATTGCATGTATAGGCTAAAAAATACGAATCAAAATGATGACTTATTTATCTATAGTTATAATTCATCAACGTATTTTATCGGTATTTTCTGGTGATTCTAATTCGGTTTAATCTATAATTCTGATTCAGTAATGTTTATAATGAATCAATAATAATAGAAGTGTTTCATCAACGCAACGCGTACTAAATCTCATGTTCTTGCTCATTCTCACAATAGATGTCATCTTCAATAGATCCATTAACCCTTTTACACACACACACACATGTGTGTGTGTGAAACACACATACAGATAGATGATTGTAATCAAATAAGAAACTTGCTTAAGAACTTGTGTATATATACAAACACACACACTCACATATATACATATATACATATATAGTTGTAATCAAATAAGATTCTTACTTAAATTAAGAATTTTAAGGATTGGTTATACTTTTAAAAGATAGATTAGATTCTAGAGTACCCTAATGTGAATGATCATTCACATATATTTTTTTTACAGACATGTATAAGCCAACATTATAATACATTTCATCAAAATGAGAATACCTTAGATTCGAAAAATAAATTTTGTGAATGGTAAAAAAGATCATGTGAATGTTGTGAATGATCATTCACTTGGATGACCATTCACATAAATATGCATGAACATTCACATGATTTTTAAGGACGTAGAGAGTGTGAATGTATGTGAAATTCACATATCATGTGTGTAATGTTAATTTAAATATAATTATGAAGAAAATAATCAAAAAAGAGTTTTTTAAGGGTGATACCTTTGGGTGCACTTGATTCCAAAAGGTACTTTTTGAACCTGAATATTTGTGTGTGTGTGTGTATGTATGATTGTATGTATGTATGTATAAATATAGATTGAAAACAGGCTATCAAATTCATGGTCCCTAACTTTAAATAGGATGTTGACTTAATCAACGTATCTAAGCACGAGGTTGGTATATAAGATGCATATCAAGGCATGTGTATTGCATTATTTCAAAAACATGAATAACACCTAGAAAAGTTTGTGCATCTTTACCAAAAAATGTTTCATATCGAACTCTCAATATGAGCATCCAAGTGCCAACTACCAAGTAATATTCCAAAGGGTAAAAATAACAAAATAGGCAAGGATCTTATGACATGTCACAAAAATGCAAATCACATAAACATGGTTCCATGATACAACAACATGAAGCCATACGCTACCAAAATGATCCCAGTGTAATAAAAACCCACTTCCAAATGACACATAGAATGAAGAGTCACCATCAAACTCAAAGCTCATCATATGAACACAAGTTGTCTTCACATGCCCAAACAGACATGTTAACCCCATTTAGCACTTGAAAACATATTCTCAAGTCAGCTATATCTAATAAGTGTTCAGTGTGCCCAAAAGTATATTTTGCCTGAGCTCCTAGGTCATAAAGTCATAAAAGAACCATAGATTAATCATATGTTGGGAATCAGGCAATGATGTGTTAAGCTTGAATGGTGCATCAGATGGTGACAGACATAAGACTCAACATAAGCATTATGCATAAGTTATGGGAGGTAAACGTGGTCAAGGAGATCCATAAACAATGTCACCTTCAGATTGTCGTTTATACATGGTTTTCTACTTTTCTGATATGTAGCACAAAGCCTAAAGGCTACGCAGGAGTTATCTACAAAGAAAATAGGTGATAACAAAAATAAGAACCTGTTTATGCAACAAGCAAAGTGGCTAGGAGACTCAGTTCCCACGTCAAGTAGAAGTTCGTTGCTCCTTGTTGCTAGTTCATTTTGCTCGGCTAAATTTGATTCCATTACCACTGATTGGTGTGGACTGAGTCCAGGAGGGTAATGGTTATGATGATAAGAACAGACCGAGTGCGGCACAGATGTAAAAGTAATGCTGCTACTGTCAGCAGTGCCGCTAGATTTGGTGCTGATGAGACTGGCAGCTGATGGTGAGGTGCTGAGATCCAGGCTGGAATCCTGGATCCCATGATCAACAGAGGCAGCTAATCCACCATGCTGCCATTGCTTGAAGCAGTAATTACAAGCCCTTATCTTTTCTGAGTCTTCCCTGGTGATATTTCGATTGCTACATCTAGTGGGGATCCAATTATGAGTACATTTGGCACAGAAAACTCGACCACAAAGTCGGCAGTGGTGTCTTCGGTTGAATAAGGTAAACTGGGAATCACACTCGTAGCATACCCTACAACTCTGATCGGGCATCCAAAAGTCCCTCGACACATTAGCTGGCTCGGACCGCCGAGGGATCCACGATCTCAGATTACCAATCAGATTAGTTAATGATTTATCCGACGCATCCATAGGCAGACAATTTTGTTATCCGGCTCATTATGAAATTCTCATTTGTTTACAACCATATCCGACTTTGATACGGCACCCTTGGTTTCTTTGAGCCAGCCGCAAACTACAACCACTTGAAACCCCAATCCAGTTATACCAGACTTAGAAAAAATAACTAAATATAATGCATATACAAGTATATTGTTGATGATGATACAACCACGATCCTTACAGGTCACTGTCAAATGCAATGATGAATGACTAGAATACCCTCGTCAATTCTTCAACTAAATCCAAGTATCTCCATCTATTTTTTATTTGTTTGTTGTCGGTATCAAAGCTGGGAATTGAAGTCGTCTAAATGAAACCCTAACTCAGAAATCCAGAAGTTGAAAAAAGAAGGTAGCCTTTTAGTGGGGAAAAAAATGGAAACGTACGTGGTATGTGTTGAAGGCGGAATGAGGATGAAAGAAACGTCTCGGAATCAGAAATGAGAATGGTATGGAGAGATAATCATTCATGAAAAGCATGTATATGCATAGATAGAGAAAAGAAACAGAATATTGATGAATTATAAAAAGGAAATATTTATCATGAATTCAATTGTACGTGTTGTTAGATAAAGATTGAGCCCTTGCCTTGTGTTGTTGGGTTTAGTAAAGAAAGAAACAGTCATGGAAGAGGTAACATCGATCTGACATCACATCGTTAGGTTAGGTGTAGATGGAGAAGACGAAGATGAAGACGAAGAAGACGACGGCCATTGAAATTTCTTCTGGCTGCCAATTTCTCCATCCATAGCCATAGAAGTCGACATTTTGCATTGCCAAATGCCAAATCCTATAATCTGTCACGGACGGGACAACACGTATGGATGGATACCAAGGGCGGACCTATGTAGAGGGTGTGGGGGTCGAACGACCCGATAATTTTTTATTTTACGTGTTATATATATAATTGATAAATTTTTGACCGTTATGATTTTTAAAGTTCGACCCCAATATCCTTATAAACTTTACAAATAAAAAACTTTGTTACATAATCTGAAAAAGTATATCAGAACCTAATAGTTTCTTACCCATTTAACAAATAATTTAAAAGTATATGTATATTGAACATTCATTTATTGGGCTAATTCTTGGTTGGACGATTCACATTTGGGCTGACTAAGAATATATTGTTATTTTTATTGTTACTTGTTTGGTATTTGTAGAAATGTTCTTTATTGCTTTAGTCTTTTAAGATATTAAGATTATTATTTGTTTGAGATTTTAAGTGTTCAACAATTAACATTAAGTTACATTTGTTTAATTCTTTTATTTCATTAAACAACATGTATTGATTTTGTTATTTTTTTACCAAAATCTGAATTTTTATTAAGTCGAAGAGCTTCTAATACTTCTCCACAAAAATTCTACAAATTGCACAATTCAATTGGTGATAAATGGTTAAGTCTGTTGGATTTGCACCATAAAGAAAGAATTACTCAACAATTCAAACAATGACATAATAACTAATAACTTGTTTTCAAAAGTTAAAAACTCACTGGAAACAACTGTAGAATCTAAGTTATTTTAATTTGTAACGATTAATGAGTTGTATCATTTACGCATTTCTTTTATTATGTAATCAGTATGAACCGACCCGAACTTTGAGGTGTAAAAATGTTTATAGAACCACAAACACTCGTACCGTCGCAACGTGATACATTCCGACCCCTATAAGAAAAAATTCTGGATCCGCCACTGATGGATACAAACATTCACGTACCTCCCTCCCTCTCTTTCCACTTACTATACCCTTTTACTAGTTTTTTAATCCACACGTGCACGTTTTAATTAGAATACTATTTCTTCATGCACCACCTCTAAGATCTCATACACCACCTCTATGCATTTGACCTATAAATATTTATCTCATTATTAGACAAAAGTGTGTAAACAAATAAACTATAATAATGAGTTATGAAAAAAAGACATATTATAGGTCAGTTATAGGATGTAGATATGGTGCATGAAGTAACACCCTAATTAAAAAAGGTTAGGTGTCATTTTTATCTGGTGACTTTTGGATTTGTTTTATTTAACTATTTTTTGTTTTGATTTAGTCATTGGACTTTAATTTATTGTAGTTTGAAGAAAATGAATAAAATTAATGGTTAAATCGATGCAAAAAATGATAGTTTTGTGGTCAAATCGAGACGATTGTGTCCCCAAACCTGATTATCGGTGTGTAGATGAGTTTTATATATGAAATGAATTGAAATAAAAATGCATTTGTGATTAAATAAGTTATACTTTATGTAAATTAGAAAGAAAAATCATATAAAAAGTAAATAAATAATATTTTATATTTTATTTAAAATGGAAAAAAAAAAGGTTTAAGGACTATTCTTATAAGCAACTTTGATTGAGAACACTTGTAATTATGTAACACGCATAAGTTAATATTAAGTTTTTAACACTCTCATGACTGAATTGAAAGTGTAACAAAGTTTTATATGCGTACGGACATACATATAAAGAATTTTGTTTAGCAATCAAAAGTCAAAACCATTAGTTAAGTCATATACATGGACAATTTATGCAATATATTCAATCTATTTGTTTTATACACATCATCGACCATCGTGACATGGTTGTTCCTAGGCATATGGAAAAGAATCTTAGCTTCGTGATATGAAAAAAATATAACTATTGTAATATCTAATAATTAATATATGATCAAAACAAATATGATTCAACTATTCAAGTCGCACAATAAAATTAAAATTTTCATAACAAACCTAAATTTATTATTAACATAAACAAAGCTAATGTTCTTACTACGTAGTCAAACATCTTCCAATCATTTACACATGCATCGAGAAAGAACAACCAAACAACGATAATGCATTTCTTGATTTTTACAAAAATAAAAATAGTCACTCGCATTGACGAGATCTATCATCGTGTTATCCTCTTGTAGTAAAACATTATCTCTATCAATTGTTGATGTACAATCTTTAGAAGTAGATAAAAAAATATCTTCCTGTATTTCTTTTGAAACAATATGACCCAGCTTGTGGTTGAAAACAAGTGACAATAAAACATATCGACAAGATATATTGTTTCTCAAATCATTTCGGCATTTCCTACAACATGCATAAACCAAACAACTTGTTCTTTAACTAATGTGTGTTAGATCGAGTTTGTCAAATAACGCATCATCATATGCTTTAAGATTTTGCACAAGTTTTCTCATTCATACAAATTAGTTTGTAGCATTTACTATTGTTGAGAGCATTTGTGTACTTTGTGTTTATGTAATGTTATACATATGTTGTAGTCGATCTTAAGGATAAATTGACATGATTTTTGTTGTAAACTCTAGATATTAATTGAACAACTTGTGTTACAATATGATGTAACGTGCTTATTCTATTAGACACAAGATTGTCCATATGCAAGCAAAGTTTGTACGTTCACACATGGGTACAAACATGTAAAATAATACCCCATAAATAAAAATATATTTGTTCATATAATTTGTTTAAGAATTAATTAAGTAATATTATGTTATTAAATTACAAATCATTAATCCCAACACATATTTTTTACCGTGGATTATATGATTGACCTTTTCATAGAGGTTATATTGGTCGGTGGGGTCTCCTTGGATGGTTATTAATCTTTTCATGGATTTAGCCTAAGGGGGTGCTCTATGGTTTATTGATTATTAACGAATAATTTAGTTATCGAATATCAAGTGATTTTCGCATATGTATAAGTGATAAGCATAACATTGTAATATTTTTCATTGATTCAGTGAGTAAAACACCTGAGGTTTTGAAAATCAAACCATTATATCTTACTAAATGTGGAATGTCCGGGAATGGAGATTACTAGTCAATTTTATACATGACAAGCAACGCTTAATAAATATTAGTAGATTTGATGATAGTTGACGATGTTGATTGGGAGCATTGCTATAGTCACGGACTTAAGCAACAGAAACAAATAACAAATATATAATATAAGATGACTTGGACACACTTGAGTAAGTTTGCCGCTTTGTAACAGTGCATAAAACAAACATCCACATCAGCTTTTTTCTTCTTTGTGCTCTATTCATACATTGAATGATGTATGCATATTCCAGTCTATATAGATTTATTCATACATCTAGCCTCTCAATGAATAATTGTCGTAACATAAGAAAATATGTATAGTCTGTATATCTTATTGAATGTGGAATGTTAAGGAATAGAGATTATTAGTGTATGGTTTGTCAAGATGACATCACTACTACATCATGGTTGATTTCATAAAACACTCGAGGGTCACACCAATGAACGCAACTGAGCAGATGCAATCGAACTAATGAATAAATGATATTGGATATTATTTATGGCACGAAATCATGATGAGATGTATTGTTGATTTATAGGTTTAAATTCATATTTATTGTTAATTTCTTTATTCAAATATGTGTTTTTTTTTGTCGGTATTTACTTTTTCAGTAGAATTCTAATGGTTATCAATGACTTGTCAACGGTGGTCAATGAGTTTCAACTAAACATAACTAGTAATATCTCATTTCTGTGATATTTTACCAGTTTGAGGTTTTTTGTTCGATGAAAAATGATTAGGGTTTAATCACAAAAATGGTCCACCCTAAAGGCTTCTATGTACAAATATCCCAAAATTTTTAATCTAGATTCAGTATATAGATTAATCATACTCGGTGATTCAACATATAATTATCAGCTCCAACGTTTTAGGTGCTTACTTTAAGTTGGCTTGTGGGGGCCAAGGTTTGCAGATTCTTCTACTTGTGTGATGACTGGTTTCGCTTTCCCTCATGGGTATCTAATATAGTAATATGTAAGATAATTTGCATACAACAAGAATAATTTTATATGAAATGATTAATCTATCTATACTAACAATTTTATAATCTTTACATTTTAATTTCACGGCAGGTTCGAAAGTTCAAACTTATGGGACATGAACACACAGAAAGTTCAAACTTATGGGACATGAACACACAGTAAGTATATAATTATAATTACTCACCAGGACATGATTTGGCTGGAATGTTAAACCAAACTATCAGCCAAATCATGTCCCATCAGTTTGAACTTCCGAACCGACTAGCCATCGAATACATTGTCGTCCGGCAGCTCCGACCTATTCGCTTCACTGTATCTACACCCGTCTCAAGTCTCCATGCTCCATAAAAACCGATCAATAAATTTAACACTAGTTTATATTTATGGTATTTACTATAAAACAGGGTTTTAAGAAAAAAAACTAAAACCTAACCTTCAAGTGCATATATATTTATCATGCATAAAGTTGCCTACACCACACTGTAAACTTAAGAGATAATGTACACATTTTTGCTTTTCAGGCAAGCACAGAAACAAAAGGAGGTGAAACAACTTGATCACCATGCCAGAGCACACATCACCATCTAAAGAAGCAAATTGCGAGATTCTTTACCTGTAAAGTAGCAATATAAACTGGTTAAGATTGTCAAGAAGATCAAACAGGAAGGGATCAAGAAACCATGAAAAACTTATTGTAGGTTTTGGATTTGTTGCAAGGACATAAATATAACGATTGTAAAGAATAGATAGGTTTATTAGTTGCATAAATAATGGGTTTCATGCAGGCTACGTTCTTTTACGGATTTTTAAGGGTACTTTTTGAGTTTTTGGTATTGATTTTCTTGAACTTTGTCAATAAATTTTCTCCAAATCTTCTCATAATTGGAAAGAAACTTCAGGAGAGAAATTTGATAGAACTTTATCTACTAACCCTTGTTCTTCTCTCTGCCAAAGAAAAAACTGGGAATATGGATTTTTTTTGGTTTGTTTCTTATTCTCCATAAATCACTGCCTTTCTCTCCTAAAAATGACTCGGGAGCACAAGCGCAAATTTATGGCATCGTGGCATACATCTGAATGATTGACATTAATTAAAGAATATATTATTAAATAGAAACTTACTTTTGTTGATGTTCTATATAGGTGGCTATCCTTCTCTTTTGTGCATACCAAATCAATGTGATACGTTTTTAATTAGCAAACATGTGCATCATATAAATGAGATCTCCTTTTGTATTTATACTTTTATAGTCATTAGCAATTTACTGCATTTCTTTCTATATGGCTCATGCACACACTCACTTGACCATAGGAAAGTTTGGCTTAGAATACCCAACTGTGTCACTTGACCATAAGAAAGTTTGGCTTAGAAAACCCATCTGTGGCACCATAACATGTCTGACATACAAGTCATCTGGCCATAGGTGATAGAAAAATGATGGTTTTTCCTCGTTAGCTTCTCTACAGCTTCCTCCCCCACAAAACTCACCTAACATGAAGTTGTCTCTCAGTATAACGTCATGTTGATCTATTCAATGGCCATGGTATTTAGCACATCAAATGTCAAATTTTGTTGCTTGCTAAAATCTTATGTATGGTGAAAACTTGCAATTTTGTATTAAACAATTAGAATCGTATTCAATTACATACAAGACAAAATTAGAGGAACTGAAACGTAATACAGCACGCGACTAAGGTGTAAAGACTTTGTTAGACACAATTCCCTTAAAGCAAAAAAATGGATTCGAAGTTTATTTCGAGGATACAATGACCAAAGCAGTGTATAGACGGACTTGACTTGTCTGAGTTTTCACCGAGCTAGAACATTCCTTCTTCCTTTCTAAAGAACTGAAGGAGCTCTAGACATTTTTGGTGAATCGGTTCCCCTCTATTCTTTTTTTTCGTTTTATTCTCGAGTTCATGTTCTATTCTATTCTTCAATGTCAGTTCTCCTCTGTTCTTCTTAAAAATTTGGTTTAAAAACTTAGTATGTTAATATAGTTAAGTACTTTACATTTAGTAGGCTACTACATAACATTTGGAAACACTTGTTTGTTTGTTTTAAGTTTCACAATTACAGTTTAGTATATTAAAGTTCAATTAGATTCAAGTTATTGTGTCATTGTGCTGATTGAGGAGTAGAATGTCTAGACTGATTTTTGTGAATGGGGTCAACTATTAGACTACTTGATGTAGTAAGCCATGATATATGTTGGTACTTTAGATTTTTAGTTGTTAAATGTAATATTAAAGTGTTTTTTGTATAAAATATGATATCAAAACAATTTAAAAGTGTTTCGCTTTAAAGTGTGTCTCGCATACGTGAGGTTTGTGCCTCACCTTGCACCTCAAAGCTACAAGACCCTTTTTGCACTGGTACGGCCTAACGCCTTTTAAACCAAGACTAAGCATGATCCCTTTGGCACTCATAATGTAATTCTCCTTCATTCATAAATATAAGGACCAAGGTACTCTTCCTACACTTATCAAACACCCTCCACCTCCAAGGTACTTCTCCTATCAAGCCCTAGAGTTTTGTCTTGTTCGTTACTTTTTAGCACTTCCTCCACATCCAACACTTTTGATTCTTGTGTAATTCTTCTATGGGTGTCATACATCATTAGAAATTTGAATCGACTAATTTATCAGTATATCCCTCCATCCGCATATCAGGATATCCCTCCATCTGTCATCTTGATTAAAGAGTCTGAGGTTTCTCATCATTGTCCACGCATTTGGCGCAATTTGAGTCTCTAATTTTACCCAACAAATATGATGTATGCAGTCTTCCCCTTCAATGGACCTTGAAATCTGCTATAGTTATCATAAACTTTACCTCTTGGTTGGTATATAGTCCCTACGATAAAGTTATCTACACTCTTATAACCATGAACTTGTAGAGCATCATTTTCTCCTTTGTAATCAGATGTACACCCTCATTCCATGGTTCCACCATCAAGTGAGCAAGTCGCTATCGTCTGATATTTTTATTTCATATGTTTTCTTCTAACATCTTTGGTTACCCTTCAAATGCACATCTTCATATCATTTGAAGTAGTATTAGTTTTACTTTGACATTTCAAGGCCGTTTTGTAGGCATTAAGTCCTTAAACATAGTCATTTTACCTCCTATAGGTTGCATCACCTAGTTTCTAGTGTGTTCAATAATCAATTCCACTAGGTCCACTACTTGGTCTATAATAAACATGAAGTGGATACTTGCGGATAACAGTGTATTTACGTCATTCTGCATTTTAAAAATTCCTCAGGCTCGGTGAGGCTCAAAGCCCTGCGCAACACTGGTTGTTGCGATCGCCTCCTTGTCGTTTCATTAAATTTTCCCAAAAAAGAAGAAAATGAATCCTTCCTTGATTCATTGTTTAAGTAACCAAATTTTGTAATGAGGATTGGGTGTATTTTATATATTTTGGTAATCTAGATTTTGGTATTTACATTTTCAATTGTTAAAGTAGTATTAATGTATTGTTTTATATGAAACATGATACCAAAACAAGTGTGCCTCGCGTACATGATGTGCGCGCCTCACATCGCGCCTCGGGCTCCAAGACCTTTTTGGCAACGGTGCGCCTCGCGCTTTTAAAACAAATATGTCATTATGATTTACACATGTCTAAGGTATCGGATGACATTACTTAGACTAGTTGTCTAATACGATACCAATAGTTGGTCCTACAATGGCCAAATTAAAACCAAGTCCAATAATTTGTTTAGTACTTGGCAGCAACTCACCTGCAAGGCTGCAAGGTTTCGGAATAATAGGCAACAAGATTAATTTGTTCAATTTCACTAATGCCCCAATTCTATATTGTTGTTATTGATTTTGTTATTTTAGTTTTCCATGTGACTCTTGATCTGGTTGCCATATGGTGTTAGCTGCTGTATAAAAGCCACCTATGTCCTTATGAGCATCATTGAATATATGGAAATTTTACCCAAAAAGAATCTTCTTCCCTCTCTTGATCTCTGGAACATCCCTTAAAAGGGGTTGTTCTACCTTGGTCCTCTGACATTTAATTTTTCATAAAGCTTATGCTTCAACATACATGGGTACTTCGCATTCAAATTTCAGTTTTAAGATTAGGGTATCATTTTACAGCAGGTTCCTCTAA
Organism: Centrapalus pauciflorus; assembly: GCA_020465985.1. Classification (NCBI taxonomy): domain Eukaryota; kingdom Viridiplantae; phylum Streptophyta; class Magnoliopsida; order Asterales; family Asteraceae; genus Centrapalus; species Centrapalus pauciflorus. Next base: position 223,175 of record JAANYP010005957.1, read on the forward strand.
AAGATGATGCTCACAGAAAAAACTATATCAAGTAGTTATTATGTTTGTAGATAAACTCAAATAAACATATTAATTAAATAACATGCAAAACAGGAACCCCTTACCTTCTTGAATATCCTCTATCCAATGCTCTACGACGACCCTTCTGTAGTAGCAAAGCTCGTTCCCTTTCCTTTTCTCTTCCCTCTCTTTTCAGCCTCTCTTCTCTGAGTTCCTCCACGCTCTTCTTTCTACTTCTTTTAGTTGCTGTCTCGGAATCACAGACATCATCATCATCATCAACGACTGCTTTAACATCACCATTTAGGCGTTTTTCCATGTACCATGGTAACTTTACGCCTTTTCCAGCCACTCCATACCCTAATCGATACTTCTCATCCTCCGGCAAAACCACCTTCGGCGCCTCTGCCTCCTTCTTCATCCTCTTAAACCCCTTCCTTTTCTCATCCCCTAATTCACCTTTACTCTTATCCGTGATCTCAACTGGATCAAAAATCCTAATTCCTTCAAACAGATTGATATGCCTCGACTCCGACTCCGCTTCAGCGGGAACAGATGGGGATTCACGTGAGGAGGGAGCGGAAGCCAAGCCACGCGCTTGGCGGAGCTGTTCGATGCGGAATTCCGTATCACGTTTGCGAGACTGTTCGCGCTTGAGTTGTTCTTCTTTGGCTGCAGCTTCTTCATCCTTGCGGACTTTTTCTCGATTGTCAAAATTGTATACGTTCCACCGCTTCTGAGGGAGAATATTAAGACCTCCGTGGCCTCCCATGGCGAAATGGATTTGTAAAGACTTTGAAAGATAAGCCAATCAGGGAAAGCGCTGGGAATTGCGATATGGACGAACCTTTTGAACTGTGCGATAGCTAGGGTTTAGACCGGATCACCAACCACAGCAACCTGAAACCAGACTTAAGGGAGTTTTTTACCAAACCCTTGTATTTTGTATATTTATTTCCCAAATGGTAGTAGTTTTAATTTTATTTACTAAAAGATAGTAGTTTTTGATTTTAAGCCTAATAAAGAATGATGGTTTACACCTAACCTTTTTTTATTCAATTCTTTTATCCAAAAATGGTCGTCTTAATTTTTTTTTAAAGATCTTTCTTTTTTTTTTGCTCAATATTTTAAAAAAAAAAAGAACTGTTTTCGAAATTTTTGTTTTTCAATTTGATTCTTCTTCTACCCACTACATACTAAATTACAAAGATCAATGTTCAATTTTAACTAACAGAGACAAATAACAATATTTTTCAATTAATCGATGAAAACAACTAAATTTAAAAATCATGCAATGGGTTCATGTTAGAAAACTAACTTTATCAATACAAATAAAACAATATGTACATGATGTATGATTTTATGTCAAAGTGAGTAAAAAATTGAGTGGAAAAAAAAAAGAATTGAGTGAAAAAAAGTGAGTGAAAAAATAATTGTATGTGTCAACCAAATGACTCATACATGAATCCATCAATTTTAATTTTCAAATAAGCTACTACTAGCAAGCTTCTAAATAATTAATGGATTGAAATTAAGAATTGATTTTATGATTTTTTTTTCACTCAATCGTACATCAATGAGAATTGTATGAATTTATGTCAAATTTCATATATGTATGATTTTATGTCAAATTTAAGTGATGGCAAATTGTCTTAATGAAATTTAAAGTGAGTGAAAAAAGAATTGAGTGAAAAAAATTATTTTGAAAATTGTATTAAGTTAAAAAACAAAAAGAAGAACCATTTATTGAAAAAAAATGGGTTAAAAGCAAAACTACCATGTTTTAGTAAATAAAACCTAAAGTACTATGTTTTGGTAAATATTTTTTAAAAGTACTATTATTTGGCTAAAAACTCGACTTAAGGGGGCGTTTTCGCAGATTACTAAGATTTTGATGGATTTGCATTTAAACTTCTGTATTTGATTGTAATGATTTAAAATCACAGATTTCATTGTCATATTTGGATAAAATAATTAAGGTTAAGGAGTTAACTCATTTAGGATTTTATATTCGTCACTTCTTCACATTCCATAATCCATCTGTCCGTTTACGTGACGTTTGGTAAATGGAATGGAATTTAAAGTTATTGAAATTTAAATTTTAGTTATTAATTTGGTTGATTGTGAATGTCGAAAATAATTTTTAATATTGGTTTGAGATGTAAGTCGTAATCTAATTCATGTATAGGTCGGAATTTAATCCATGTATAAGTTGGATTGAATGTCAAATTTTTATATACAATAAAATTTGATGGAAAACACATAAAATTTAACATTCACATTAGTTATTAAAAATGATAAACAAACTAAATTTAAATTACAATTCCGTCGAATTTCATCACACGAACCAAACCCACCTTATGGGGCGTTTGGTTTGCAGATTTTGTTCTCTAGGATTTGCATTTTTTTCAAAGGATTTGCATTATGCAGCATTTGCATTTGTCAGGATTTTGTCAAAGAATCTGCATTATCTTATAGAAAAAATTTGTTAATCTGAAAAATGCAAGGTAACTGGGATTTAAAATCCTAGGGGAGAGGCTGGGTTTTTAAATTACAAATAATGAAGAGATTTATGAAATTCTGGAATTTTAAATCTTTACTGAAATCTGTGAACCAAACATATGACTTTAAATGCAAATCCCAGTGAATCCCAGGAAATCCGCGAACCAAATGTCCCCTTAAAGATTTCAAAATCCTATCATTTGAAGATTCATTATTTTAAATTCATGCAATCAAAACGACGCCTAAAAGCATAACAAATGATCAGCACTACAACCAATTGATAATAAAAAAACACAAATTATCTATTTAGTTAAAACAGTATGTTTATTGTTTGGTTTATAAATTTGTTATAAGAATTAAAGTATGATTATGACAAATAATCAAAATATATTATTAATAATTTTTAAAAAAAATTTAATGATAAAAATATTAAAAAAGTATAATTTTTTTTCATAAATTCATAAATACAAATGTAATGACATTAAATGTTTATATTTACTATATAAGCAAAACTGGATTTAAGATGGATTTAAGGCGGACTACTTAAGCAAAACGATGTAACAGATTTTAGGTGGGCTAGGTGTCATGTAGGAGTGATGTGGATGTGGTCAGATTGGGTGGGGGGGGGGGCATGTTAAAAACTGGATTGAGATATGATATAGTAGAATGATGTAAAGTAGAGTGAGTGTGTGTAATGTAAGTATAGGAAGAGATTTGATAATTTTAGTAGGTGAGTAGATCGGTGATAGGGTAGGTAAGGAGTGGGGTTGGTCTGGGGTAGAGACAATGTATGTTATGATGGGTATACAATAGTGGGAACTCACAAAGGATGTGGTACACGGGTAATAAACTAGTTTTTTTATAATATATTTTCAGAAATTTCTTTAATACTATAATATTATTATTATATTTGTTGTTTCTATAATAATGTTTTAAATTTATATAAAACTTTAAAAAAACAAATTATTTAACTATTTTATGTAGTACATGAGTGATAAACTAGTTATTTTAAAAGAAAAAACCAATCTCAGCAACACGGATAACAAGAATGGATAATATAAAAAGAGAGGAAATGGTTTATTGATGAAACACCCTTCTCAACATAATATAATAGTTAATGAGATTTTATATGATTAATGCTAATTAACTAGATTTTTAGGAAAATCGGGCATGACCCGTTCGCACGGAGCCCTTATCCCTGTTTGCTGATAAACAAAATCTTGGAATATAAGTGAATTCATAAGATTCTTATACTACTTTGCAATAACTAACATCAACTCCAAAAGACCATATAGTCTACAATAACAATTCAAACGTATTGGTAGGCTAACTACCCAAAATCTCCTAACGTATAAGATACCAGTTTTACCAAAAAGTCAACTTCAAAGAGTCTGCTCGACCTCTAGGATCAAAGCCAGCAATCTCTTTGCCTTTACTAGCACTTCCTGTAATACATGAAATGTGAGAGGTTAGCAAAAAAATTTGCTAAGTGAGTCAACTTCAAAGAGTCTGCTCAAACTAGTTTATGATATAGTAGAATGATGTAAGGTAGAGTGAGTGTGTGTAATGTAAGTATAGGAAGAGATTTGATAAGTTTAGTAGGTGAGTAGATCGGTGATAGGGTAGGTAAGGAGTGAGGTTGATTTGGGGTAGAGACAATGTATGTTATGATGGGTATACAATGGTGGGAACTCACAAATGATGTGATACACGGGTAATAAACTAGTTTTTTTTATAATATATTTTCAGAAATTTCTTTAATACTATAATATTATTATTATATTTGTTGTTTCTATAATAATGTTTTAAATTTATATAAAACTTTAAAAAACAAATTATTTAACTATTTTGTGTAGTACATGGGTGATAAACTAGTTATTTTAAAAGAAAAAACCAATCTCAGCAACACGGATAACAAGAATGGATAATATAAAAAGAGAGGAAATGGTTTATTGATGAAACACTCTTCTCAACATAATATAATAGTTAATGAGATTTTATATGATTAACTAGTTTGTTAACCCATGTATTACATGGGGTATATTTTATGAATGGTTAGTATCTTAAAACATATATAACCATTAAAACTACTATTATAAAGACATCAAAAGCATATTAATAATGAAATAATATAATTTGATTTACAATTGTTATTGGATTAATATAAAATGTGCAATTGAAAATGATGATACGAAATCAAACAGAAATAGCCTTTGAAAAATTCAGTGTATTTATTCACGTTCTCTTAGTCTAGTATAATTGGATAATTTAATAAAAAAAAATGAACGTGAAAAAATTATTTTGTAATTTTATGACGACACGTGATGATAAAGACTTTTTATTAATATACATATATATAAATATAGGTTTTAATTGTAACATATTTCATCAAGAAATTATTGTTAATATAATTAATTTTGTTAATTAATTGAGTCTCATAAATTAGGAAACAAATCAAAAACAAATTTTATATACTTTTTATTGAATTAAATTAATTATAGTCATGTTTTAAATTAGGAAAAAGAGCGGGAAAACGAAAAAAATAATCACTTTAGAAAGTGACACGTGTCAAAAATTGTTTTCTTTTATTAATATATATAGATAGATAGATGCTAATTAACTAGATTTTTAGGAAAATCGGGCATGACCCGTTCGCACGGAGCCCTTATCCCTGTTTGCTGATAAACAAAATCTTGGAATATAAGTGAATTCATAAGATTCTTATACTACTTTGCAATAACTAATATCAACTCCAAAAGACCATATAGTCTACAATAACAATTCAAACGTATTGGTAGGCTAACTACCCAAAATCTCCTAACGTATAAGCTACCAGTTTTACCAAAAAGTCAACTTCAAAGAGTCTGCTCAACCTCTAGGATCAAAGTCGGCAATCTCTTTGCCTTTACTAGCACTTCCTGTAATACATTAAATGTGAGAGGTTAGCAAATAAATTTGCTAAGTGAGTTACTAGATTGATAAGGAGTGCAGACATACAACATGTAAGAATATTAAAATTGATTATGAAATGACAAGTGCAATATCCATTTAATAAAATAATGTGGGCATAGCCCATTAAGTTGCATAGGTTGCGGTACGTGACCCGCTAACCCGCCGTTGCCAACAGCTGTGAATCCATGCTCAGCTGCGCAACTCCAACCGGCGCCCGAAGTCCGGCCACCTACCCACGAGCTCATGTGGTGTAGGAATTTATACGCACAAACACAAAGTAAGGCGCTTGATAAAATAATGATAACATGGATATCCGTTGAGGCCAATGATAAATGAGCGTAGCTCACAATGGGGTAATCAAGTGTAATCATATGCAGCACGAAAGGAACGATTTTCAAGCATAGCATAAAGATTAATATGAGTAAATAAGGGTGTCAAATGAGGTATGCTGGTCGTAGGCCATGATTAAATAATAAACTGCCAACTAGGGAAGTATGACATATAAAATGATGCTCAGTAGATAAGCACAATGTCATAATTAAAATAATCATGTAATTATGTATGCAACACACACAGCAATGCTAGAACTCACAGAAATAGGCTAAAATAGCCTTTAATGCACAATTCGGCTAACAAGCCTCTTAACGCTCTGAATCGCTAACCGTAGTCCCTTTAGCTCCAAACCTATCAAATAACGATATTCAAAGCATTCATAAGTTTAGTATAGCTTATCATAAGGTTTGGAAGTCATTTGAAGTGTTTAAGCGTTTTCGGTTTAAGTTTCTGAATTTATCGACACCGATGCGTCTTTTATTGAGTTTTATCGACTTTTAGGTAGTCTTTGGTGTTATATCAATGTGTTATTATCATATAATGTATTAAAATTATTTCACACAACCATGATTTATCATTCGGTGCTCGTAGACGACGAAATCAACATGAAACGATGAAAATTGTCTAACTCGCACTAGTTTCGTATTTTGGTCATAACTTTTTCATACGAACTCGGATTTAGGTGATTCAAGAGTCCAGACGAAGAGGACACACTGGGCTACAACTTTCATCTTATGAGAAATCTGCTCAGGTCCGAGAATGAAGACGAGATTCCCCTGTTTTGTTCATTCTCGAATCTCTTTCGTTCCAAACCCATTTTTAACATTTAAAAAAATATCTCCAACTTGGTTTTATGTATTATTTGACTACTACAACATATATAAACATTATTTAACATCAAAACATCATTGAATCTAACTTTTTCACTAATTAAATCATTGGATTTAATCCAAGGATTTTCCAAACTCCACTAATTCAATTTTCATGGCTTTTTTGTTTTTTTGCTATTTTCTTGCCTTTGCAAAAATTCAGATTTTATCAAGCCATAATAATGAATCCTTTGCTCACCAATTTGTGATTCAAAATCACTCTCACCTTGCCATACATATGGCTAGGTTAGAAATAAAAAGGAAGAGGATGAACACCACATGAGAAGGGAATCATACCTCAAGCTTTGATGGTTTTAGTTGTGCTTTTTACTTCACCTTTCCTAGCAAGTCTTTTGATCACAAAAGTCCAGCCCTAAATTCTTCAAGTATGTGTTTTATGTGCAGAAATTAAAAGCAATAATAGGAGAAAAGGAAATAGCCAATTGGGGGGAGGTGATGACCCTCAATTGGTCATTATTTTTCACTCAACCCCCTTTAATTACTGCAAGCCCTCAAATTCTACCCCTCTCTCTTAATGTATGCATTCTCAGTCTTTCCTATGCATAGTAGACTTGTTCCATAAGCTTTAAGGGTTGGTACTTAAAAGTATAAATTGTAATTTACATGGCATGAAGCATAGGGTACAAATAAGTAAAGCATATGGCCAAGACTTTAATTCAATCATAACTAAACAACTAGATAATATTTATTTAGCACTTTAATTAATTTGGATTGGTACCTTAACGTGAGGATGTTACAATTGATAACCCCTTCCATCTAACGCACACGATAAATTAGGTGTGAGTAAGAGGAAATCAAGAAAAACAAAAAGGCTGAAAAATCGAAAAAAAACTTAAACCGAAAAAACCTGAGTAAATGGTTTAGGACCGGATTCTCTCTCAAAACCGAACCGGTCTGGCTTTTTAAATAAATTATTTTTCTTTAATATTATAGATATTTAATGTTATATCCTACATTAGAAAACTTCTTTTATTTATATTCACATGGATCACAATTTTCGATTTTATATATGTTATTGATATTTGCGATGTTAAAATGCTAATTAATTGATATGGTTAATAGTTATATTTATTTTAATAATATGTATGTAGTGATAAACTTACTAATGGTAATTAACTGGTATATGCATTATTATTATAATTTTACATGATAAGCTTACTAAAATACTAATTCAAACCCAAAAGTTAGTATATTACTAAAATTAATTAAAGTATCAAACTACTAAACTAATAATTAATATCCAATGTAATTTATCAAAGTATCAAACTAAGTCCTAAGTCTAACAAAATTCTAAATGTAAGCATTTATTTTAATCATTTATCGAATAATGTTTAATTTTAGTAAAGAAAAACTCAACTTTGGTGAACAAAGTGTCCAAGATTTTTCAGATTTTGAACCCAAAAACCAAAACACATCAGAAAAGTCACATGTGTAAATCGAAAAAACGATAATCTGAAACGAAAAATTGAAAAATCAAAACGGGGGAAAACGAATGGTTCCTCCATTTTAAAAGCCGAAATTTTTGGTTTGGATTTGGTTTTGGCAAAAAACCGAACCGAACCGCCTCATGTGAATTTTCATGCTCAGTTATGTGAATTATCATTCACATCATTACAAGATTTTTTTACTAGTCAAGATATTTATATTTTGAATTTTGATTTTTCTTATTTTGATAAAAAGTTTTTTATTATTGTCTTATTCATGTCTATGCAATATGTTAGTGTGTGTGTGTGTGAATGGTCATTCACAACAAGGCATGCCCTCGATACGCTGGAATATCTAATGGGTACGTTGATGAACCTAAATCTGTATATATGATAAGTTAAATATTTGTCAAAAGTGTGAAAATGCTGTATAAAATGATAAATTTGTTGAATCACTTTTTATTTCATGATTCAACTAAAAATATTATATTAAAGGGAGATCTACCAGAAAATATGATCAAATAGGATGACCTAAATTTTTGTGGTTAAATAACTTATTTTACTTCTCACAAATATTTAATTTTTCATTTGGTATATATATATAGAACATGGTTCGTGTGAATACCTAAAATATGCAGAGTACCGTGAGTACGTGTGAACACACGGGTTTTAGATGTATTAATGCTCCGAAAAAAAGTTTTTTTAAAATTTTTTTTTTCATATATATTTAAATAAAAATAATATAAGCTTATTTGTAAAAAATACACATTCACACTTCCTAGCCTCTTAAAAGTCACGTGAACGTGAAAAAATCATGTGTACATGCTTAGTGTGAACATACTGTCACAACAGTTCAGTTCATGTGAACATGCACGTTTCACACAGTTATAGTTTGTGTTTATGTGTGATTTTTTATAAGTAGTATTGTATTATTAATTTAAACATGATTATGAATTTCTTTTCAAAAAAATGGTTTTAAACGAGATACCTCAGGTACTCCGCAAATCCAAACACCATTTAAAATTACCTTTTTAAGTTTATATTTAGATTAGTTAATAATTAACAAATGTTAAATAGATAATGATGACAAAATACATTATTGAATAATGTCTTATATTGGATAGAGTTATTTGTTTATTATTGTTTACATATATTAAAAATAATGAATTGTATTTTATATTTTATTTAAAAATAATAATTTTTTTTATTTTTTGATATTTATTTTTTGTTTTATATTAAAAACACAATGCGTATATTATTTTTTGATTAAACGTGATAATATCGTTTAGATGGAGCTTATAAATTTAACATGATGTTGATAAATTTAATCTTTATTTATAAACGTCAAACGAGCGTTGGATGAAATACGTGAACATAAGCAATACCAGTTGGCAAACAGTGACAGCTAGGCAACAGCAACAATCGAACAATGACACGTCACCATATATATCCAGGACCACCCAAAAGTCCTACCATGCCCATGTGGACACGTCTTCTCCATGCTATTATTAATTATTTATTATTCTTATTTTATTTTAAATATATAATTAAAGTCCAATGTTGTTGTCATCCGAACAGTAAATTCTAGTTTTTTCCTCATTTTTATCTGAATAAAATACTCTTTTAAGTTGATCTATTATGACTGCTTCAGTCCTTCAACTTTTATAAATTACTCTGACAATTATTTAAATAAAAATTTTGAACACCAACAGGACTTTATTCAAATGGATGTTTGGAAAAATGCAAGAACATTTAACATTTATCGTATGAATAAAGGACCATTGGTGTTCAGAATTCCTATTTAAAGGATTAGTAGAGTAATTTCAAAAGTTAAAGGACTGAACCAGTCATAATGGGCAAACTTAAAGAATCAATAGAGTAATTTACTTTTTTTTTTAAATTAAAAACCATATACTTTTATTTTATCATAATATCTCATTATGGAGTTTATGATTTTACATTTCCATGAAATATTTTTAACGTGGCGATTGGTTTGTGTAATTGAATTCAATGGAAAAAAATTTAAATTTAGCTTTTTAAATTTTTTGATAACTAACATAAATGGTTAAATTTATGTATATTCCATCAAATTTATTTGTTTATAGGAATTTGACATTCCTCTAAACTCATACATGAATTAAATTCCAACTTATATATGAATTAAATTCAACGTACATTTCTAACCAATAAAAATCATTTTCTACCTTCACCATCAACCATATTAATAACTAAAAGTTAAATTTTAACTCCTTTAAATTTCATTCCGTGAACCAAACGTCACATAATAATTTTTCACAACATTATTCAATTTACCTTTTTTCTCAACGTTTTTCTTTCAAAAGTTTATATAACACACACACACATATATATATATATATATGTATGTACTTTTTATATCAAACAAATAAAAAATTAAAGTAAATTAAGGCATTATTTTTATTTTTAAACATTTGCGTAAAAGCTTTTTACTATCTTAATTTAAGTAGAACAAAACTTATTATGATGAAAGATCAAGGCACCGTAAAAACATAAACATTTATAATAATAATAAGATGGGGTTTAAAATATAATTAAACAATAATGTATAATATATTTAAAGCATGTTTCAAACACATATGATATTTTAAATTTTAATAGAGATGTATATGTTTATAATTTTTAAATAATTTTTTTTATAAAATGTCGCATTTTGCATTAGATATAGTATTATATGCATGTTGAATTTCATGTAAAGAAAAAATTATATGTATTAAGGTTCATAAAACCTTAACAATTAAGGATTTTTAACCTACATATAATGAATAATTATTCATAACGAAATTCATGATCATGACCGACAACAAAAATAAATAGTTGCCTTTTTATACTCCAGGGAATGCAAAAGAATGAACATATTTACTGTTTGACTAATAATAATAATTAGAAAAATGGACAATGACATATAAGTTATTTTAATTTTGTGTCATTATAAAAGAAAAGATTTAATATATTTATATATGATGTAATAAGATACATACACACACACATATAAACAAAATATTACATATTATGAGTCAACAAATTTTTGTTTAAAAAATAATAATAAATGTTTAAATTGATTGATATAAAAAAATCTTGATGAGAAAATAAAATTTTTAATTGCCTTTTTTGTTTCCCGTTTAAAAAGCAGTGTATTAGAACTCTTTGCCACACATACGTGCGTGTACACACACGTATTATTGATTTGGGGATGTATGTTTTAGTGTATTTATAAAACTTAAAAATCATATATATCTATTCTATTAAATGAGTAATTAAATGACACATGAGACTTAATTATGCTGCCAATCCGATTAACCAGGAAATATCACGCGTATTTTATAAATATTCTATTTATAAATAAAAATATAATATAATTAAAGTGATTAAAATCTAATAAAATATAATACTCTAATAACTTAGTATAATAAAAGTTTACAAGAATATGTAATAATAATTACTATTTATATATATATATATATTTAAAAATATAAAAAAACTAACAGGTCATAATAATAATATAATTCTTATATATTTTTATTATAAAAAATAATATTCAATCTTTATCTTTTAGCTTATTATATTTTTCAAAAATAACAATATATTAAAAATATGGTATGTAATAAACTAGTTGATTAATAATGTTACGTTAAAGTATAAAAAAATAATAAGAAAAGGAAAGAAAACGTTGAATAAACAAAACTTTCAAAATAGAAATATTTTCATTTTATGTGGATGCAGTCGCCGGAGCTGTGCTTTTCTCTCTCTTGATCTCGTCGACTGAAATCTAAAATCTATCCAACATCTCCTCCTCCTCCTCCTCCTCCCTTAACTACTTCCTTCTCTGTCACAAAATCCTTTTCAAGTTGTCGCTGCCTCCGATACATTCATCCCTTCATTTTCCCATCTATACAAGTTTCAAGCTTTTCCTGCACCCAATCATTTACAGAATGCCAAGACTACGATTTTCCCCCGCCTACTTCTGTTTCAACGCTTAACTTTTCTTGCAACTTGTATGTTTACGTGATATAGCCCGGGCCCTGAGGAGGCCCAATAATGGCTTCTCAAACCCAAACCCACCAACAACTTTCCATCACAGAGGTTCCCAAAGTTAACTATGCCTATCTGCAAAAATTCAGACTCTACGAGACTCGATCTGTATAACTTCTCCCTTCTCTTTCTACTACTGTTTCTGTTTCTGCTTTCTCTTATCATATGTTAACATAATTCTTCATCTGAGCTATAACATAAGTTTTCCGCTTCACCCAAATTATTAACCTTTATCTGCTTACTTAGTGTTAAACACTTCTTAGATTAACCTTTTGTGTGTGTGTGTTATTAGTACCAATATCAAGACTTCATGCCTGGCCAGCTATAAGTCAAAAGAAAAAAAAAAAGAATGACATCTATAGATGTACATCTCAAGTCTTGTAGTTTATATGAACGGTTGTTTAGGGTATGTTTGGTACGGTGAAATTGAATCACACGAGGTTTATAAGTTTTTTTTTTGTTACGTCACAAGAGTCTTGATTCTTAATGAGATTGAGTAGAGAATGGAGTTTAATATAAACTTCATTTCTCTCCTTTCGTTACAAGATGGATACAAAATGATGGGAAGAGAACATAGTTGTAATAGTTTTTTCTTTATTTTCTATGTTATGTGTAACCATCTTTGGTTAAAATAACGTATAAATTCCATTCCACACGGCACCAAACGCGGAACGCCCTCTTATTGTTTATGCACGCACGAGTGTCGGCGTAGGAAAGGGTAAAAAAGTATGATCCACCATAAATTCATCCATGTTCCCTTGGCCTTTAACTTAAGGTTTAATTGCTCAGACATTGTCCCTTATCAGACAAAGAGTTGCTGACATCGCTGAGGTGAGTAGAGTTCAGAGGTGCTTTTAAGAAGTTTATGTTATATAATTCATCAATCAAATTAGCATATCAAGTTTTTTGATTGGAATATCAACAGACGACTTGAGGATCATAGCTCAACTTACTGTGGGACTCACTTTTGTCCTTCAAATATCATCAAATAATAAATATATGTTGTCAAGAATGGTCAGTTTTTATGGCCTTTCAACTTCAAGATTGAGAGCCTAAGTAATGTTGTAGGGTTATGCATGTGGAAAGTTGGATTTACTGTTGCTTATATATATGAGTGTGGAAATCTGGTTGGATCTAATCACATCTGTAAAAGGTCAAGGCACACTTTGGCACATAGGAATCCTGGGGTCTGGGCACAGGGTACAAGCCTCATGAATGCGAGGCACACCATATCTGAAAAATGTACAAAAAAAAAATAATACAAACAACTCAAATAGCATTATAACACTTAATTGATCAAACATAATTCAATTCCATAAGTTGCAGTATCTAAAGATAGAACTGGTGTTTATTAAAATGCATCAACCAAGTATCAAAGTATCATGCAATCAAACAGAACACACATGAATACATGATACAAAAAGTTAAAGTCTAAAGTCTGAACTAATAAGACTTCTACAGCTCAATAAACTTATCATCATCATCATCACTGTATTCTTCCTCCTTATCAAATCTCCTCAAGTTCTTCTTCGGTGTCACTCTTCTCTTACAGAAAAAGATAAAACATAACTTTAGTTAATAGGTTTTCTTTTCAATCAAACCCTGTAATCTAACAGACATGATTAAGAAATCTAATTATCATCTCATGACAAAAGAACTTGTTAAATCCCTATTTATTTCGAAGGTGTACAGCGTGTGTGTGTTGAATGTATCCCACCTCATAAGAAAAAAGCCCACAGACTAGAGCCTAGGGTGCCTAGTCATGCTTTTAACAACTATAGATCTAATCAAATCAGATCCCTTTCCCTCGAGATTGTGGGTTTTATTGATTGACATACCATATTTGTTGTTTTTTTTCCTTTTGTATTAGGTATCATTGACTCCATGATTCAGAGTGATTAGCTAGTTTCACACAACAAATGGTACAAATCCATTAAGGATTTGGAATCATATCTAAACTGCCCACTTATCAGCTAACATAATCATGGTTTGCGATTCTTTAAATTTAAATTATTGGGTGTAACCTAGGGTTCTGAAATCAATACCGTCGATGGTTTCTATGTGCACACATGATCATGACTTTGTGAGGGTTTTGTGTCATGTCTTTTGAGCCACATTATGATCAAGGTCAACAATATCCCTGTTTTCCCTTGTCTTTACACAACTTTGGTTATTCGTTCTCCACATCATTCTGCCATGAGTTTCCTGTTTGTCTATACCCGCTCTTCTTCTTTGGCTATTTGATTTTGTTTCTCTCAAATCCAGAACATTCCACAAGTTGATTTCAAATGATTAGCCTACCAAAATTTTGACTAGTGTGCTACTTTATTATTATTATTACTATTATTATTATTATTATTATTATTATTATTGTTATTGTTACTGTTATAATTATTATAAATGCCTTGTTAACAAGCAATAACTTTAAAATGATCAAGTTAACTTGAATGCATGTTTCGTGGCTTTGGTTTCCATCCGTCATTGCCCATTGGATATGTGTGTGTCTGCAATTGTTTTAAGCACATTTACATGTTTTTTTTATTGAAATTTGAAGTGAAATCTACATTATATGATTCATTACATTGATGCGATATGGTCAATGTAGATTCCTGAATGTTAGCCATAAGCCATACGAAGAACCTTGATTTTCCAATATGAGATTGAATTTATCTTCCAAGTCCAATGACTCCAATCACATAAAGCTGTCGGTATACTGGGTTTCCTTCATCATAGATTTCCTTGCCTTTTAAGCCTAGTTGCTCTGAATCATTCTTCAGTTCTAAAGCTCTCTTTTTTAAGTTGTTTATGGAACACTTGCTAGGAATACTACAATGTACATCAATTTTTAATGAGACCCACTTTCTCATGTGCAATGACATGCCCAAAAAAGTATGGGAGAATTTCATATATATCCCTCCTAAACTTCAAAATATCATATATACCCAACTTACAATTTTAATATCACATATATCCCTTCTAAATATCATAATATCATATATACCCAATTTTAATTATTAATATCACATACGCCCCTTTTAAACATCATTAATATCATATATACTCAAATTCATTAATTTAATTATTTTTATAACATTAAAAACTCATAATTAATATTGCTTATTAACTAAAGACCATTATACCCTTACTTATTTCTTCTTTGAACTAAACTTCAAAATATCATATTTATCCAACTTAAAATTAACATATCATATTCCTTCTAATAATTTTATATAATTTATTTTTGTAAACTTTACCATATAAATTCTTCATAGTAAAACAAATTAACATTAACAATAAAAAATTTGTATCATGTTTTTGCTCGTTTGTAATCAAATCGTATCGTCTTATTATATTTTCTTATTTGTTTTTTCTGCAGTTTTCTATATACAATTAATTGATTACATATTATGGTCTTTCTTCTCTTTTTCTTTTTGATTTTATATAGTTGTATTTCATTTTTTTAATTCAGTATATATATTTTGTTTCTATATACGTTAGTTTTTTTTTTTTTTTTTTTGGCAAGTTTGCTTTAGTTATATAAATATTGTTTTTTTTAGAGTACTTTTTTTATTTTTATATTTAATCTAGTATTTGAGTTATAACTTGTTATCCAATGTTATTAGTTTTTGTATATTTTGTGTTAACGATAAGATTATATATACATTCTAATCCTATTTTAGAGTCCAGATTTATGATACTTTGTTTTATTATTAGTAACGAGAAAATATTTTAATATTAAAAATACTGGATGAAATTTGTATATTATTAGTAAATTAATTTTTATTCTATAAATATATGGTTATTTTCATTAGTAAAGAAGTCAGTTTTTTTTAGACAAACCAAAGTTTTGCAATAATTATATTGTTAATATTAATTTGTTTTAAGAGCAATAATTTATATGGTAATGGTTTTACAAGATAAGTTATATATAATTACTATGCGGGATATAATATTAAGAATTAATTTAATTGGGTAAATATAATATTGTGAAGTTTAGTTAAAATGATAAATAAATAAGGGTATAATGGTCATTAATTGATAAGTAATATTAATTATGAGTTTTAAAATAATTAAATTAATGAATTTGGGTATAAATGATATTAATGATGTTTAAAAGGGATATATGTGATATTAATAACATAAGTCGGGTATATGTGAAATTATGAAGTTTAGGAGGGATATATATGATATTAAAATTTTAAGTTGGATATATATGATATTATGAAGTTTAGGAAGGGTATATATGGAAATTATCCCAAAATATTTCGTTGGTGTTATGAGTTGTTCTTCATAGTCCTATCTTTTCTTTAACTTGATCAGATCCTTAGCAAAAGTTTGCGTCATGCAGAACTTCTATATGATTGGACGGAGCAAGAATAGATCAAATTGGAGAGTGTTAAAGATTGACAGGTCAGAACCTGCGGAGCTAAATATTACTGAAGATCCCACAACATACACCGAGATTGAATGCTGTGACCTGCTAAAGCGTATTCATGACGGAAATAAGTCGACAGGGGGTCTTAGATTTGTGACCACTTGTTATGGAATTGTTGGTATGCTCTAATGTATTCTAAGTCAATGGACACTTGCTACAATGACTGGTTCTTACAGTTTTCTTTATTCCTTTTGTAATTTTAGGTTTTATCAAGTTTTTGGGACCTTATTACATGCTGCTTATTACAAAAAGAAGGAAGATTGGTGTGATCTGTGGTCATGCAGTATATGCAATTACCAAGAGCGAGATCCTACCAATTCCCAATTCTACTGTTCAACTCAGTGTTGCTTACTCTAAGAATGAGAACAGGTCTTTTGTCAATTCTGCATGTAAATGTAAAATGTACTTGGTACTTTTAAATGGGTGCAAAACAGTTACAAGTCAGGAACTACTTTTTTATCCATATGTATCTTCTTGAGCTTTTTGTTATATATTGCCTTTTGGACATACTCTCTTCATTGATGTTATATCAGGATGTCTGCGTGTTTATTATTATTGATTACATAGTCTTATTCTGACAGATGTATAACCACAGCTTTGTCAACTTTTAGGGAGAGTTTAGATAGCTATTATTAATAAAAGATTTTAATGCATATCTATTACCTGGTCCTTATAATAATTCTTCTTTAGTCATCATGGTTTCATAGTCAGCGAGTTACAGGGTGAAGTCCATGGTCGTTATGATGTTAGTTTAAACTTTTGAATGAGACAAGGTATTATCTGGATTTTACAGGGGGAAACAACCTTTGTATTGTCAATGTTTTATTCTGAATATTACATCTCAGAATTTTTTGCTTCGCTTCATACAATTAAATTGATGTTGACATTACTTTAATTGTTTGGTTTCATTGACTAGATACAAGAAGCTCCTATGCTCAGTGGATCTTACAAAGGACTTCTATTTCAGCTACTCCTACCGTGTTATGCACAGTTTTCAGAAGAACTTATCTACTCATGAGAGAGGACAGTTTCTTAATGAAACAATGTTTGTTTGGAATGAGTTCCTGACTAGTGCAATCCACAATCAGCTGAAGAATAATAATTGGACAGTAGCATTAGTTTATGGCTACTTCAAGCAGGTAAATACTTTTAACCAAAAGAACAACATAAATATGACCCAGCAGAAATTTAGAAAAGTTACAATATTTCTGCCCGTGTTATTCATGTATCACATTAGTGTTGGTTGATATCTTGTTCAAATTTTGTGGTGTAAGTTCTGGCCAACATAATTAAGTATATATTTGTCATCCTTGCTTTCGTTAGAATTATGGTTATTGCCCAAAAACGTTAAGAGATATTACTGTAGCTGAGATATAGGGAGATCAGAACTTCCCTAATTTCTCAGGTGCAGGAAGATAACTGTAACTAAAGTCGTCCTTTATATTTTGCTTTGCAAAGAGTGCTTGGGAAATGATCATTCTAGGTTGCTGTATTCCCGTTAATGATTATGCATTCTTTTTATAAAAGCATTGCTGTGCTTCTTTTTTCTTCTCCTAAAATTAGGTCAAACTTTCAATAGCTGAAAAGGACTTCAAGTTGACCCTCATTGCTAGACGGTCTCGCCATTATGCCGGAACCAGGTAAATTGTTGTTGTTAAGTCCTCCTTGATGTAACCTTTGGATGTTACAATATCACAATCTTCCCCTTTTCCTTTTACTTAATCACTCTCGTTTTCTGGTGAGGGGAAGGAGGGAAAGTCATGAATTATAGTGCATCCATCTTCTAAAGGTTTTCTTCATATTTGAAAACCTCAATTTTGTCAACCTCATTTACTCGTTTTACTCTCTTTTTTTTCTATTTTATATTGTAGATACTTGAAACGAGGGGTAAATGAGAAAGGTCGAGTTGCCAATGATGTCGAAACAGAACAGATTGTATTTGAAGATGTTCCCGAAGGATGTCCTGTACAAATAACCTCTGTTGTTCAAAATCGTGGTTCAATACCGTTGTTCTGGTCCCAGGAAACTTCACGCTTAAATATTAAGCCTGATATCATCTGTAAGAGCGCAAAGAAATTCTTAAATTATTAAATTAACAATAACAATTTCATTTGGCTAACAATTACTTCTCCATCTAGTGTCAAATAAGGACCAAAAGTACGATGCCACCAGACTTCACTTTGAGAATCTTGCCAAGAGATATGGAAATCCAATAATTATATTGAATCTGATCAAGGTAAAGATAGTCATATTGACTATAAGAATGTCTATTTGGTTTTCTTTTGACATAGAAACACTATCATTATCTATGGTTTTGCAGACCAAAGAAAAAAGACCTCGAGAATCCCTCCTCCGTGTAGAGTTTGCTCATGCTATTGAGTTGATTAATAAAGATTTGCCTGAGGAGAATCGTTTGAAGTTTCTTCACTGGGATTTAAACAAATATTCCAGAAAGTGTGTTGCCCACTTGCCCTCTACCCCATCCAAACTCATTTCATACCTCGTCAATCTGACAATGAAATATCTTTTTCTGTCTTTGATTTTTCAGCAAATCTACAAATGTGTTGGCACTTTTGGGGAAAGTAGCCACTTACGCATTGAACCTAACTGGCTTCTTTTACTGTCAAGTGATCCCAAATTCAAAGTCCCAGGATTTGTTAAACCATTCCAGGTAAGCTATCTCCCTACATATTTTATTTAAATTCACGTCGTTAAGTCCTCAACCATATCAATATTTTTCCCTGCCCTCATAGTAAATATATCTGTAATATTTATTTGAACATTGATTGACAACTTATATATATTAATGTATCAAACAATGCAATCTTTAAAGTTTTAAGTACTTTATTTAAACCATTGCTAGTGCCATTAATGCCACTGGTTATGGATGGTGCAGGGACGATAATACTGGCCAGTGCTGTTTCCAGGCAGAGAACAACAATGCTGACAACTCTAAGTCTGTACTTATCCACAGTAGCAGTGGTGTGTGTAGGAATTTTAGTTTCAAGCCTCCTAAATATCAAACAGGGGTGCTAAGAACAAACTGTATAGATTGTTTGGATCGGACAAATGTTGCCCAATATGCTTATGGTTGGGCTGCACTTGGCCGTCAACTGCATACCATAGGATATATAGATGCTCCAGTTCTTGAGCAGGATTCTGCTTTAGCAGATGATTTGATGAGGATTTATGAGAAAATGGGTGACACTCTAGCGCTACAATATGGTGGTTCTGCTGCTCATAATAAGGTAAAGCGATATGTTAACTGAAATTCAGATGTCACATGGTCCCAGCAGCGTCATAGGTCATATTCTTATATATAATGTTCTCTCTCTCTCTCTCTCTCTCTCTCTCTCTCTCTCTCTCTCTCTCTCTCCTTTTTTCTGATGTTATTGTGATAATAAAGGAGCGGCCTGACTATAACACAGTTATAGAGTTGCATAAGTGCGATTAGGTAATTCAGAGCAAGGTATCGTTGAAGGACGTTATTATGCTTGACCAAGTTATTAGGTATTGATTTTATGGATTCGTCGTAAAGTTTGTTGATATGGAACATATTAGTAGCGCCATGAACAGAAACACTTATTTGTGTTTGGTAAACTAGGACAAGACAACCTTCTTGTGAGTGCGGATCTTTTTGGTTTAGACATAACTAGAATGCTCAGAGTTTGTATGCTACATTTTTCTTATAAAGGTTGAAACAAATATATGGTTCAGTTAAAGATTAGCAAATCATGAGTCTCGATCTGACAACTAAGCTTTCTATGTTATATCATAATTGGACTTCTTATATATTTTCGTATAGATATTTTGTCAGAGAAGAGGTCAATGGAAGGCAGCAACTCAGTCCCAGGAATTCTTTAGAACTCTACAGCGTTACTACAGTAATGCATACATGGATGCTGAAAAGCAGGATGCCATTAATGTGTAAGTGTTATGTTCTTCTAGAATAATAGATTGCGTATGTTCTTTGTATCTTCTATGGCTCCTGGATGTGTCAAATTAGATTTAAATAAGTGAAGTATAAGTAGTCAACATTTGTTCTGCTATCAAGTTCCATAGTTGTGTTGAACTGAGTCATTGTTTGAGCAGGTTCCTGGGACACTATCAGCCACAACTAGGTAAACCTGCACTGTGGGAATTGGATTCTGATCAGCATTACAATGTTGGGAGCCGAGGTCCTAACTTTTTCGTTGAAAAAGCCAGGTATGATGTTTCCATACTGTTGTAGTGTTTGTTTTTACTTACCGTCAAGAAATTTTCTTACAGATGATGTATTTAAAAAACATAATCTTCTTAGATACTGCACATATTGTTATTAATAGGGTGACATGTGTATTAAAAGGAATACAAGAAAATTTCTCTTCCTCTAATATTGTCTAAATACGTGTTATTATTGTGGAACTATCTGCCTAGTATCAAATCTCTTACATGACCAAAGATAATGGCAAAATAGGAGCAATTTCTGGACCAAATTCGTTAACATTAGTAAGTTGTAATAATGGCAAATGTCACACAATGTTATGGGACATCCTATTATAGTAATTATTGTGATTTTCATGGTACAGAGGGGAAAGAGATTATGACAACTTCTTCTCTGGTCATGTTTAAAGTCTTTTTTATTCCATTTACATTTGCTTCACTATGTAAAAATCTGAGGGCCAATTGCTAAAGATAGCAACAATTTTATGCCTTTTTAGCACAACATTATTTATTTTTCTATCATTAATAGCATCAACTTTTGTATTTTTTATCATTCAGGGCTAATTGCTAAAAATAGTAACACCTTTATGTTTTTTTAGCATTTATAACAACGTTGTTTATTTTTTTGCTATAAATGATATAAAAATAAACAATAATTTGCTATAAATGATAAAAAAACAAAAAGTTGTTACTATTTTTACCAACCGACCCAAATCTGAAATAATAGGTAGCTCCATCTCTTCGTGTTTTGTTGATTAGTCAACATGTTATTGGCATTAGTATGTCTTCCTAAACAAAATAAAACCAATTTTCACATTGAAAACTGCCCTCTTTATTTAACACAGTTGCGTGCTTATTTACTCTTATTGCAGGCTTATTAAAAGGTCATTGTCAGTGGGCAACATTCTCTTAGATGGCAACGTTCTATGTGACGGAAGTTCTGCAATTGGAAATGCTCAAAAGAATGAAGACTCAGAGCTGCCATATTCTGACAAGATACAAGGCGATACCAAAGCTCTATCAGAATCCTTACCTGAGATCTCTTGTGAAAGTGATATATCTTATCCAAGGTTTGCTCTGTTCGGGTTACCTTTAGGATTATCATAGCATTCAATATTTATTTTTACTTCTTTACCACAGTTATATTTTTAATTAAATAGATTAAAGAACTGTAAACTTGAAATGGTCTAGAAAGAGTTGAAAATGGGAAGTTGTCAGAAAATTTCACATCGACTTTGCTATGTTACATAATCATTGACACGATTTTCTTTCATTCGAATAAGCTTGTATTCAGTTTTTGTTAATTGGTCATGTATTACTACATGTGGAAAGGAAAGCTATTGGGCTGTTTTGAGTTTTACTGATTGTCTGTGCAGATCTGTAAACTCAACTTCTAGGACACAGCTTCCTGAAGAATTCTCCAATAGTGACCGCATATTTTACAACAGGGATTCTTTCAACTGTTCAAATTTTCTTGATGTTGACTGGCTTTCCTCATCTGGAAATTCATGTGAAGACGAAACATTTGAAAGGTAACTCATGAATCATGATGTGCATTCATTCATTATTTGTTCCTATTCAGCATTCAGTTTACCACCAGTTATGACTTTTGAACCAACCGTCACTCACACTTCAATCTTCCAGTTTCTTATAAATTCCTGAACCTGAAAAGGGATAAACTACTTAGTTTAAACAGAGGTTTGTAGTCTTGGAGAAGGAAGGTGCCTCATGCTTTTGTGTGCTTACTGTTAAAGTTGTAAATCCCACCTTCTTTGCTGCAGGTCAACACTTGTCGGCTCCCCTATGGGTGGCAGATCATCTGACAATGTGGTAAATGAACTGTGCACTTTCGCTAGCGATTCTGAGTTATGGCCTAATGTGAAGGTCAGTTTTCTTACTTTATGTGCCTCATCACTTCAGTCTACTTTTCTAGGGTTAAATGCACAAAATATCAGTTTTTTAGGCCAATTCGCATTTTACTTCTTTACACAAAGTAGCAACATACTTGAATTTCCATCCATTTTAGGGCCAAATCTTTGCCAAACCACAACCATTTGTATCTGGTTTGCATGTCAAATTTGTGATATAGTACAACAGTTATATACATAATTTATGAATATTTAAAGTTTGTTGCTATTTTGCAAAAGAAAAAAAAAAAGACGAAAGCACATTGTTGAAATGGATTAAATTAAAATTACGGTGCAATAGTGCATGAAGAGGAAAATATTCCCTATATCTAGAATTTTGGCCCAAGTATGTGAATTATTGTGTGCATCCAATTACCTTTTCTAAAGTGATTCAATGAGGATGTGGATTGTACTTGATGGTGTTTGTTCCCAAAAAAAAAAAAGAAGAGTAATGTGACTCATAAATTTAGTACCATGTCAGTAGTTAAATAAATGAAAGTAATAATTGGCTTTTGTGACTCGTATAATTTTTAGCGTTGATCTTGTTGTAGGATGGTAGAGGAGGAGGAGGCAGCGATGGGTTTTCAGATAGATTTGTGGAATGGGTCACCCATGGGGATATGTTCCGATGATCAGTTTTGTTCATAAGCCATTAAATTCGGTCATCCCCTCCAAAGGATGTGGGTTGCCAACCACAAATAAGTAATGAATGCCATTAGGAAGACGTATGCTAACACTTGTGTGACACACACACACACGTATGCTAACACTTGTACACACACACGTATGAAATATATGTCAAAAGCATACATGAGACAGATAAAAATCTTAGTACAGCCAGGTACAAAAGAGTGCACAGTTTTTTCATTTTATTTTTCTAAACCTTTGTAAATAATTTTTTAGGCAGTTAAAATTTGGAGATTATTTGTTTTATTATGCCTGTTCTTGTTACCTGCCTTGCTGCATTTTGGAAATTATAAAATGTCTATCACAAGTCTGTCAAATATTAACCTCAGTTACAAATAAATAAAATCGGATATCCGTTGAATAAAACATTGCATATTTTGAACATGTTTGCTGGTTAAATGCAAACATATTTCTGCGATTTCAAACCAAGAAAAATAAGCATAGCATGTTATTTATATTATTATTAGGTGGAATTGGAAATAAACACACATCCAAACCAATCAATCAACATAGCAACAACTAAAAGATAACCAACTCAACATTATAGCTTTTAGCGCTTAAAGATGAACAAAATCAAAAGCTTCTCAGCATGATTCAACATTCAAAAAAAGCCGGGTTTGCCAATATCCACCACCTTAATAAACTCGAAACTCAAAAAACAATTTTTAAGCCAAAATTATACCTGTCTTCATTCCCAATCAGTTGCAGCACCACCTTCAGCTGTTGTTGGTACAGCTGCTGCCACAACTTCCCAACCATCAAAAGCACCAACTATTGTCGCTGCTGCAAGATAAAGAAATCCTCAATCGAATAAAAGCAGGGAGCAACATATATTTGTAACCAAACAACAAAAGCAGTATCAATTTTCTATGTCTTACCATCAACACCACTCCAACCAGCTAGAGCTGCTGCTACAGGGCACCAACAATTAGTGGTGGAGCTATTTCACCATACCATTGGCACCAGCTGCATAATATTTGTTAGCTGCTACAACTATTTCATCCTTTTGTTCCTTGGACTCCTCTGTTCCTTGTAGAAAAACAGATCAACCTGCAGAAAGGAAGCAACTCTTTAATGCAATTTTAGAAAACCTTGATCCATGCTAGATTCCCAACTTCTTTAATGCATACCATGACATCCCACTTATGCCCTTGATTTATGATTCCTCGCATCTGCAGATTCATCCTTGCTAGAAGCCAAAACAAATAGCCAATGTTGTGCTTCCCCTTGTTATTGGCAGGATGCCAATATCAACATATCTCATAGGAGAATCCGTGTCACAGAAAGCTATTGTAGGTATGTTTCCAAATGTAGCTTCCTTAATGGGTTGTGAAGAATAAATTATGGGATTAGACCAAAAACAAAATGCCAACAAACAATTTACGTGCGATTGGTATGGTAGAATTGAGAAAATGAATTATGTGAGGTTTACAAGTAATTTTATCGTGTGATGAGAACCTTGATTCTCAATGGAAAAGAGTGAAGAAGTGTGTTTAATATGAACTTTATTTCTCTTATTCCCTTATCAACATGAAAAGAATCAAAATCATGAAAAGACAATGGAGTTTTTATAAACGTTAAGAAATGAAAATATTTTAATATGTTATATTGTCATGCAATGATCCAAAGTATATTATCATTGTTAGGTTTATTTACACGTTTTAACAATTTTCAAGTAAAACTCCAACACAATAGAATTAAAAATAAACCACAAAAACAATATTATATCTAGAATTTTAGGAACAATAAATAATCATTAATAGAATAAAACTGTATCTTTTACTTCAACAATATGAGCAAAAACAATTCAAATGAGATGTTTTCAGAGTTACCGATGATTGACACAAAGTTGTATTTAAAAATTTATAGGAACAAGACATAATCTAATATTCTAATTATAATATTAATGTACTATAATTCTATATTTGAACTTTGAAGTTATTAGACATAGTTTATAATAGAAGGACTAGAATGTAATTAGTCTAAACTAGATAGTATTCATTGTAATTAGTTTCTCTATATATACTTGGCATTGTAATCACTGTTTCACACAATAATATACATCAGATTACAAAGTCTGTTATGGTATCAGAGCCTAGGATTACAACCCTAGGTCTCATCTCCTAAACCCTAGCCGTACCTCTCTAAACCCTAGCCGCCTACTTCTCTAACCCTAGGCGCCTCCCTCTCTGCTGCCGCCCTCACCCCTAGCCTCCTGACACCACCTCTCTGCCGCCCTCTGTCGCAGCAAATCCAACCTGCTGCTGCCACACAAACCGCCGCCACACAACCCTCTGCTGCTGCCTCCTTTCTGCCGCAAATACAGCCTACTGTCACCACCCCTCTGCCGCCACACAAACCCTTTGTTGCTGCCACCTTTCTGTGGCTGCTCCTAATCCCTGCTGCCGTCGTATTCTGCTGCCCCTACTTGCTGCTGCTGCCGCCTAAACCCCTATCATCACCCTCTGCTGCTGCTGCCTACAAATGGCTTCTATTACAGCCCTTACTTCAACAGAGAAAACCGGTCATAACTCCCACAAGTTTGCCTTTACTCTTTCCCCAACCAATTATGGCTACTGGAAAACTATGCTTCACCCGTTTCTTGTTACAAACAACCTATTTGGATACGTGGATGGCACCATTCTCTGCCCTCCTCCGACTATCATCTCCTCATCTGACAAAGATGGTACCACAGTACCACTGCCACAATTAAATCCTAGTTACACCGCCTGGATCTCCAACGATGCCCACGTACGTATGCTTATTATTTCCACCATCTCTGAGGCCTCTTTTCAGCACGTTCAAGGCACCACCTCTCGGGATTTGTGGCTGTCTCTTGAACGTGCATATGCCCCACACACGTCTTCTCGGGAATACACCCTCAAAAATCAACTTCTCAAGCTTCAGATGCAACCTGATGAAACTGCTACAACCTATTTGACTAGGGCTCAAGAATATTCTACTGCTCTCGCCAACATTGGTGAACCAACCAGAGAAAAAGATCTGGTCTATGTGGTTATCTCGGGTCTTCGAGACGAATACAATGGTTTGAAATCATCTCTTATTGGCCGCCAGTCCCCAATAACGTTTGCTGAACTTTTTGCTTTGTTATCAGACCATGATTACATGATACAGAAGCCTACTCCAGCCATACCACCCTCTCAGGCCTTCCTGTCTACTACTGCTGCTGCTGGTACTCATCGTACTCCACCTACTTCTGGTACTAGTCCATCTCCTGATCAGCTCCAAGCTCTTCAGCATGCTCTCTCCCAGCTTGGTCTTCAGGTACAACCTATTGTTACTCCTCTTGCACAGGCTAACTATACTCACAGGTCTGGTAATTATCGTGGTCGTGGACGTGGAAATAACCGTGGCCGTGGACACTACAACACTAACCGCAGTCAAACAGGTGGTAATCGGGAACAATTCCCTTGGGCCTCTACTCAAAATACTGTGTTTGGAACTTGCAACAGGTGTGGAATTGGCCACATTCCCTCTCAGTGTCCCAATCGTGATCCCTCTACTATTAGGTCACGGCAGCCTCCGTCAGCAAATTTTACAGATCTGCGCTCCAACATGTCCACCTCTTGGCTTCCGGATACAGGTTCCAACCACCATGTCTCACCAGACCTCTCTAGTTTCGATCACTCTGAGGCATACTCCGGTACTGATAATCTTCATGTTGGCAATGGTGAGGGCTTACCCATTCTTCATATAGGTTCTACCCAATATTACTCTCCTAACAAAACCTTTAGCCTTAACAACATTCTACATGTGCCTGATATTAAACAAAATTTACTTTCTGTTCAACAATTTTGTCTTGATAATGATGTGTTCTTTGAATTTCACTCCACTTTCTTTGTTGTGAAGGACAAGTCTACACACACCATCCTCCTCACTGGTCCAAGTAACGGTGGTCTCTACTCCTTTTGTCTTCATACGAATCAACCTATTCCTAAGGTCGGATTCTCTGCTACCCGTGATTCCTCCACTATCTGGCATCACCGATTCGGCCATCCTCATCAACAACTGTTTCTTTCTATGGTTTCTAAGTATAGTTTACCTTTAAACAATGAGTCTTCTAGTAGTTCTTTTTGTAATTCCTGTTCTGTTGGGAAATCATCTAAATTACATTTGTTACCTTCTATTTATAAAAGTTTGAGTGTTTTGGATTTGGAATTTTGTGATGTTTGGGGTCCTGCTCCTGTTGCCTCGTTTGATGGTCACACTTACTTTCTATTATGTGTTGATCATTACTCTCGCTTTATGTGGATTTTTCCTTTAAAACTTAAGTCTGATGTGTATGCTACTTTTAAAAGTTTCCTTGTCATGGCTGAACGTCAATTTCAAACCAAACTCAAAACCGTTCAAACCGATTGGGGAGGGGAGTTTCAGAATCTCTCTCAATTCTTTTCCTCTCTCGGCATCATTCATCGTCTCTCGTGTCCTCATACCAGTGAACAAAATGGTTTTGTTGAACGTCGTCATCGGCATGTTGTCGAAACCGGTCTTACCTTGCTAGCCGCTTCTAATGTCCCTCAACGTTTCTGGCATTTTGCTTTTGATACAGCTGTCTATCTAATCAATCGCATGCCGTCTAGAACAAACTCTAACATCTCACCCTTTGAATTTTTATTCAAACGTTCCCCAGATTTTTCCTTTCTTCGCGTCTTTGGGTGTCAGTGTTTTCCACATCTCCGTCCATACAACAAACACAAAATGGACTTTCGTTCCACTCAGTGTGTTTTCCTTGGCTACAGTCCAACCCATCATGGCTACCGTTTCCTGGACCCACAGTCTGAGCGCCTTTACATAGCCCGACATGTTCGATTCAATGAACACCTTTTTCCCTTTCACCAACCCTCCAACCCTACTTCCCCATCTACATCAGACCCATATATCTCCTCCTATCCTCAACCTGACCCTACTACTTCTCCCTCCCCTTCCACTACCCCTGATGACCCATCTCCTCCTGTCCCACAGCCTAGTGACACATCTACATCCGCTCCACCCACTACTGATACATTTACACCCACTCCTGATTCACCCCCTACCGATACACCTACTCCCATTCCTCTTCGCACATACCATCGTCGCTCTAGCACTACCCAGCCACCCCACCCTCCTGGTGATACCCAGCCCTCTTCTCCCACTCCACAACCTACTACCACTGCCCCCTCTCGTCCTCGGCCACCTAACCTACGTCCCAATCCTAAACAGACCAAACCCCACAATATCTCCTCCTTCCACACCAACTATACGAACACCGAACCACCCTACTTCTCCATTGCCAACAAGGATCCTCAGTGGCGTCGACGAGTACTCGGCTCTACTAAGGAATGGTACTTGGTCTTTAGTTCCTCCTGTTCCGGGTGCTAATGTGGTTGATTGCAAATGGGTCTAAAATTGAAACGTGACCCAACTGGAGCGATACAACGTTATAAGGCTCGTCTTGTTGCTAAAGGTTACAGTCAGGAAGAAGGTGTAGATTATATTGAGACATTTAGTCCAGTGGTCAAATCCACTACTATCCGGGTTGTCTTATCTCTGGCCGTCACACAGAATTGGCCCCTCCGGCAGCTTGATGTGCAAAATGCTTTTCTTCACGGCGATCTCACCGAAACAGTTTACATGACTCAACCATCTGGTTTTGTGGACCCTACTAAACCTAATCATGTGTGTCTCCTTCACAAAGCTTTATATGGGTTAAAGCAGGCTCCTCGAGCATGGTTTCATCGCCTCTCTTCCGCTCTTCAGGCTCTTGGTTTTCGAGGCTCAAGGACTGACCCATCTCTGTTTATCTACTCTCACCAAGGCACGCTTTTATACATGTTGGTCTACGTGGATGACATTATTCTCACAGGCAACAATTCTAAAGCTATTGATACTGTTGTTCGCCGTCTCAGTCAGAGTTTTCCTCTTCAGGATATGGGTCCTCTCTCATATTTTCTTGGTGTTGAGGTTATTCGCAACAGTCCAGAATTGATTCTCTCACAGATAAGTATATTATGGAGCTCCTACAGCGTGCAGGCCTATCAAATGCGAAACCGGTTCCATCCCCCATGACTACTAATGCGCATCTTGCTCTGGGTGACAGTGCGCCCTTCACCGACCCAATTAAGTATCGTCAAATTGTGGGGGCCCTTCAGTATGTCACTCTTTCTCGTCCAGACATTGCTTATGCTGTTAACAAGGTTTGTCAGTTCATGCACTCTCCAACAGACAATCAGTGGTCCGCAGTCAAGAGCATACTTCGTTATTTGTTAGGTACTATTGACTATGGCTTACGACTCGAATGTAAGTCAGGTATGCTTCTTCATGCTTATTCTGACTCCACTTTCACCACTCTGACTGGATTCTCCGATGCTGACTGGGCTGGTTGTCCCGATGATCGTCGATCCACGGGGGGATATGCTATTTATCTCGCGTCAAACCTTGTTTCATGGTCTGCACGGAAACAAAAGACCGTGTCTCGTTCGTCTACTGCATCTGAATACAAGGCCCTTGCTGACACTGTTGCTGAACTTACCTGGCTTCAGGCCTTACTACGTGAACTTCATGTTCCTCTTCAGACAGTGCCTACTCTCTGGTGTGATAATGTTGGTGCTATATATCTTTCGGCTAATCCTGTCTTCCATGCCCGAACAAAGCATATTGAAATCGATTTCCACTTTGTCAGAGAAAAGGTTGCCCGGCGACAACTCTCCATACGGTTCATATCTACAGATGATCAGATTGCTGATGTCTTCACAAATCCACTCCCGTCTTCACGCTTTCTTCTTCTTAGATCCAAGCTACAGGTCGTTCCCCGGCCTTAGCTTGCGGGGGGATATTAGACATAGTTTATAATAGAAGGACTAGAATGTAATTAGTCTAAACTAGATAGTATTCATTGTAATTAGTTTCTCTATATATACTTGGCATTGTAATCATTGTTTCACACAATAATATACATCAGATTACAAAGTCTGTTAG
Source organism: Centrapalus pauciflorus (assembly GCA_020465985.1). Lineage (NCBI taxonomy): Eukaryota > Viridiplantae > Streptophyta > Magnoliopsida > Asterales > Asteraceae > Centrapalus > Centrapalus pauciflorus. Next base: position 253,551 of record JAANYP010005957.1, read on the forward strand.
AAGTATGTTTATTTGAAATTTTTAACAATTATGGTTGTGTTATAAAACATATTTTTTGATGTTATGATTAATTATATTTATGTTTGAGTATTTATAAATATGTTGTATGTAGAATTTTAAATTTTACATATTAAAAATTTCAATCTGACTACTCCACGCCTAAACCGACTACTCCAAGTCTCCAATTGGCTAACCGACTATCACCTAGTGATTTCTACAACAATGCATTTAAACCAAATTTCAATCCCTTAATTGGTTAAATTAATCATATATAGTTATCCATAAATTAAATGGACTCCATTTTATATATTAAATAAATAAAAGATTAATTATCCATGATTAGATCATAATTATTTATAATATTGTACATTTATTTATTTATTAAATAAATAAATAAATGCAAATATTTTTGTAATTAAGTGTCCAAGAAATAATACAAATGTAGCATAATGTGTTCATTATATTTATATGATATCGTATACAAAATAGATTGAGTTTCACGTTGTCATGTTAAACTTGAATGGCCGCCCCTATTATACCCCTAAAACCAGACTATACATGAAAATATGACATACCAAAATAAATTTCATTTTTGAATGTTTTAAAAAAAACATATTTTATAGGAATACATTGTATTTGATTGTTCTCTAACAAAATTTGAACAAAAAATTGGATTATGAATATATTTGAATGTGTTTCGATTTTCATAAATTTAGTTTCACTAATGTTGGGAATAAATAATAGAGATGAAACAATTATATTGTATATAATTGTAATTACTCAATAGTATAGGGGTTGGATTGTAAATACTCAAAGCTTGAGTATTAAGTATAAAAAGAGGTATCTGTGTACTGTTGATAAAAGGGAGGAATCGAAGATTACATACACACATACGGTTAGAACAGTAGAGAGAGAAGAAGATTGTTGTCCAAGATAGCCAAGAACTCAATGTAATATTTCTCTCTTTAATCATTCAATATAATGTGTTTGATTGTTAATTGTTCATATGAATTGTGTTATGTTGATAGAAATATGAATTCACAATTGGTATCAGAGCCTAATATGGTTGAAATTGATTGAATTTTGAATTTGAAATTTGATTTTTCGAACACTGTTACATCAATTTTTTTTTCGAAATCAGAAAATCAATTTTGGATTTTGATTTTGTGGATGAAATGTTCTGAAAATTGGAACGAAGGTGGAGCATTTAAAGTCGAATCTATTGTGATAAACATCAGATTTTAATTCCAAACACACCAGATTTAATTTGGATTTTACTGAATTTTTGAAAAAGTGTGTGTTCTTGAGATTTTTGATTGATTTTTGGATTTTAATCTGAAATTGGCCAAAGTTGTTTTTCAAAAAGTGTTTGTGTGTGAAAACCACAGGTTCGATTTCAATCTGAAATCAATTCGTGAATTTTTGTTGAAAATTGTCATTTTGAACTTGATTTTGATCAGTTCCTGTTCAAACTCGGGCTACACTGAATTCCTTGTTTTAATCGAGTTTGATCAAGTTGTTATTCGAGTTTGTTTGTGTTTCATTCGAGTTTTATGTATGCTTTATTCGAGTTTTATCCTTAAATGATCGAGTTTATTTCTTAATTGATCGAGTTTGATATATGCTTATTTCGAGTTTGATTCACTGTGTATCGAGATTGATTATACATTCATCGAGTTTCATGCCTTATGATTCGAGTTTTAAGCCTTAATCATTCGAGTTTCATGTTTAATTGATCGAGTTTCAAGCTTAATTGATCGAGTTTCATTCCATTTCATTCGAGTTTAACATAAATTCATTCGAGTTGCATAATCATATCATTCGAGTTTGATAATTCATCATTCGAGTTTGATCATTTATAGTTCGAGTTTCATCTTTCTTTGATCGAGTTTCAACCTTAATAATTCGAGATTCAGTTTTATTCAATCAAGATTCATTCAAATTTTCATAAGTCCATAAAAGATCTTGGAAGTTCATTTTTCTGCAATTCATAATGGAATTTGAACAATTGTCAAAGTCTGAGCTGATTTTCAAACTTACTGAATCTGAAAAGATTCGTAAGAACAATTACGACATTCTCATTCAGTTAAATACTGATAAACATTTGGCGTTACGTGACGTACAAATATTGAATGAAGAAATTCAAAGCTTAAAAGAAAAACAAAACTCTGAGAGTTGTGCTCATCAATTGAAAATATCTGAATTACTTAAAGAACTTGATGAGCTGAAACAAGAAAATTTTCAGAATGCAACTCAACTGAAATATCTTTTGCCTGAAAGATCTGATCTTTACAAGAAAGTTCAGGATCTTGAAGATACACTTTGTAAGACAAAACCAACTGATCAGAATTGTATTTTAAACAAAAATGAAGAAATTTTTGCTCTTCAACAAGAGTTGTCTTTAACTAAAGATTTGATTGAGAAGGAAAGACATGAGTTCTTACTTAAAGAACAAGATTTTAAATCAAAATCTGAATTGTTTGAAGATGAAAGACAAATGTTCTTAATCAAAGAACAATCTTTTAAATCTGATTACCAATCATTTGATCATGACAGAAATTCAAATTTAGTCATTATCAAAAGTTTGGAAGATCAGATACTTCATCTTACAAAACAATTACATGTGTTTACTTCGTCAACTGAGTCAAAGGTTAAGACCCCTTCTTCAGTGTGTTTAAAATCCAATGTTGATCACTCTGGTTTGTCTTCTGAAAGTGAAGTGAATCTAACTAACTCTGCTAAGTTTGATTCTTCTTCAGATCTTAAACTTAAGTATCTGTTAAAGATACACAGCGGCAAAGATAAAATTGTTGAACAACTTCCGGTCAAGATTTACACCGGTGAATCTTCGAAGTCAAATTTTCTTAAAGTTTCTGAAAATACTGGTCATTCTAATCAGAAAACATTTTCACAGAAAAATACCAAGTATTATCAGAAACAGGCAAGAACAGGACAGTTTTTCAAAAAGAAGAGTTCGAAAAAGTCTGATCATTCAAATTCAAGTTTCTTCAGAAATTCAGATATTCAATTTTCTCATACTCAAAGAAATTTGTTTTCTGCGTTTGAAAGAGAAGCTGATAGTTATAACATGCAATGGGTACCTAAACCCAAGTACAAGTGGGTACCAAAACCTGTTTTGAAATGGGTACCCAAGAGCGCTAACAAGTCTGGATCCAAATCTGTTTGGATACCAAAGACATCTTAAATTTTGCAGGTTATAGGTTTCTTATCATTTCAGATAAGGACCCGTTCTTCATTTCAATAGGCTCTTGATTACATAAGATCAAGACCCGTGTTTCAAATCAAAATGGTTTCTAGTTAATTCAGACTAGAACCCAGACTTCAATGAACCAGAGTCAAAGGCTTTCAGTTACATCAGACTGAAACACGAGTCTGAGAGACAAATCTTACTGGAATTCTTGCCCTGAATTCAACTCCGAAGCTGAAATTGACAAAGAGGGAGTTTTATTTTTATAATTTTTTGCTCCTGATTTCATTTCTATGAGTTGACTAGCTGCGTGTGCTTATTTCTAGGGGGAGTTTCAGACATTCTTTGACGATGACATTTTTCAAAACTATGTGTGATTTTTCACGAAAATATTTGACACACACATAAAAAGAGTTTTTGAGCTGAAAGAAATTTTTTTATGAATCTCTGAATCTATCATTGAGATTAATTGATCTAATCTCTTTGATTTTCATAATCTCATTTCTTCTGAGATTCTCTTTGTTATAACTCTTCCAATTTATACTGGATTCTCCCGTTATCTCCCAAATGCTAATTCTTTCAAGAAAGTCTGGTTCTTTTCATATCATATATCAGATTTTCTATTTCATTATGATATCTCCCATATTATTTGAAAATAATCTCTCTGATATCTCTTGAGCTTCAAAGCTGAAAATCTTTCTGCTGACTCCAATTATGCACCAATCTGAGTGATAGGCACAAATATCGCTTCTATGGTCTAACCAGAACCGGAAGACCTACCCAAGAAGCTAACCATCTATAGATTGTGCGGGTGAGGGTTCTTTAGGTTTATTAGTTGAGAAGTGTCAGTTATCACGGGATACTGACAGGGTCGAGCAGAGATAAAATGTAATTGAGAGGGATATTAATATATTGAATGGAGATGGTGATGCATCAGATCATGCTTTTGCTATAAAGCTGACTGAATTCGTTTCTCAAAAGTGAGCCGGAGGGAGCTTAGTTGAAAATGCTGAGTGCTGAGAGTTGAGAAAGGATTAAAAGAAAAGTAAATCCTATCTAAACTGTGTCGGCTGGGTAATCCACATAATCTATCAAGCCCTATGCGACTTGATATTGAAAAAGACGTCATGGACCTAGTGACGCATGCACTTAACCCCACCAACTACTCAGTTATCTCTCAAAAGATTTCTGTTTCAATAATCACGGAGATATAACACATTTCTATCGATATATCATTTGGATATTATTGATATTGAAACAAGGAAGACAGTTGCTCCGGTCTCCAACTTCATTTGATGCACATTGTGTCTAGAGCTGATTATATACTCTTTTAGGACACATCGAGTCTAACAGTCTGCGTGACTATAAACTGCTAGTCCAAAGTGACTAAGCCGGAACAAATAAGAGTGATTCTTTCATGATAAAGGATTTCACGATGACTATTTGGAAATCCTACCAGTGTTAACATCACGCCAGCGCTGAAAGTAGGTCACATAGATTTTGTCTATTGTGCAAACAGGAATCCTATGTGGACCTGGACTTGTTTTCTCACAAAATGAATGTGTTTCATTTTCCCCAAAGTTGTAAAGCTTTGTTTTGTTCTAAAAAGATATAATATCAATTCGAGGGGGAGTGAACTTTTTGAGGGGGTGAGATAAATCTGTTTTGTATAGGGGGAGAGATGTCAGTTTAAGGGGGAGAAAATCAATTTGTAATAATTTCTGAGTTGTAATTGTTGTTGTATTTCTTCTACTGTAATTTCATTGAATTAATGTTTCTGAAGTTTTTGCATGATGTTCATAATTTTTTATGATCATCATGAGGGGGAGAAAAGCTGAATTTCAGAAACAACTGTTGAGTAGTTTGAAATCAACTGAAGACAATTGCTACATCATCTCAAGACAATTGATCAAGGGAGAGAATTAAAAAGCTATTCAGGATTCAAGGGGGAATGTACTTACAAGAAAATACAAGAAAAGAGAAGATCAGAGAAGAAGATATGTGAAGATCAGAGAGAGTCAAATAAAGAAAAGAAGAAGATTCAGAGATCAGAGAATAAAAGAATATTCACGAAAAAGTCCCTGAAATGATCTTTTATCAGAAAATTTATTTCATCTCTAAGGGGGAGATTGTTAGGGACAATATTTGTAGAGCTGAAATGAATATTACTTTAATAATTGTGTTCATCTCTAAGGGGGAGAATGTTGGGAATAAATAATAGAGATGAAACAATTATATTGTATATAATTGTAATTACTCAATAGTATAGGGGTTGGATTGTAAATACTCAAAGCTTGAGTATTAAGTATAAAAAGAGGTATCTGTGTACTGTTGATAAAAGGGAGGAATCGAAGATTACATACACACATACGGTTAGAACAGTAGAGAGAGAAGAAGATTGTTGTCCAAGATAGCCAAGAACTCAATGTAATATTTCTCTCTTTAATCATTCAATATAATGTGTTTGATTGTTAATTGTTCATATGAATTGTGTTATGTTGATAGAAATATGAATTCACAACTAAAATAATAATAAATTAAAGATAAATAGCGTTTTAATTTGATATGTCGTTGTTATTGATAAGAAGTTAAAAGTTGCTGCTATTATCGGTGACAAGATAAAACGTTGTTGCTATTATTGGTAAAAAATAAAAGTTGTTGCTATTAATCAGTGGTTACATGTGTTAGCAAGTTTCCATATCAAAAATTGCTATAATGGTTAAAAAATACAAAAAATAAATAATGTAGCTATAAATGGTAAACTACAAAAAGTTATTGCTATTTTGGACATATAACCCATATTTAATATATATATATATATATATATATATATATATATATATATATATATATATATACATATATATATATATATATATATATATGTATGTATGTATGTATGTATGTATGTATGTATGTATATTCCTGTGATACTTGAATATAATATATACATATATTAATGTTGTTACTATATTTTGGAATTGGCCAAGTGAGAAAAGTATGTCTAGTGTCTATTATTAATGGGACATTTGGTTTCACTAGAATACGAAGGAATCGAAAGAAAAAATAATGTAATTCCAAATAATTCAAGGGTTCGCCATATGAAAAATATTATTAAGCTAGTCCTAACCCTAGCTCATTCACATGTTCACAGGTCTGGTCTCATATACACTCCCTTCCTTCTTCACGGCTCCGGCGACTCTGATTATTCTCTGGCGATCGATATTTCTTCTCCAACGAAGACAACTTTTCCGATGAGTCTTTATCTCTTTCATGCCATCTGATTTTCCTTCCACGACTGTTTTTCCTTTCTCGATCTGCAATGTAACCCTCTACTTTTGCTTTCTCGATTTGCTGCTAACGTGTGCAGATATGTATGTCATAGGGGGTGTAAATGAGCCGAGCTACTCGTGAGCTACTTGAACTCAACTCGTTAAAAGGTCGAATTAAACCAGCCCGAGCCGGGTTCGAGCCTAAATTCGAGCTCGTTTAATAAACGAGCTCGAGCTTGAGCTTCACACATCGAGCTAGTGAGCCTAAACGAGCCTATATAAAAATATTTTTTTAAATTAATAAATATATAATATATAGATTAAATAAATATAAATATATTAAAATAACAAATTATACATATTTTTTTAAAAATTAATTAAAAAATTAAAATATATAATAAACGAGTCGGGCTCGAGCTTGAAAAACGGGCTCGTTCGGCTCGTTTACACCCCTAGTACTATGTTATTAAAATTCTCTGTGTTTTTCCTTTTTGCATCTGCTTTTCCGAAGATATTAGGAGTTGTTCTTTTGGCATCAATAAGCACTTATAAACCCCAATCATTTTATTCGGCAAGTGAAATGAGGATAAGTGTGTTCTTGTAAAACAAGTAAGAAGTGAAAAATATCAATTGATTTGATAAGTAAAGAAATTATAACTATCTATTGCTGGCGGTGGTTAAAGCCTCAAACAATTCTCAACCGTCCGATCATAATCCATTGATCATGAGCCGTTGATAAGGAGTTATTTACATAGTTACAAAATTACCCTTTTCTTACACACTATAGCGGTTACACAATCAAGGGCATAGACGTAAACATACATATCTCTCTAACTCCCATTATTTTAATATTAGATTTTCGTCATTTGAGAGTGAGTGGGGAGTTATGTAGTTTTTTAGATAGTGGGAGAAATAGTGGGAAGTTATTCGGTTATCAGATAGTGGGAAGGTTACCGGTTTTTTTTATATAATTGAATGGGTAAACGAACATGGGTATTCCAGACGATTTGCCAAATTGACCATTTCAACCCACAAACTCGTGGGAAAAGATATAAATAACCTTCTAGCAATTAGTCTGCACAATTCTCCTTTCATCTTCTCCCATGAAATTACAAGTGACAAGATAGCAAAACTAGCTTTAAATCATCAAACTCTACATCCCGCATGTAACGGCCCGATTATTTAAGATAATCAATAAATAATATTCATTGTAAGGAATTTCGAGAATTGGAATATTAATTAATTTTGTAATATATATAGATAAATGATGGTGTTGGAAACTATTATACATATATGTTTTAAATGTGTAGTGGGGACTTTAAAAGAAATGCAATTAATTCCTAGGTATAAATGGTAAATATGTGAAAGTTGTGGGTGGGAAAGAAAAAGAAGAAGAAATCTTCTTCTTTTTGACTTACAACCTACGCAGACACACACACTTTATCTGTGTGTGTTCATCTTTTTCAAAAACTCCAAATAGAGAGAAAAGAGAAGAGAAGAAGAAGAAGGAGAAGCCAAAAATCAGCTTTTGTTGAAAGCTTCGTCGTTTTTGAAAGATCCAAGAGGTAACCACTCTTGTCTATAAATCTTGCTATTTTATTTTTCTTCTCCTCTCCATCTTCATACGAAGAAGATGAGAAACCCAAATGGGTTTTTATGAATGTTATGGAGAAATCGTTAGATCTTGAGGTATGATAATGAAATATAGTTAGAATCATCATTTAAAACATATTTTTCAAGTTTTATGGATTTTGATGGGTTTTAGCTCAAAAACCCGAAAATGGAGTTTATGAACTCTTGATGATTCAAAAGGAATAAAATGGTGTTTTGACAGCTTAAAATGTGTTATAAAGGGTATATATATGTTTGGGAATGACCCCAAACCGTTTGTAATAAATATGAAAAGTTTTGGTAGTTTTGAGCATTAAATTCGAAGGGACAAAAGTGCAGACCTGCACCCGAGTTGCCCTGGATTTTGAAAGAAAAATTTCTAAGTTAAAGGATCCGGATGACTTGGGATCCGAATTCGGATGGGGGGTCCGAAATTCGGAGTTCGGACCGTGCTTCGGTTAGAAGGGATCCGAAATTCGGATGGTCCCTGATCCGAATTCGGATGGCTTGAAATTCGGATGTGTAGGTCTGAAATTCGGATGTGCCTAGGACCGAGTTCGGGCCGTACCTCAGACGAGTTGGTCCGAAATTCGGATGGTCCCTGACCCGAACTCGGATGATCCGAAGTCCGGCTGGTGCTGATCCGAATTCGGATGGGAACGTGAGCCCAGTTCCGGCCAGAAATTGTAATTTTAATTAGTCCTCGGGATCAGGCACCAAAATAGCTTATATTCCCAATTGTGAAGGATAATTAGGCCAAAATAATTATGTTGGTCGATACCGAAAATTACTTAGGTTTACGACTAATATGTCCGGATCAAAGTTGAGAAATTGTAAGCGGTGAGACTTATAAATATTATATTATGAACCTACTTGTAGGGGTTTTGACGGGTTAAGTCGCGTGAAGACTATCACTCCTACCTTGACAATTATAACTCGGTTTTGAGGCCGAGAGCGTATTGTGTATCACTGTGAGTTCTAGTATTAACGTATTTGCATGCATATCATGAATTGTATGTTACTGCTTTCGTATCATTATTGTCATCTTCATGCTTTGCCATCACATACATCATAATTATTGTTTATCACTCGGTTGATAAGTTGTTGATCGTTCGTTTGACCTCTCCGCCGAGACGGTAAGCCTGAGTGTGGTAACCCAGCGGAATCATAATGGTAAGCCTGAGTGTGGTAACCATTATTGCCTGTAAAACGATAAGCCTGTGGTGGTAATCGTATGGCATCATTGTAAACTGCATATCGATAAGCCTGTGGTGTGGTAATCGAGCAGTAGATTGTAAACCCATTGTTCGGTAAGCTTGTGTATGGTAACCGCAATGTGGTAGCTTATAGCCAGTAGTTGGCCTCCAAAACTGTTAGTCGAATTCATGGCATTGCATGACATCATTCATATATCGCATGGTACTTTAATCTAGAATCTCACTAAACAACTTTGTTGTTTACCCGATAGTTGTTATTTCTTTTCAGGATCTGTTAAGGGCAAAGGCCCGGCTGGCCCGAGTTGTTAAATATCGTTTGGAGCTCGGATAGGAGCTCAATATTTTGTGGATAATTGGGGCGGGAGTAGCAGACTTCCATTTTTGGACTTACGCGAATTAGTTGCTGTTTATTAATTCGTTTGTAACTAAATTGATAACTTAATCTTGTAACCCCAGTTACATTGCTCCGTGATTTCCGACACTCTGTTGTGTCTCATGCAAAGTGTTTGGAATCACGTTGAGGATTATTAATTGCAAAAGTTTTAATTTGATCGTATTTCCGCAAGTACTCTGTATAAATTAATGTATAATGGTATCGAAATACTCGTATTAGTTGTATGGGTGTTTCACCGCAGTTATAAAAATCTGCTTCAAACTCAATTCAGGTCTGTACTCTACTCATATAATATATTTTTCAAGTTTATTTTTGTTTTAATTTAACGTACGTTTTAGAACTTTTCAAACAAGGTTTACAATGTGCCGGTTAAACGACATGTGTTTGTCTCCGGTTAAAAGGTTGAACCACCAACAACCATAGGTACGGCTGAGATGGAACCATCGGGAGACATTATCGCTGACGATAAGGTATTTCGCGGAGCAAGCTCACTCACCGTCGGAGATAGAGATAAAAGATCTCCACTTGGCGGCTGGAAAAGCGAATATTCAAATGTAAAGAGGGGAGTCTAGGGTTTTTTTTTTCCATGGTTAGTATCTATTTATATGAAAGGTTATGGATGGGTTGGGTTTAAGCTGCGTTTTTAAGCATTGGTAATTAGGTATTCCGTATTCCACTATTCCAGTATGTATTCTCAAGAACTATTTATATTACATTTTCATATTAATTCATTCATGTATCAAAGTAATGGAACTATTTATTTAACTAATAATTAATAACTTTACTGAAACCTATATATTTTAACTAATAATGTAAAAATGTATTTTTTTACCAATAACATCTTACATGAACTAATATATATATATATATATATATATATAATACTTTCTAAATAGTCTTTATTATTATTACTTTCTACTAATAATAAACCGTAAAAACGTGAAAAACATATATTTATATTTTTATTATATTGACGTTTGAATTAGTATAATCCACAAAGATACTAAACAGTTTTTATATGTTAGTTACGTTGAATAAAAATTATTCATATAAAATATATATAAAGTATAAACTTATAAATGATACCTATAAATATTAAGTTTTTCTTAAACTAATATATATATATATATATATATATATATATATATATATATATATATATATATATATATATATATATATATAAAACCACAGAGACGAAATTTATAATTTACCCAAGATTTTAAGTTATTGATTAAAAAACACAAAATATCTGAGTAAATTTAAAAATACGATTTATATTTGAGTACATTTAAAAATACAAAAAATAATACAATATGAAAGAAGAATAAATTTTAATATAATGATAATTGTAAATTTGATAATCACATTTGATTCATATAAAACGATAAATTAATAAAAATACTAAAGTTGATGTAACAGTATGATAAACATTTATATCTAAAAAACACAATTACTTTGTATATATGGTTTTACTTGCTATAATTTTAAAAATTAAATATATTAATATAAATCTTATATAACATAAACGGTTGATCAAGTGAAATATGACAACTGGTTTATTAGGAGCATTTTCCATACTAATGTTTTACATTTACTACTTTTTCTTTAAAAAGACTTTGACAACTCCTCTAATTTTATCAAGATAAGATGTACATTAGTATTATTATTTGACTAATAAAACAATATAATTTGTTGTTATAGTTCCATGCACAATACCATAAAAGACACTAGCCTTCAATATTGATCAATCAACACAATTTATCAAATTTCAAATTTACCTTATATTACACCGGTTAATCTAAATAAATATATACATACATTATGTTATTACAAGTGTTTGTGAAACCTTTAAAGGATAAACCCGGGCACCGCACGGTAAAAATACTAGTTTGACTAGTTAGGACTGATCTTGCTCTTTCCCGCTTCCCCCCAAACTAATTACATTATTACAACGTTAACCCTAATAACTGATCTTGCTCTTTCCCTCTTCCCCCCAAACTTCACGTTCCCTCTCCTCCCAACCCTGCCGTCGTCGCTCTCCTTCTCCCAGCCGTCCGCCGCCGCCGCCTTCTCCTTCTCCCAGCCGTACGCCGCCCCTCTCCTTCTCCCAGCCCGCCGCCGCCCCTCTCCTTCTTCAGACCGTCGCCGCCGCCCCTCTCCTTCTTCCAGTCCATCGCCGCCGCTCCTCTCCTTCTACCAGCCTGCCATCGTCCGCCCAGCCTCCCCGTCGCACACACCCTCTGCGGCCACTGGTTGATTTCTCCATCTTTCACCTTCAAAGAAACAAGGTAATATTGGTTCATACCACTGAACAATTGTGTTCTATGGCTTCCTTTCACCGATGCACCTTCTTTTGTTCATACCACTTTGGAAATTAAGGTTCGTAATATTGGTTGTGAATGGTAATTGGCAAGTCTTCTGATTTTCTGATTATGGGATGGTTTCTTTTCTTGATTATTTCATTTTCTTGTTTCTTGGTTTTGATTTAATAAATTCAGAAACGATACATGTATATGTATTTTTTTTGTTCAATTATGTATATAAATTTTTTATGTTTATACATGTACATGTAAATTGAACAATGACTTTTTTGCAATGTTTACATTATAGTTTATGTATACAATTGATGTACATTTATTTTGAACTAATTATAAGTTTTTATGTTTATATTATTTATTAGTTTGAACTGATATTTTAAAAGTTAAAAATTTTGATACAGATTCAGCATATAAAAGAACAGACTTATTATTTCAGTAATTAGTAATCAGCGCCAATCACTTATCAATCAGCACTGCAATCAACTTTCAGCTGCTTATCACTTATGTAAAAGAATAACACCTTAGTGTTTCTATTGATTAGATTTTCCCCTCTGCTTCGATGATATGTAATTGTATATCAATGTTTCTGTTAAAAAGTCAAAAAGGTGTGCAAATATGTGTATATTGCTGCTATATTCCCATCTGCATATACGTATGTATATAAATGTTTCTGTTATAAACTGATATATATGTGTGCAAATATGTATGTATATTGCTGCTATATTCCCCTGCATAGTTACCTAATTCGCCCAAGAGGCCGCGATTTCCGTTCCAATCGCCACGAACCGAATCGCAATTCGATAGCGTTCCGATCGGCGTCCAATTCGGTAACCCAAATCGAATTCAATTCGTTTAATTCGTGTTCTAATCGTGTGCAATTCTGCGTTTTCAATTAAAGAAATTCGTGTTCATTTCGTGTGCAATTCTGAAGCTTATAAAGAAGGACCACACATGAAGTGGGATATGGATCCCGATTCTACATACTTAGAAAGGGAAAGGGAAAAAACCAAGGGTGAATTGATTTGTGCATTTCTGTTCAGCACTTCTGCTTATGTTTTTGGCTTTTTGCATTTCTGATTATCTATGTTTCTGTTGAATCTGTGATTCTGTTTAGTACTTTTGCTTATGTACTTCTGTTATGAAAAAATCAAGTTTATGTTTTAATTTGTAAGTTTATTATGTCTTTTAAATTATAGTAACAAAGTAATAACTAATAAGTAAGAATATATAATATATGGTACATCGTACCTCATTATATGGTACACCGTACCGCATTATATGGTACATCGTACCGGAACGTACCGAAATGAGCCTACCCCCCTTCGTACCGAATTTTAGGAACCTAGCGAATTGCGATTTCGTACCGCGTACCCGTACCGGATTGTACCGCGAATTAGGTAACTATGTTCCCCTGTATATTAAAGTAAAAAAAGTGTGCAAATATGTATGTATATTGCTGTTATATTGCTGATATGTATGTTTCTATTATAAAGTGAAAAAAGTGTGCAAATGTGTATATATATTGCTGTTATGTGTGTGTGTGTGCAGAACTGCAGGTATATATGTATCTATATTAAGATATTTGAAAAAAGTGTGCAAGTATGTATGTATATTGCTGTTATTATTGCTGATATATATATATATATATATATATATATATATATATATATATATATATATATATATATATATATATATATATATATATATATATATATATATATATATATGTATGTATGTATGTATGTATGTATCAATATTAAGACATTTGAAAAAAGTGTGCAATGTATGTATATTACTGATATATATATGTATATTAATGTTTCTGCAGATATATATGTATCTATATTAAAATATCTGAAAAAAGTGTGCAAATATGTACGTATATTGCTGTTATATATGTATATTAATGTTTCTGCAGATATATATCATCACTGCTGTCACTACATTCTCCTTCGGCTGGCCTGAGAAAATGGCGATTTCAAAGAAAAACAAGAAACCAACATCCAAAGACAAAGACGCGGACCTCCTCCAATCAGAGGTTGCCCACTTCGCTTCGTCACTTGGTCTCGCTTCGTCTCTTCCCTCCTCTGGCTTTGATGACTCTGATTTCCGCAAACGCGTTCCTATCAACAAAATCCCTAAAGATCATGTCAAGAAGAACGATGAAGAAGTTCAAGCCAACAGGAAGAACCAAGACAGATTTAAAAACAGTAAAACGACAGGCAAGGAAGAGCCGCCTAAGCCTAGGGTTCATGCACAGTTTTCTGTCGATAATTCAAAAATGTTTGAAAAATTCAAGAATCTTCCGAAACTGCCTCTGATTAAGGCAACTTCTTTGGGAGTTTGGTATGCTGACGCTGCGGAGCTGGAAGACAAATTAATTGGAAGCGGTGTGGGTAGAAAGAAGGTGGAGTTTAAAGACGTGCAAGTGTGGAAGGGTTTGGTGGAGAAGAAGAAGGAGCTAGCAGAGAGGCTGCTGGCGCAGTATGTACACGATTATGAGTTGTCGAGGGGGCAGAGTGGGGATATTAAGATGGTGTTGGCCACGCAGAGGTCGGGGACCGTGACTGATAAGGTGTCCGCTTTCTCGGTTTTGGTTGGGGACAATCCAATTGCAAATATCAAGTCAATTGATGCACTGCTAGGTACATTTCTCTAATTAAATCTCTTCAAGGTTCCGATTATGCTTTATTTTAGTCATGCTTTTGCTAGTTTAAAGATGAATACTCTGCACACACAGGCACACAGCCAACCACTTGATATGTAAAGACTTTTGACTTGGTAATTTTATAAGCATCTCTAAAAATGAAACGAGAAACTCTGAATGGGAGATTAGGACATAACTAGTTTTTGGGGGTCGGCTAGACTATTACTATTTGTCTATATGTACTAAAGACCTAACCGTGCATATTTTCAATATGGAAGATTAACCGAAGACACTGGTGAATGGTGATAGATGTTCTGTTAAGCAAAAAGGATTTCAATATAGACTAGATTGTAGTTGTTAAAATAGATTGTTTGTGTCCTTCATTGCATGTTAGAACTGATAGATATACTACCCTTGTCTGTTTCTGCGTTTGCCATTGATGGATGCAATTTTCAGGTATGGTGACATCAAAAGTTGGGAAACGCTATGCATTTACTGGATTTGAAGCACTGAAAGAAATGTTCATATCAAGGTTGGCTCCGAAGATGCTTTGATTCTCCTGTCACATGGAGTTCATTTATTTATTCTCTTTCTGCTGTCATTCATCTGTGTAGTTTTATCTATCTTGTGATCATCATTTTTGATTTTAGTCAGCTTCAACTTTCTGTAGACTGTTAGGTGTTTTTCTTATTGGATTTCTAACATATGCAGTTCAAAGACTGATTTTTTAATGTTGGCCTAGTAAGATTTGTGAATTAATGCAATATGATGGTCAAATTACAGAGATCAGGAAGGCTGTTGTACTCTGGCTCTCTGTTTTTGCGAATTGACATGTTCATTGTTCTTACCAGTTTATTACCTGATCGTAAGCTGAGGACCCTTTTTCAACAGCCTCTGAATTACCTTCCTGAGTCAAAGGATGGCAACTCCCTTCTACTATTCTGGCATTGGGAGGAATGCCTAAAACAGAGGTGCATGCTTGAACTCTGTATTGCTCTTCCTGTTTTTCTATTGTAGTATCGCTAATAGCTAGTTGCAACTTGTTAAGTTGTTATACCTTTTCAGAGGAGTATGTTGTAAATAATAATGATGCTCAGGCTCATGAGTGTTTTTCAAAGCAAGTATGACAGTTTTTATCAGTTAAGGGGATATTATATATTAATCTTGGTGTTGAGAATTAGGAGAAATTAGATAGAGAATCTAGAGAGAGAGAATTAGAAAATAATAGGCTGAAATCTTTATTGAATGAACTGAACTGCAAAATGGAAGTCAGCCTCCTTATTTATAGGCTATGGTACTGAAAACATGCTAACTAACTGATTACTATTATTAAAGTCACAACTAACAAAATCTCCACCTTGACTTTAATTCTAGTAAAGTAATAACAGAAAATTCTACTTCCATCTATCTATGTTTAGTAGATCTAAACAGTGTCTAAATTTGTTTAATGAAACTGGTTTAGTTAGTGCATCAGCTGGATTGTCTTCTGTCTTCACCTTCTTCACTTTAACTCTTCTTTCCGAACGTATAAAGTGGTAACGAACATCTATATGCTTCGTTCTCTCGTGATGCACTTGGTCTTTAGCAAGACAAATTGCGCTTAGGCTGTCACAAAACACCACAGCCTGATCTTGATGAAAACCAAGATCTCCAAGCAAACCTTTCAGCCAAATACCCTCCTTTGCAGCCTCCGTAAGTGCCATATATTCAGCCTCTGTTGTGGACAAAGCAACCGACGGCTGTAAAGTAGCTTTCCAGCTCACTAAGGCACTTCCAACGGTGAAAACGTACCCCGTTAATGACCTTCTAGTGTCAAGGTCAGCTGCATAATCCGAATCTGAATATCCAGCAACAAAACACTCCCCATTTCCTCCATAAATGAGGCCTACATCTGCTGTCCCTTTGAGATATCGGAATATACGTTTCACGGCAACCCAATGTTCCTTTCCCGGACAAGCCATATAGCGAGAAACAACGCTGATCGCATGTGCTATGTCAGGTCTAGTGCAGACCATGACATACATAAGGCTTCCCACAGCACTAGAGTAAGGTACTTTACTCATAAACTCCACCTCAGCCTCTGTTTGAGGTGCTAAAGTTGTCGATAACCTGAAATTAGCCGATGAAGGAGTGCTCAATGGCTTTGCTGAAGCCATTCCAAAGCGAGAAAGTATTTTAGAGATGTAACTTTTCTGTGATAAGAAAAGTTTCCCCTTCGATCTATCTCGAATAATCTCCATTCCAAGTATCTTTTGAGCAGCCCCCAAGTCCTTCATATCAAACTCAGAATTAAGAAGACGTTTTAACCTTTGAATTTCAGCCTTATCTCTTGCTGCCACCAACATATCATCAACATAAAGTAGCAAATACACCCGAGAACCATCAGCTACTTTCTTGTGATAAATGCAGCAATCATAGGGACTTCGATTAAACCCATGGCTCACCATAAAACCATCAAATCGCTTATACCACTGCCTCGGAGATTGCTTCAATCCATAAAGCGATTTCTTGAGTTTACACACATAATTTTCTTTCCCTTGAACCACAAAACCCTCCGGTTGATTCATATAAATTTCTTCTTCAAGATCTCCGTGCAAAAACGCTGTTTTTACGTCCAACTGTTCCAGCTCCAGATTCTGTTGTGCTACAAGTGCTAAAAGCACTCTAATGGACGTATGGCGCACTACGGGTGAGAAAATCTCATTATAATCAACTCCCTGCTCTTGGCTATAACCTCTAGCCACCAAACGGGCCTTGTATCTTACACTTTCAGCACCGGGCAGCCCCGTTTTTCGCTTAAAGATCCACTTACAGCTCACAACCCTTCTGCCTTGAGGTAACTTGACAAGCTCCCAAGTTCTATTCTTGTGAAGGGACTCCATCTCTTCACCCATGGCACCCATCCATACATCTGCCTCCTTGGTTGTAATTGCCTCTTTGTAAGTAGATGGCTCAAAGAATTCAATTTCTTCAGCAATTTGCAAAGCATAGGCCACCACGTCATCAAAACCATAACGAATAGGTCTTCCAACTTGTCTTCGAGGCTTATCTAACGCTATAGAACGATACTCTATAGGCTGCTGCACTTCTTCATTCATTAAGTACTCATTTTGGGATGTGCTACTGATCTGTCCAGCAGTATCCTCACCTTCATCAGAATCAATCAGATCATACTCCACCTGTTCGGGGACACTCTTCTCTTGAACAGTTGGAGTAGATGTATGCCGCATGCTACACAACATTGACTCTTCATCAAACACTACGTCACGACTGAGAACCACCTTTCTTTCATCAAGTGACCAGATTCTATAGCCCTTAACTCCAGCCCCGTATCCCATAAACAGCCCTTTTTTCGATCTTGGTTCCAACTTCCCTTCACTAACATGGTAGTATGACGGACAACCAAACACTCTTAAGCCCGTATAATCAGCTGGCTTACCGGACCACACCTCGATAGGAGTTTTACAACCAATTGCCGTTGCCGGAGTTCTATTAACCAAGTAGCAAACCGTGTTCAACGCTTCTGCCCAAAAACCTTTGGTCAGCCTCGCATTTGACAGCACACATCTAACTCTTTCAAGCAGCGTTCTATTCATCCTCTCGGCCACTCCATTTTGTTGTGGAGTGTGCCTAACCGTTCGGTGTCTTGCAATGCCTTCATCCTTGCAAAACCGATCAAATTCTTTCGAACAAAACTCCAGTCCGTTGTCAGTTCGCAGCCTCTTAATCTTCTTCCCAACCTGATTTTCAATGAGAACTTTCCAATCTTTGAACTTCTCAAACGATTCACTCTTATGCTTCATGATGAACACCCAAGTCATCCTAGAGTAATCGTCTATAATCGATAGGAAATACCGGCCACCACCAAGTGAAGGAACTTGCGAAGGACCCCAACAATCAGCATGTAAGTATTCTAAAGAAGACTTGGTTGTATGGACAGCCTTTGAAAAACTCACTCTCCTTTGTTTTCCAAAGATACAATGCTCACAAAAGCCCAACTCAGCAACTTTGTGACCTCCAAGCAGCCCCTGTTTGCTAAGAATTAGCATACCTTTCTCACTAACATGTCCCAGCCTCATATGCCATAAACATGTCAAATCTGACTCGTTTTTATCAGATTTGAGGGCTGCTGCTGCTGACCCAACAACCGTATTACCTTCAAGCACGTACAAGGAACTCTTCTTGACTCCTTTCATGACCACCAACGCACCTTTAGTGACCCGAATAACCCCTGCATCACAGCTGTACTTGAATCCTTTCGAGTCCAAAACGCTCTCATTTTGAGACGCCACAGGCTGAAATTGTTCTTCCCAGTAAACTTCTCGATCGTCACAGGTTGTGGAGCCATTTTCAGTTGGAATTAAAATCAAGAAAAGATTTCTTGAAATCAAGAACACTCCAAGAAACTTTTGAACGGGGTTAGCTTCTAGAAATCGTGATTGCCAAGATCAGATTGCAAACAGGGGCTGCAAGGATGAATCGATCACCAACTTGGTCGATTGAAGAACTCAATTCCCAGAACTGATTGCTGACATATGATCACCCAAAAATAGATCAATCACCCGAATCGATACCCAATAATCGATTTTCCAGAAATCTATAGCCCCATCATGATCGCCAAAATCATTTGATTTCCCAGACTTGTTCACCGACTTCAATTGCTAACAGTGACGCCTTCGATTGAGCACCCTTTGTCAATTTTATTTCTGAAATTAACCACTGAAAAACTTCAATTTCACACGCTGATTGCAAGATTCAAGAGACTCCTCCTTGAATCGGCTTCAAGATTGGCAAACCGATTGCCAAGATTGCAATCAGCAGTCGCGATTCCAAATCGCAGAAGGCAGAAAAAAAAATTGCAGAATCAAGAATGATTTTCTTGATCCACTCTTGGGTCAAGATCGATTTCTAGAAGTAGATTAAGAGAAGAGACTAGAAAATTCAGAGAGGTTTAAATGAACCTGTCTCTGATACCAATTTGTTGAGAATTAGGAGAAATTAGATAGAGAATCTAGAGAGAGAGAATTAGAAAATAATAGGCTGAAATCTTTATTGAATGAACTGAACTGCAAAATGGAAGTCAGCCTCCTTATTTATAGGCTATGGTACTGAAAACATGCTAACTAACTGATTACTATTATTAAAGTCACAACTAACACTTGGAATTGCCACCTGTTATAGGAGGCCTGAAAATTCAAAGAGAAAAATCATCCTGGAAAGTTTTTTCAGGGGTTTGCCAATAACATGCATGAGGCATCCTCACCTCAAGTTACTGATATTGATGTTGTCATGTACCTTTCATATTTGTTTGAAACATACTCATGTCTTGAGGGCTTAAGTAGACTAGTTGAGTAGTTGGGGAAGTGAGGAAGTACACACAATGAAAAGTAGGTTATATCCTAGATACTGGAACTTTTTTTATGTGTATGTTCATCTTAGAGCTGTTTGAAATATAATCATGTCTTCAGGGAATTAAGAACACTATATGGGAAAAGCAAGGAAGTCCACATCATCCATAAGTTGGTTGGCTCCTAGATATTGAAACTTTTGTCCCCACAACTTGAGTACACACGATGAAAAGTAGGTTATATCCTAGATACTGGAACTTTTTTTACGTGTATGTTCATCTTAGAGCTGTTTGAAATATAATCATGTCTTCAGGGAATTAAGAACACTATATGGGAAAAGCAAGGAAGTCCACATCATCCATAAGTTGGTTGGCTCCTAGATATTGAAACTTTTGTCCCCACAACTTGAGTACACACGATGAAAAGTAGGTTATATCCTAGATACTGGAACTTTTTTTACGTGTATGTTCATCTTAGAGCTGTTTGAAATATAATCATGTCTTCAGGGAATTAAGAACACTATATGGGAAAAGCAAGGAAGTCCACATCATCCATAAGTTGGTTGGCTCCTAGATATTGAAACTTTTGTCCCCACAACTTGAGTACATTTGAGCACTTTGACAAGGGAAAAATGGAAATGCAAGGGCAAAAGGAAAACACATGATAGTTAAGGTCTTATAATGGGTATAGATTATGTTTAGGACACTGGACACCATATTACCCTAGGTAAGATGATGTTACATGTAAGTCTATAACACATAAATCTTATGCTATAATTTCCGCAGAATCAAGGAAATGAAAGAAAGTTTCTAATGCTAAAAATTTGATACCCGCCAAATGATTTTTTTAAAGGGAGAATTTCATACACGTCCTTGCAAAACTTCGTTATTACGTATATATCCTTGTAAAGTTTTCTTATTACGCATATAACCTTCTAAACTTTTAAAACTATCATATATGTCCAAATATCTAATTATTATTATTATTGATCATTTAAAAATTCAAAAGTTTTATTAAATTCTCTCATTAGTTAAATTTCCAAAGTATATCTCCTAAACCCAAACAAAAAAACTGAATTATTTTCTAAAGCTGAAAAAACGATTGGTCTCTGGCATGTACAACTAATGCTACACACATTGCATGACTATATTTACACACTTGACACCAACTGATCGTCATTAATTGTTTACATATATGCAAAGAATAAATCACATTAAATGGTAATCCAATTTTATACAAAAAATGAAAATATTAATCGTTAATTAAAGAGAACTTTTATTAATACCAGTCGAAGAAGACCAAATAATCTAAATAGAACAAATGAAGTGTTTGAATTCCTTCTATTTATATTTTTTTTATGAAATGTTTAATTAGGAATAAGTTTGGCTTGGAGCCGATTTTTTACGACAAACTAATATGAATTTAATTAATGAGAGAATTAAAAAGATAATGTTTTAATTTTCAAATGATTTAATAACAACAATTTAACTATTTGGACATATATGAGAGTTCTAAAGGTTTAGAAGGATATATGTGTAATTAGGAAATTTATAAGGATATATGCGTAATTGTGAAGTTTTACAAGGACACATGAAATTCTCTCTTTTTTAAATAACTTAATATTCATGTTGTGTTTTTTAAGTAGTATATTTGTGTGTGATAGGAATAGTGCTAACATAAATGGAATAATGAAAGATTAAAAGGAACTAAATGGATTTATCAATCAACATTGAAAGGAAATCAGAGAAGATCCAAAGAACTATGGAATCCTCCTGCCTAAATTCAGAAGAGGATGAATTCTCTCTGCCCAAGCTTAAGAGCCGATCTAACAAACAATTTCACACACACACCCTCTCTCTGCCTCCCTTTCTCTATATATAATATAACACTAACCGAGGGCCTTTTGGGCTGGTTATCAACAGAATATCATTCTCTCTATCAATACTGACCCCCTAAAAAACAGGCTTGTTCTCAAGCCTGAGATCTAGCAATGGATTTTGTAATATGAGGGCATTCTTTCTCGTAGCAGCTTCTATAACTCTCGATCGCCATGGAATCAACCAATCTATCTCGTGGCCTTGTTGCACCAATACCTTGGTTCCAGAATTGGATTGCCGTGCCTGTCAACTGAAAATAACATCCCCTGTCGTTCCCAATAAATCAACTTCCAAAATTGTATCGAAAGGTCCCAATTTGTACATTAGAGCATCCATGACACAAGTGAATGACTTGAGTTGAATAGCGATCTTCTCACACTCTGGGAATTCCCATTCGCATTCTTCCGCTGAAATCAATTGTTAACCTTGTAGAGATGAAATTGGAAGTGACATTGATGTCGATCAGAGCAGGAATTCCATCTTCTCCTGCTATCATGGTGGTTTTTAAATCACGTGAGGAGTTTGACATTGACGTGAACAATTCTGGAACATAATATTTACCTAATGTTTGATTTCTGCATATTCAATGATTGCGTCTGCCTTGCGGCATTCCCCATCATTGATGATCACCTCTTCATCGGCATACAAACTAACCCAAAACTGACCCTTTGTGCATATATGCTGTGGAGAGTATTGCTGCCCACAATTAAAACATGAGCCTTCTCTTTGATCCTCCTAGTCGTTCTTGGTTAGTTGTCAACTATTACTATTAGTTGGGCTTGGGATTCTGGACAAATTCAGAGGGTGAGACTGGTTCTGTTTGGTTGTTGAGCCTATTATCATGGTGGGCATGTTAAGCAGAGAATATTGATACGAGTTATGAGCAATCCAATCTAACGGATAATCAGTTGTCCAACCAGATGAATTCTGTGAAAATCCAACAGTACCCAAACTCGCTTTTCTCTTCGTTCCCAAATATCCTTCGTAAACAACACTGATGGTGACAGGATGTGTGAAATCCATGGATTGGTCACTGGAGGAAGGTTTCAGTGCTCGTATTCAAATTTTGATGTTGAATTCCAGCCCCATAAGAAACACTCCAGCTGATTGCTCATTGGATTGACTAGGAATCAAGGCTAATAACACTTCACTTTTAGATGGAGAGTTGTTGATTGCTAACCTTTTTGACAGAAATTTGTGTGGTCCTGATGCCAATTAGAATCATGGAAGATGTTCCGCTTAATTCATCATCAACGACAAGTCGACAACTTCATCTTCCAAGGCTGCTTCGATCCGACACCTGAGCATTTAAATTGCTGAGATCTATCAAGTTCTGGGCCTATTTCTTTTGGGCTAATTTTCCATGATTGGGCCAAACTCTATCATGGTGTGTTAGATCCGATATACATACTTGCTGATTGCACGCAATTGGACTCAATGATTCTAGTCTTTCTTCCATGAATGCTAGGAGCGATATTCTCATCGCGAGTAGAATCCATAGCATCATCGCAAGTAGGAGGATCCAGGGTTGTATGCAGTCGCGTATGCCATTCTTCAACCCGCATAAAAACATAATAATCGAGTCTTTAGTTTGATAAGGAATTAGGGTTGACGCTTCAAGTCAGGCAGGCCGTGAACGTGAGTTTTATCATCGAAGGATTTTGCTTCATCCCTTGATTCAAGGTCGTTGGTTGTTGAGGCATCATGATTCTGGATTGGCTGCATCTCCCGAGGCTTCCGGTAACTCTTCATCATGTAATCGAATGATTTGGTGAAGGAGAAGAGGGGTTCATCCAACTGGTTGCATGTGATGAAGTTATGCTCCCTCATCATCTTCTCCAACGACTTTGGCAAATCATCGAGTAATATTTTCTTCATGGCATGTACAGAGGCTGAGAGAGATCCCACACATGATGGGAGAGGTTCTAGACTTTCTCATCTTGTGCTTCAACACGTAATATCAACTCGGTATCCAAATTCTCCATTCACTTTCCCGGCAATGGAACCAATTGATAGGAATAGTGCTAACAGAAATAGAATAATGGAAGATCAAAAGGTTTAAATGGATTTATTAATCAACATTGAAAGGAAATCAGAGAAGATCCAAAGAACTATGGAATCTTCCTGCCTAATATCAGAAGAGGATAAATTCTCTCTGCCCAAGCTTAAGAGCCGATCTAACAAACAATTTCACACACACCCTCTCTCTGCCTCCCTTTATATGTAATATAACACTAATCCAGGGTCTGTTACTGGGCCTGTTGGGCTGGTTATCAACACAATATCATTTTCTCTATTAGTGGTTGTCACATATAGTTTATGTGGTCATGGGGATCTAAAAGCATGTGAAACGTAGAAATGTGAGAAATTAAACTGTTGATAGATGATATGAAGATATTGAAGAGTTTAGGAATAAGGAGATCATGGGTACTCATAAGCATGGGAAGGGGACATGTTAGAAGTTAAGTTGCACAAATTAATCAATGACTAGCAAACAATAAGAGCTGAGCCTTTAATGAACGGACTTGGGGTCTGGTTAGGATATGTTACATGTTACAACCGTGTTATTGGACTTTATGATTGTTGCACCAAGATGTACTTGTGACTAGTGCCTGGTTGTGGCAGATTTTTCTTCTAAATGGTTCCATTAAGTTACTTTTTTAGATGATGCTGCAGTAGAAATAAAATAAGTTATAGAAAAGACAAAGGGCACTCATATATTCATTTCCAAAGCTTGTTTACGTTTGAATGCAGGTATGAGCGCTATATATTTGCACTTGAAGAAGCATCTAGAGACGTACTAGCTACACTCAAGGACAAAGCATTGAAGGTCTGTTTTTTACCTTTATGTTTGTGTGCTTTGCCAAAGTTGATTAGTTGTGGTCATTTATCTTCATGTGAATCACTAGTACCTGGTGGTTGGTATGTTGGTCTTCCTTATGTGCCTATTTTTCAACTTGTGATGGAAGAAAATATTTCCTAAAAACTCTTGCCTTTGTTTTTCATTTCATACTTTTGACAAAAAGTTTCAGTTTATTATAAAATTGCCATTACTTCATAGCCCTTGATTTTTTTAATCTAATGGTTGAGATTGGTTTCCTGGGACTACATAAATTTTGAGTTTTACAATGATCCTCTACACACACACACAAATATATGTGTGTGTATACATACACAGACACACACACACACCACACACATATATACATGCATACATATATCTCTTTCTCTCTCTCTATATATATATGTACACATACATACATATGCATATATATACATGTATACACACACATGTATACATATACATACATATATATGTATATATGTATGTATATATATATATATGTATATATGTATACATACGTACATACCAATATATATGTATACATGCATACCCATATATGTGTGTGTGTGTGTATATATGGAGAAACAAGATCAAGAATGTACCCTTTTTTTCGCAGGATACCTCAACTCCTCAAGGTACTTGTCTAAATGAAATAATTTATCATATTATGTATATATTAACATATAAACATATATATAAAGTTTCACATGATTTTAAATTTTGTAAGTCCATCAAATGGCTCTGTAATGAATGAATATATACACACATTTATAGAGTTCTTCATAAATTCACAGTCATTTGATAGACCTATAAACGTCATAATCATATGAATATTTATATATATGTTCATAATGTTAACATATACACGAATATGACAACAAATTTCCAAAAACGTTGTGAATGACATGTATCTTGAGGTACCTTGCAAAAGCAATTCTACTTTTTGGAATCACACACACACACACACACAGATATATATATATATATATATACATATATATATATATACATATACATACATACATACACACACACACACACACACACACACATATATATATATATATATAGAGAGAGAGAGAGAGAGAGAGATGATAAAAAGTACCACTACTTTTATAGGGTGCCTTAAGATACATGTATACACATACATACATATATATATATGTGTGTGTGTATGGAGAAACAAGATAAAGAATGTATCCTTTTTTTCCGCGGGATACCTCAAGGTACTTGTCTAAATGAAATAATTTATCATATTACGTATATATTAACATTATGAACATATATATAAAGTTTCACATGATTTTAAATTTTGTAAGTCTATCAAATGTCTCTGTTATGAATGAATACACACACACATTTACAGAGTTCTTCATAAATTCACAGTCATTTGATAGACCTACAAAAGTCATAATCATATGAATATTTATATATATGTTCATAATGTTAACATATACATGAATATGACAACAAATTTCAAGAAACGTTGTTAAAGACATGTATCTTGAGGTACCTTGCAAAAGCAATTCTACTTTTTGGAATCTTACACACACACACACACACATATATATATATATATATATATATATATATATATATATATATATATATATAGAGAGAGAGAGAGAGAGAGAGAGAGAGAGAGAGAGATGATAAAAAGTACCACTATTTTTACAGGGTGCCTTAAGATACCGGTTCAAACGAATTTTTTATTTGTTTTGTTCATATTTATGTATATATTAACATTATACACATACATATGAAATTTCACATGATTTTGTGTTCTGTAAGTTTATCAAATGGCTCTATGCATGAATGAATATATACACATTCACAAGAGTGCTCTACTTATTCACATAGTCATTTGATAGACTTACATAACTCAAAATTATGTGAGTTTTTATATATCGGTGTTTGATGTTAATATATACATGAATATGAAATAAATTCAAAAAAAATATGGTTTAGACGAGGTACCCGGAGAAAACAGTGGTACGTCCGTGAACCAAATACTATGTAAAATATACATACATACATAGATACACACACACATACATGGATACATATATATACAATTCATACATATACATATACATACATACATACATACATATATATAGGAATGTGAGAAGAAATTTAACTATTAATTGTCACATTTTAAGTATAATTTTCAGATGTTCCTTTTTTTCCCCTGAAAATGTATTATTTTATATTATAAAGATGATGTGAAAGTTGAATTTAAAAAAAAATAATAAAAAACACAGGTGTTAAGGTTTAAAAAAGTTTAACAAGTATGGTTAATGAACTTTTACAGTGAAGGTTTATAAACCTTAACTATTAAGCTTTCATAAAACTTAATAGCAAAAATAAACGTTATTGCTTGATGTTTTTTCAAAAAATTAAATTTGACGTAATCATCGTATCGTAATAAAGTACTTTCAGAATAAAAAGTTGAAGGATATGAGAATATATTGTTAAGGTTTAAGAGAAATCATTTCTCACATTCTCGCAAAATTGATATTTCTCACATGAACCCAACCCTATACACACAGATATATATTATATATGTGTGTATTTATGTAGGATCAAAATAGAAACAAAATATTCATGAGTAATGTGAGAAGCAATTTGATATACTTATGTTATTACATTGATGTAGGCACTATATATATATATATATATATATATATATATATATATATATATATATATATATATATATATATATATATATATATATATTTATATAATACACACACACACACATATATATATGTATGTATGTATACCTATGTGTGTGTGTGTGTATATATATGAATTTGATATACATTCACACTTTCTGTGTTCTTAAAAATTATGTGAATGTTCATCTACATTTATTTGAATGGTCATCCAAGTGAATGATCATTCACATGATCTTTTTTTACCATTCATAAGATCTATTTTTTGAATTTTGATGTTGCTTATTTTGATGAAAAATCTTATAATATTGTCATATACATGTCTATGCAAAAAAAAATAATATGTGAATGATCATTCACAACAGGGTACGCTGGAATCTAATAGGTACGTTGATGAACCTGATTTTATATATATATATATATATATATATATATATATATATATATATATATATATACCAATTAATGTATAAATTTATTAAAAATAAAAAATTTAGATGAAAAAATTAAAATGGTTCCCCGGTTCTCCATTTAAAAAGGAGTGCCATAAAGAACTCCCATATATATATATATATATATATATATATATATATATATATATATATATATATATATATATATATATATATATATAATTTTATGCTGGTCTTCATTTCACTTCTTTATACTTCACATGTCTGGTGTCTTGTGATGACAGCCAACCAACTGATATTTTATGCAAATCTCCCATTATCTATCACAATTCTCTGTGCACCCGAACTGTAACTTATAGGCGTTTGTTATTGTATAATGCTTGCAGACTATTTATGGATTGCTAAGGAGCAAGTCAGAACAGGAGCGCCGGTTGCTTTCAGCGCTCGTAAATAAGGTTCATATATTGTCACCCCATTATATTTTGAAAACCATCATCAAACATCGATATTGGCTTTCACTGTGGTACTGCTCTCTTAGGGTGTGTTTGGTACATAGAAAAGAAATGAGGAGTAATGGAAATGGAAATGAGGGAGAAATGGAATTGGGGAGAAATGAAAATGGGTGGAGAATTGAAATTGTGTAGCTTGTTTGGTATCAACAGAGAAATAAAGAGGAGAAATGGTGGCTCAGGTGGAATAGAGACACAAGACAGTCAATTCTCACCATTTCTTTATCAAATGGAGAGAATTGCATTTCTCCATATTTAGCCTTCAAACAATTCCCAGAGAATTCAATTCTCCGCCAAAAAATTGAGAGCATTTCTCCCAAACAAGAGAAAACACAATTCTCTTCCCTCAAATCTCTCTACCAAACAGCCCCTTAAGGTTATAACAATGAATTTCACTAAGTTTGTTGTCTGCAGCTAGGGGATCCTGAAAATAAGGCTGCGTCTAATGCTGATTATCTCTTGTCAAAGCTTCTGTTAGACCATCCAAATATGACGGTATATTATTTTTTAATGAATGTAGTTTTTTGTACGTATCTATTTTGTATATGCAAGAAGGGTGATATTAGCTTTGGTTGTTTTTTTATGTATGTATTTGTTTTTCTTCTGTGTGCTGTCATATTGATGCCTACCTGTAAGCGTTGTATTCAGTAATTCACCACCTTGACCAGGTATAGATGCTCACATTTAAATGGTGCTAAAAGGTTGGATAAGCGCGCCTAGGCTCGAGGCTTATAAGGCCCCAACATGTGGGGCTTTTGCTGACTTAGGTGCGCCTACATTACAAGTCTGAGTTTAAAGGGAAGACAACTAGGCAACCAAGCATCATACATTTTTTTTTTGTATATTATAAATGTTTTTATGCAACTAGACAATTACACAGTTGATATTATAAATGTATTTATGCGTCTAGGCAACACACACTATATATATATATATATATATATATGTGTGTGTGTGTGTGTGTGTATGTATGTATGTATATATATATGTATGTATGCATGCTATTTAAGTTTTCATACACACACACACACACACACACACACTATACATACATACATAGTGTATACATACAAATTTAGGTTCAACTGAGTAACACTTATTATGCAGCGCACCAGAAGGTATCGCTTTTAAAAATAAATTTTTTGAAATATTTTTTCATAAACATGATTTAATTGACATTAGAAAGATGATATATAAATTTCACGCACATTCTAAGCGCATGAAATCTTGCATCACATGAATGTACACACATGCAAATTTATGTAAGTGTATGTTTACATTATTTTTAAGATGATTGGAGATGTGAATGTATGTGTAATTTACATATCATCTTTATAATGGTAATTAAAATATGTTTATGATAAAAAAATCTTAAATAGTTCTTCTAAAGTAGGTAACTTTTGATACGCTGCATAATGAGTGGTACTCTCTCGAACCATATTCTATACATACACACAGATGTATATACATACACACACACACACACACAGATCTATACACACACACACACACACACACACATATATATATATATATATATATATATATATATGTATATTACATACAATTTTCTTGATGCGCCTCGCATTGATGAGGCCTGCTCCTGCACTGTGCTCCTAGGCTTCGAGGACCCTTTGCGTCTTGAGCCTTTAACAATTATGGCTCTGACGTATATGGGTTTTTTACTTTATGCAACCCATGTTTCCTTCTTAAGTGTGAAATTGTATTAAAATCAAAATCTTCGTAATTATAACACATTTTATGCATGAATGGCTACATTCAAAGTTTGAATTGTCAGGCCAAGATTATTGTTCTCCCAATTGGGCATAGAAGACTGCTAGGACAACTACAACAAGAATCTTAGACACATTTTCATAATTCTAATTTCTATAAGTCGGGTTTGATTCATATGTTTATAATATGATATAATAATGATCTTCTCTGCAGTAATATCTTAATATTAATCTTGGTTTTAAAAGGCGTGAGCCGCAAGGCGCAAGGCAAGGCGTGCACATCACGTAACCGAGGCGCGCGTTTAACACACTTTTTAAATATTTTGATATCATATTTAATACAAAATAACACATTAAGACAACATTTAACAACTAAAAGTCTAGAATACCAACATATACCGTAGAAGCAAATGACACAAATAAAATCTACCACAAGTCTCATAGTTGCAATCGATATTACTTTAAATAACACGAAGTTATGTAATATAACATATCATAGAAATAACACAAATTCCTATACTAAAACTAGAAAAGAAAGAAGCAACTTAGTGCAATAAAAGTGTTTTACGGTTTCGATCGGGTGAGGATAAAATGTAGAATAGTTGGTTTAAAGGTGTAATGTTTTGGGCTGAAATTAATGTAATTGTACAAGAAGCTGTGCCACGGTGCGCTTCTTGGCATCGCATCACAACGTGGTTAGGATGCCCAAAGCTTTGCGCCTCAGGCGCTCTTTTTAAAACATAGATATTAAGCACTACTTTGAATGTTGAAGTTTGGGAGAGAGTGTAAGGAAATTTTTTTGATTGAATTTATCCAGACTTTAGCAGTCTGAGCTATCTAATCTAACTTCTATTATTACAAGTATTCTTACTAACGTTTCCACATGCTTGCAATTTTACAGGCAGTTGTGATTGACGAAGTAGATAATTTTCTCTTCCGACCACATTTGGTGTTGCGAGCAAAGTACCATGGCGTATGTTCCAAGCACTTACTTGGATGATGTTCTTAGTGTTTGCTTACTATTTTTACGAGTGACAATATCCATTTTCTAATATGAAGCTTGTCATCACTCATCAGCTTATTTTATTTCTGTCTGCTGCACTTATATGGTGATTTCCGCATCTTTTATATACTTGATAACAATCAATGTAAGCTAACTTCGTTTGTGTGATTTAGATGACTTTGTTTGTTTGTCTGGTTAATGTTATTCTTTCAGGGTTATAGTCATTATGTGCCCACGATCAGTGGTAATATGAATTTTCTGATCAAGCAAGTTCAGGCATTATAATAATTGGTTAAAGGGTGTTTGTTTGGAGTGCCAATGTATCATTTTTAATCATACATATATGATATAACCACAACCATATTGCTATCAATCTGACTTGGACTAAGGTTTGTTTGTCATGGTTTAGGTTTGTAATAATTCTATATAATTTAAAAGGCCACTTGAAATAGTTAATTTTCTGTTTTGATATGCAATAATTCAACTTGCTACGATAGCTAGTGTGGTGAACATTTTCATATTATTTTAATCATCAAATCAAAATCTGACGCCATTATTTATTCACAGGTTAATTTCTTAAGCCAGATCCGTCTAAGTCACATTGGAGATGGCCCAAAAGTGGCAAAACGATTAGTAGATGTATATTTTGCTTTATTCAAGGTAATGTATGGAACATTCATTCTCCAAGTTTTGTTATGTGTGCTTTAGTCATTGGGCCTTGCACTCTTCTGAATGCTACTCCTACTCTTTAAAAGTAAAAGCTTATTGACAGTTGCTTCTTTTGAACTTAAGTACCTAATGGAAGGTGTGAATTTTTGGGGATTATTAATATTGAAGAGGTGCAGTTGTTACTTTATTTGGCTGTGTGTGGGAACTGGGAGTCATTTGGAGGGAGAAAACTTTATATGATCTGTAACTTAGTCATGGAGAAAAATTGATTATACTTCTGATCGTCTGTCATGACGCTAAGTTGTCAATTTATATTGTTTCAGGTGCTTATCTTTGAGTCCGGTGGACTTAACAAGGAGAAAAAGAGCAAAGAAGAACTCAAAAAAAATTCTAGTTCTTTCAAAGACAAGAACGTTAAAAGTGAAGCAGATTCTCATGTAGAAATGGATTCACGATTGTTATCAGCTCTTTTAACAGTTAGTATATCTGCTTCTGTAGCTTCAATATCTGTTTTGTGGGTTTACTTATCTGCATCTATATTGGACATAGGCTTTTAATTACTTCATGGAATCATGGGTTCTTAACTTTTTTAATCAGCTCAATTCATCTCATCATTAAGCTGCTTTTGAGTATCAGATGCATCTGGGCAAACAGTTTGCAGATATCATATATCCAGACTTGCTAGTTTGGTATACGTGCAGGATGCCTGTACAAGTTGATGTTTGTTTGGTATATGTCCAGAACATAGTTACAGGATTCGCTGGATTCCCTGCGAACCGCGAACCATTCGCTTCGTACCGAATCGCGGTACGGAAGAGTACCAGTCGCTATTCGATTCGCTCTTTAGTACGTAGAAGTAGCGTACCTGAGCATGCTTCGGTACGTTATCAGATTCACGATTGGACCGAACCCAATTGGAGAAAAACGCGATTTTTTTGTATGCGATTCTCGTTCAATTCGTTCCATATGAAACGTCACCTCCTCAATTTCCCACGAATCATTGAGCGGGAACGCTTTAGCGGGAACACTGATGATTTTATTGATCTTGAGGAGGCTGAAATTCCCAGCAATGCCAACAATACCAACCGTAACAGTAACAGTAACATTCTTCTTTCTTTCTGCAATATCTTAATTATTAAGTATTAATATCTTAATTCCCTGTTTTTTTAGATTCTTAATTCTTAAAATCTAATTTCCTTGTTAATATAGATTCTTAAATCTTAAAATCTTATTGTTTTTCTTTCTGCCCTGTTCTTTTTCTTTCTGCCCTGTTCTTCTTCTTCAATAATTTAGAGTATATATTTTGCTTATTGCTGTTCTTGTTTCTGTTTTATTGTTTAGACTTTAGACTTTAGAGTATATATTAGCTTTTCAAAGTTCAAAGTTCAAACAAGGATAAATGATAAATCAGTATATATTCCTGCAATCTGACTTTGTTTAATGTAATTTCAGTTTATGTATTTTGATTTTTGAATCATTGTTGAACAATTGATGTCTTTTGAGTTTTAAGTTGTGTTTTGAAATTTGAATATTGGATTATCTCCTTCATTATATTATATTATGTCTATAATCCTATATTATATTATATGTAATTATGTATGTGTGTGTATGTAAAGGTACATCGTACCACATCATAAGGTACATCGTACCGGAGCGAACCGGAATGAGCCTACCCCCCGCGAACCGAATTTTGGATACCTAGCGAACCGCGAACCCGTACCTCGTTCCCGTACCGGAGCGTACCGCGAATCATGTGACTATGGTCCAGAATGCCTGTACAAGTTGCTGTTTGCCTGTTTGTTTGATATATAACTTGACTGTGGCTTCCATCTATGTCTCGCCTATTACTTCTTTTGTATCAAATGAAAGAAAAGCAATGGAAGTAGACTATATATATATGCTTGCTCGGTGGTTGTATTGGATTATACTTGGTTGTCCATTGATGCATTGGCCCTTATCAAAAGTTAATGGATGCCTACTCGTTTGTCAATGCATGTATTAGTGGCCAGGATTATCTGTAAATAAGTACCGTCTTCTATACATTTCCTTGCAAGTTGCAGATATTATACTACCACGTTTTATATGGAGTCTTCCCACATGCTTTGATGGCTTCTTACGTTATTATTACCTAACAGGGAGTCAATAGGGCTTTTCCTTTTGTGTCAAGCAACGAAGCAGATGACATTATTGAGGCCCAAACTCCAATGCTCTTTCAGCTGGTAAGCTCATTGAGCATGAGAAAGTTGGCTTTTAACTCAGAAGATGCTCCACTTGTTCACACTTGCTGGTATGCAGGTTCACTCAAAGAACTTCAACGTCGGAGTACAAGCATTGATGCTTCTTGATAAGATCTCATCAAAAAATCAAATTGTCAGTGACCGGTTTTATCGTGCTTTATACTCCAAGCTCTTGCTTCCATCTACGATGAACACTTCCAAGGTAAGTGAGTTTGTCTGATTGTTTCATATTATCTGTTAGTATTACACAAGTGGCTTTCAGCAAAGGGTGTATTAATAGAAACTTATAAATATTCCATTATAGAAAACCTTTCATCGATACGCCCAGATAGAAGTTAACTTTCTATAAGCCCATATTACTTGGGTTGATCTTTGAAAGATGTAAGTAATGCAGAGTTAAGAGGCAGTTGCCTAGTCTGCATTTTCATGAGATGCTTGTCATCGTCCATGTTTCACCTTAGTTAATGCTTGATGTATTTGTTCACTGTCAAATGTCAATTAAGTTGTTCAGGTAAAACATGTTCGTGTCGACCCATCTTCAACCCATTTTTTCTCGTGTCATGTCACTTTTTAATAGTGTCCGGTTCCTGTCATGTTTGTGTCCCGTTATGGCAAAGATTTTTCACCATGCCCGTCTTCGATTCTCGAGTTCGTTTTTTGGTTTCCCATTTTTATCCTAATTTCGTTTTTTATTTTGATTCTAATTCAGCTTTCGTTGCAACTTTTGATTTTGCTTGAAGGGCAAATTGCCAAATATAGTTTTGTCTTTTTACATTCTTTTACTGTTAATGTCAACTTTTTTATTATAAAAAATAGCAACATGTTTTTTATATTCTCACCAATAACAACAGAGTAATCAAAACCAAAACATACAAAAAGTCACGTGCATTATCATTCTCTCACATCTATCCCATGAGATCACATGTATCTTCAAAATTCATACATTATTATTACAACAAAAAAATAACACATCATTAACAATATTTTGTTTATATTGGTGTTGATTTTATTGTCTTGTTATTGGTAAGAATATGAGGACATGTTGCTATTTTTGGTAATAAAAAAGTTAGTGGTGACTGGCTAAACCAGTTTGTAGGTTTCCCATGGTTATAAACAATAAAAAATACAAAAGTTGATACTATTGATGATAAAGATTAAATAATGTGACTATTAGTCGTGGCTATTTTTGGCAAAGGACCCTTGTTTGAATTATATAATATAAGAATACAATATAATACAATTGATTAGTATGTATAATAATATGACAATCATAAATGTATTCACGAGGCTTGAATATATTTAGTATTTCACATACCAAAACATTGCATAACGGTTTGAGAACTTAAAAATGTTTGTGAACCAATTGTTAGTATATCTCAAAAGTATGTTTAAAAATAACTACCTGGTTAACGGGCCTTGTTCATAAAACATATAATTTAATAATACACGGAAAACACAATACAATTTCAGTTTAATGAAACTAGGTCAATTCTGATGATTTATGATAATAATATATAAATAAATAAATAACAATTTAATACATCCAAAAAAGTGAAAAATCACTTATACAGGGGTATATCTGGCATCCTGTCCCAAATTCAAATTGATAATATGCTATGGATGTACCCAATGGGCCTTGGGCCTGGGAAATAAATAAAAGAATGTTCAAAAGTAGACACATGACAGGGGAGGTTGTTAAGCATCATGAGGGCAAAATAGAGAAGAATATATAGTGATGATTTAGGTGAGGGGAGGCATCTGGGTTTTATATTTTGTAAGTTCAGCTTTTAGCTTGGGCAGGAGAATTCCTGAAATCAGCTTTTCATCTTTGGCAGAACGGTTCTCACTCTTTCTGATTTGTTATCCTAATCTTTTGAATACCAAATTCCAGTTTGTTCTTAATTTCTTAGGTGGCGCTTGGTTCGTGGAATTGAATTCGATGGAATTGGAATTGGAATTTAGCTTGTTTAGAATTGTTGATAACTAAGACAAAGGGTTAAATTTTATGTATTTTCCATCAAATTTCTTTGTATATAATATAGGAATTTGACATTCCTCCCAACTCATAGATGAATTAAATTCCAACACATACATGAATTAAATTCCAACAAACACATGAATTATATTCCAATCTACATCCCTAACTAATACTAAAACTATCTTCTATCCTCACCATCAACCATATTAATAACTAAAATTCAAATTCCAATTCTTTCGAATTACATTCCGTGAACCAAACACCACCTTGGCTTCTTGTTCTAATTTTTTTTGTTTTAGTTTCTATCAATTGGTTCCATTGTCGGGAAATTGAAGTGGAGAATCTGGAAACCCTATTGATCACCCGATTACAATCACACATGGACGCACAAGATGAGAAAATCCAGAATCTCTTCTATCAGATGTGAGATTTCAACCTCTGTTCAAGGAAATACACTGTGAATTGCCAAATTCTTTGGAGAAAATTATGATGGAGCATGACTTCATCATGTCTAAATCATTTGAGAAGATGAAGATGATTTACTGGAAACATCAAGAGACGCAGCAAAATCCGAATCCTGATGCTTCAACAATTAGCGACCTTGAATCAGGGGCTGAAGCAAAACCTTTTGATGGAAAAACTCACGTTTATGGCGTGTCTGATTTTGAAGCGCCGTCAGCTGTAAGTTACTATCATAAGGAAGGTTACTCCGATGGTATATTCTTATGTGGGTTGAAAAATAACATACCTAATTTTGTGCGAACCCTAAATCATAGTAGACGATGCGTCCAGGTTATGGGTTTCTCTTGCGATTTGGAAATCGCTACTGTCTGTTAGGGTTAATCACACAAACACACACACACGCGATCACAATAAAAGACACAAGAATTTACGTGGTTCGGTCGATGTTCTGACCTACGTCCACGGGGGCAACTAGGGTTCTCTTTTATTATTCAGTGATAAACAAATACAAGTACAAGGCTTTAATATATAGAGATAGGATTAGACTAATATTCTATCTAATCACAGATGTGGGACATGACTTAATAATTAATAAAAACGACTAAGTCCCGATGTGGGACGAAGCCTACACCACAACAATCTCCCACTTGGAGGCTTCGAACTCGAACAACTGCGCTCCACAAGTTAGCCTTTTTTGTACTTCTGTATAAACCCCGACTGATCCGTAAGCTCAGATCTCCCCTAGTTGCCACCAGCCTTCTCATCATTATTCCTGAAGGCCAGCTGAAGCCCTACACAGCTTCAGCTTGTCCAGCGTTACCGATTTAGTAAACATGTCTGCTGGATTCTTCGCACCCGAGATATTTTTCAATTCCATAGTTCCTTCACTAATCAGTCGTCTGATGAAGTGATATCTCATCCCGATATGCTTGGTCTTTCCATGATAAACCGGGTTCTTCGCAAGTTTCACAGCACTCTCGTTGTCACAGTATAGCGGATAATCTGTCTGTTTCTTGTCTAACTCTAGTAGGAAGTTCTTCAACCAAGCTGCAGCCATGTACTCGGCTTCTGTAGTTGATAGAGCTACACTCTTCTGAAGTTTCGACATCCAACTGACTGCGGTTCCTCCCACCGTGAAAACATACCCAGACGTGCTTTTGAATGTCTTCTTACAACCACCCAGATCAGCATCAACATATCCTCTGAGAATTGAGTCTTTACCTCTGAAACATAGACCCACCTTCGAAGTGCCCTTCAAATATCTGAGAACCCACTTAACAGCTTCCCAATGTTCTCTCCCCGGATTCGACATAAAGCGGCTAATAACCCCGACGGCATGAGCTATATCTGGTCTCGTGCAAACCATGGCGTACATGAGACTACCAACTGCTGATGAGTACGGAACTTTAGCCATTTCTGCTTTTTCTTCTTTCGTTGTCGGAGACTGGTCTTTGGTTAGTGTAAAGTGACTTCCCAACGGCGTGTTTCTCGGCTTAGTTTTCTCGTCGTTCATTTTGAATTTATCTAACACTTTCCCGATGTATTTCTCCTGGGATAGAGTTAGAGATCCATCAAGCTTATTTCTGGTGATGCTCATTCCAAGTATCTGCTTTGCTGGACCCAGATCTTTCATTTCAAATTCCTTTGACATTTGCTTCTTTAACTTGTTGATCTCATTCATATCTGCCCCGGCAATTAACATATCATCTACATAAAGCAGTAGAATGATATACGAACCCTCGAATTTCTTCACGTAGCAGCAGTGATCCATCTCACATCTCCTGTACCCGGTTCGTTCCATGAAGTTGTCAAACTTTAAGTACCATTGCCTAGGAGCCTGTTTTAAACCATACAAGCTTTTCTTCAGTTTGCAGACTAATTTCTCTTTCCCTGAAACTTTAAACCCCTCGGGCTGAACCATGTATATATCCTCGTCAAGGTCACCATGAAGAAACGCAGTTTTAACATCTAGCTGCTCCAGATGCAAACGCTCAGCAGCTACAATACTCAAAACCAATCTAATAGTCGTCATTTTCACTACCGGAGGAAAAATCTCGTTGTAATCAACTCCTTTCTTCTGCTGAAAACCTTTAACTACCAGACGAGCTTTGTATCGTTTAGATCCATCGTGTTCCTCCTTAATTTTGTATACCCATTTGTTCTGCAAGGCGGTTTTGTCTGCCGGAAGCTTTGTCAAATCCCATGTCTTGTTCTTGTACAAAGAACTCATTTCATCTTTCATCGCATGCTCCCACTGCAACGAATCTTTCAGTTTAGATGCCTCTGAGTAACTTTCAGGTTCGCCATTCTCAGTTAATAACAGGTAATTAACTGACGGATCATACTTTTCTGGAGGCTTGGTAACTCTGGTCGATCTCCTAACCCACTGTGATTCAACGGTCTGAGGCTGAGTCGGTACCGGTGAAGATGGTTCTTCTTCGTCTGTTGAACTTTCACTGTTACTATCATCTTCTGGTTCATCAATGCTCCCACTATCATGAGTAACTGCAGAATCTCTAGTACCGATGATTTCAGTGTCTATTTCAACCCATTCTTTTTGATCCTTAGATTTCTCCAAGTTTCTGTCTTTGTAGAGCTCGGCCTCGTTGAACGTAGCGTGTTTGCTTCTGACCACTTTCCGACTTTCAAAGTCCCAGAGTCTGTATCCCATACTGTTAACTCCATATCCGATAAAAGTGTACTTCTTGGCTTTGGCATCTAATTTATCCCCGTTCTTGTCCAGATCATACGCACTACACCCAAATACCTTTAGATACTCATATTTCACAGCTTCACCCTTCCATTCTTCTTCTGGCAATTTGAATCCCAACGGTACTGAAGGACCCCGATTGATAAGGTAAGCAGCAGTGTTAACTGCATCAGCCCAGAACGTCTTAGGAAGCCCGGCATTCAATCTCATACTTCTGGCCCTCTCGTTTAAAGTTCTGTTCATCCTTTCTGCAACTCCGTTCTGTTGAGGAGTGCCTGGAACGGTCTTTATCATTCGGATACCATTTTCAGCACAATAATCAATGAATTCTTTGCTGATGTACTCGCCTCCGTTATCCGACTTCAAACTCTTAACCTTCAAATTAGATTCCAATTCAACAGCAGCTTTCCATTTCTTAAAAACATCAAATACTTCAAACTTGTTTTTAAGAAAGTAAACTCATACCTTGCGTGTCGAATCGTCGATAAACGTGACGTAGTAGCTCGATCCTCCCAGAGAAGACACGGGTGTTGGTCCGTAGACGTCTGTGTGAACAAGCTCGAGTTTCTGAGCTTTCGGAGTCTGACCGGTCTTTACGAACGATACTTTCTTCTTTTTACCCAGTACGCACGGTTCGCAGAATTCCGAGTCTACCTTTTTCAGATCTGGCAGTTTCCCCTTTGCAACTAACATTTTCATTCCCTTCTCGCTCATGTGCCCAAGACGTTGATGCCATAATTTAGAATGATCCACCCCACTAGTAGCTGCATTAATCCCATCGTCTGAGACTTCAGCCATATACAGTGTGCCTTTCTTCTTTCCTTTAGCAACAACCAAATTCCCTTTAACTACTTTCCATTTACCTCCACCAAAAGTGACGTCATAACCCTGATCATCCAACTGCCCGATAGAGATCAACATCTTTTTGAGGCCTGGAATAACTCGTACGTCGTTGAGAGTCCAGGTGGTACCCAAAGTAGTCTTGAGTTCAATATCTCCCATCCCTGTAATGTCAAGAGTGTGATTATTAGCGAGACGAACTTTACCGAAGTTACCTGTCCGTAGATTCGTCATCGTCTTCGTGCTAAACGTAGCATGGAATGATGCTCCAGAATCCATAATCCACGACTCGGCTGAGTTCTCGACACAACAGATAAGAGCATCTTCGGAATCACTCGTTGCGGCATTAACTTCCTTCTTTTCTTTTGGACACTGATTTTTAAAATGCCCGTTCTCTTTGCAATTCCAGCACTGAATGTCCTTTCTAGGTTTAGACTGACTCCTCTTCCTAGATTTAGATCTGCCTCTCCCATTTCCTCTACCTCTTTCCTTTCCTCTACCTCTCCCTTCAGTGCTCAGTATTGAAGTCGATGATTCTCCGGTGCTTCTCCTTCTGATATCCTCACTGAGGATTAAGTCACGAATCCCCTCAAACGTCAGCTTAGATTTCCCAGATGAACCGCTGATCGCTGTAACTGTTCCTGACCAACTATCCGGTAACGAAGACAACAAAAGAAGAGCTTGCACTTCTTCATCAAACGCAATATCAACTGACTGCAGACGAGATAAGATAGTATTAAACTCATTAATGTGTGAGGTAACTGAACCACCCTCCTTCAGTCTCGTGTTCACTAGCTGTCTTATCAGAAATACTTTATTCGAGGCGGATGGCTTCTCGTACATGTTAGACAAGGCTGCCATCAAACCTTTCGCAGTAGTCTCCTTCAGAATGTTAAACGCTACACTCTTAGCTAGGGTAAATCTGATAACTGCCAATGCTTTCCTGTCTAGGGTTGCCCACTCATCGTCCTGCATCTCGTCGGGCTTTCCTATCAATGCTAACTCCAAATCTTTTTGACATAAAAGATCTTCGACTTGCATTTTCCACCATGCAAAGTCTTTTCCGTCAAACTTCTCAATCTTATACTTCCCATGTTCAGCCATTATCCCCAATAACCTGTTAGTGTTCAAACACAGCAAAGGCGGCGGCCGGAACTTAACGACTGTTCTATTGAACACTAACTCTTACGAATCAAGAAACGACAAAACCACAAACCAAAAAAGGTGCTAGGGTTTTCTGCGCAAACCGGGATTCTAAACGGCTAGGGGTTTTTCGCAAAACAATAGCAACACCGTACTAGGGTTTTCTGCGATAAACAAAACGGACAGCGGCGGTTTTTTTTTTATTAAAAAAAACAGCAGCAATAAATTCCGGACAGAAAAGCAGGAGCAGCAGTAAAAGAAAAAATCTGGACAGCAGCAATAAATCGGCAAAAAAACCCCAAAAAACAGATTACCAGCAACCTAGACAATAGCACAAAGAAAAAAAAACTCCCCTAAAAAAACTGCTGGCGGCGGCGGCGGCCGGCGGTCGGCGGCGGCGGCGGTCAGTGGCGGCGGCGGCAGCAGGTGGCTGATCAACCACAGCAGTGGCAGAAAGGGTTTAGGGGTTTTGTGACGGCTGCTAGGGTTTCAAGTGACGGCTAGGGTTTTGGCGACGGCTGCTAGGGTTTGTGATCTGACTAACCCAACGAAATAACCTGAGTCTCTGATACCACTTGTTAGGGTTAATCACACAAACACACACACACGCGATCACAATAAAAGACACAAGAATTTACGTGGTTCGGTCGATGTTCTGACCTTCGTCTACGGGGGTAGGGTTCTCTTTTATTATTCAGTGATAAACAAATACAAGTACAAGGCTTTAATATATAGAGATAGGATTAGACTAATATTCTATCTAATCACCGATGTGGGACATGACTTAATAATTAATAAAAACGACTAAGTCCCGATGTGGGACGAAGCCTACACCACAACACTGTCATCCAAGGAGAGAAGAAAAGAAATGCTAAATCCAATTATGTGCCATCAGGAGAATTCCTGAAATCGGCATATGGGTTTTATATTTTGTAAGTTTAGCTTTTAGCTTGGGCAGGATTCTTCTGAAATCGGATTTTCAGCTTGGCAGGACGGTTTTCACTCTTTCTGATTTGTTATCCTAATCATTTGAATACCAAATTCTAGCTTGTTCTTATTTTCTCAATTTCTTGTTCTAAGCTCTTTTTTTTTGGCTTCCATCAGAAACCATTTCGCTTTTTCCGTGTCGGGTACGTGTCTTGTTGTCATGTCGTGTAACATATTGCCAGCCTTAGGGGTAAATGTGACATCTTGTCGCAAACCAGCAGCAGACATGAGTTGTGACCCATTATATCTTTTGAACGTAATTTTGTCTAGTCTGTTACTTTGGGTTGGACTGTTACAAATGGTATCCAAAAGGTGGCCCCCGAGTTGTACTACCTGGGATGCTTTAGCTTAAGTTTAGGCATTAAATAAGAGAATTTTATGGTATTCGTGATTGCTGACTGTGTTCCTTACTAGTCATTGCTTATGGACCAACCTGTCTTGGTTGTCTGGATGTTAATTCTAGCTAGCTAGTGGCCAGCCTGCTTAGTTGAGCTTGGGGTGTTGATTTCTTTAGGACAGGGAGCTACTGTGATTTCAGTATCTTTTATTATCTGCGTATTTGCTCCTATTAAGCCTTTATGAGTACAATTTCCTTTCAGGAAGAAATGTTTATTGGCCTTCTTTTACGAGCTATGAAAAACGATCTTAATTTGAAGAGGGTATCTGCATTTGCTAAGCGTTTGTTGCAGGTAATACTAAATTTACGTCTGATCTCTTTCGTTCATTTTACAATTCACCTAAATGGCAACAGTTGATTTATGACGACGATTGCCATTTTTATTTATGTTAATTTAAAGGAGAGTTTAGGTAATCCCTATGTTTATTTATCCTTTATCTTGTAGCACTTTAAGTTGCATAATTTAGATTGGGGGAATTTCTCAAAATAGCAAGCCACTTTTCTCTTTTTTCTTATTATAGCAATTCCGTAAATTTTGTCCCAAATAATGGAACCAACTTTTGATTTACTTCCGATTATAGAATTTAACCGGTAAACAACAAGTAGGTTGTTATTTCAAACAATATATTAAATGGTAAAAAAATAAAACTCATTGTCATAATAAGAAAAAAAAAAATATAAGTTAGATTGTTATTTCAAACAATAAACCCTATATATTACCTTTTTTTACCAGTTAAATGCTATAATCGGGAATGAACAAAGAGTTGATTCCTTTATTTGGTACAAAATTTGTGAGATTGCTATAATAAGAAAAAAGGGAAAAGTTGCTTGTTATTTTAAGCAATTCTCCCATTTAGATTTGCAGAATATCCCATATAAACAAATAACAGACTTTGTAATCTGATGTATTTGATGTGTGAAATAATGAATACAATACAAGTATATATAGAAGAGCTAATTACAAAGACTCCTATCTAGATTAGACTAATTACATTCTAGCCCTTCTACTGTTAACATAATATAAACTATGTCTAATATCCCCCCGCAAGCTAAGGCCGGGGAACGACCTGTAGCTTGGATCTAAGAAGCAGAAATCGTGTAGACGAGAGTGGCTTTGTGAAGACATCAGCAATCTGATCATCTGTAGATATGAACCGTATGGAGAGTTGTCGCCGGGCAACCTTTTCTGTTGGAGAGTGCATGAACCATACTCAACAGTACCTAACAAATAACGAAGTATGCGCTTGACTGCAGACCACTGATTTTCTGTTGGAGAGTGCATGAACTGGCAAACCTTGTTAACAGCATAAGCAATGTCTGGGCGAGAGAGAGTGACATACTGAAGGGCCCCCACAATTTGACGATACTTAATTGGATCGGTAAAGGGCGCACTGTCACCGAGAGCAAGATGCGCATTAGTAGTCATGGGGGATGGAACCGGTTTCGCATTCGATAAGCTTGCACGCTGTAGGAGCTCCAGAATATACTTTTTCTGTGAGAGAATCAAGTCTGGGGTGTTGCGAATAACCTCAACACCAAGAAAGTATGCAAGAGGACCCATATCCTGAAGAGGAAAACTCTGACTAAGACGGCGAACCACAGTATCAATAGCTTGGGAATTGTTACCTGTGAGAATAATGTCATCCACATAGACCAACATATATAAGAGCGTGCCTTGGTGAGAGTAGATAAACAGTGATGGGTCAGTCCTAGATCCTCGAAAGCCAAGAGCCTGAAGAGCGGAAGAAAGGCGATGAAACCATGCTCGAGGAGCCTGCTTTAA
Organism: Centrapalus pauciflorus; assembly: GCA_020465985.1. Classification (NCBI taxonomy): domain Eukaryota; kingdom Viridiplantae; phylum Streptophyta; class Magnoliopsida; order Asterales; family Asteraceae; genus Centrapalus; species Centrapalus pauciflorus. Next base: position 297,839 of record JAANYP010005957.1, read on the forward strand.
CCCATACAAAGCTTTGTGAAGAAGACACACATGTTTAGGTTTAGTAGGATCCACAAAACCAGAGGGCTGAGTCATGTAGACGGTTTCGGTGAGATCACCGTGAAGAAAAGCATTCTGAACATCAAGCTGTCGGAGGGGCCAGTTCTGTGTGACGACCAGAGATAAGACAACACGGATAGTGGTAGATTTGACCACTGGACTAAATGTCTCAATATAATCCACACCTTCTTCCTGACTGTAACCTTTAGCAACAAGACGAGCTTTATAGCGTTGTATTGCTCCAGTCGGGTCACGTTTCAATTTATAGACCCATTTGCAATCGACCACATTAGCACCCGGAACAGGAGGAACTAAAGACCAAGTACCATTCCTAAGTAGAGCCGAATACTCGTAGGACATAGCACGACGCCACTGAGGATCCTTGTTGGCAATGGAGAAGTGAGGAGGTTCGGTGATTGTGTAGTTGGTGTTGAAGGAGGAGATATTGTGGGGTTTGGTTTGTTTAGGGTTGGGACGTAGGTTAGGTGGTCGAGGACGAGAGGGGGCAGTGGTAGTAGGTTGTGGAGTGGGAGAAGTAGGTTGGGTATCAACAGAAGGGTGGGAGGGTTGGTTAGTGCTATAGCGACGCTGGTATGTGCGAAGAGGAACCGGTGTAGGTGTATCGGTAGGGGGTGAGGCAGTGGTGGGTGGAAAAGTATCAGTAGAGGGAGGAGTGGGGGTAGGTGTATCAGCTGGGAGTGGGACAGAAGACGACGGGTCACTAGGGGTAGTGGAAGGTGAAGGAGAAGTAGTAGGGTCAGGGTGAGGATAGGATGAGATGTATGGGTCTGATGTAGATGGGGAAGGAGGTTTAGAGGGTTGGTGATAGGGAAATAATTGTTCATTGAAACGAACATGTCGGGCTATGTAAAGGCGCTCAGACTGTGGGTCCAGGCAACGGTAGCCATGATGGGTTGGACTGTAGCCAAGAAAAACACATGGAGTAGAACGAAGGTCCATTTTGTGTTTGTTGTATGGACGAAGATGTGGAAAACACTGACACCCAAAGACTCGAAGAAAGGAAAAATCTGGGGGACGCTTGAATAAAAATTCAAAGGGTGAGATATTAGAGTTTGTTCTAGACGGCATGCGATTGATGAGATAGACAGTTGTGTCAAAAGCAAAGTGCCAGAAACGTTGAGGCACATTAGAGGCGGCTAGAAGGGTAAGGCCAGTTTCGACAACATGCCGATGACGACGTTCCACAAAACCATTTTGTTCACTGGTATGAGGACACGAGAGGCGATGAAGGATGCCGAGAGAGGAGAAGAATTGGGAGAGATTCCGAAACTCCCCTCCCCAATCGGTTTGAACGGTTTTGAGTTTTGTTTGAAATTGACGTTCAGCCATGACAAGGAAGCTTTTAAAAGTAGCATACACATCAGACTTAAGTTTTAAAGGAAAAATCCACATGAAACGAGAGTAATGATCAACACATAATAGAAAGTAAGTGTGACCATCAAACGAGGTAACAGGGGCGGGGCCCCAAACATCACAAAAAACCAAATCCAAAACACCCGAGCTTTTATAAATAGAAGGTAACAAATGTAGTTTAGATGATTTCCCAACAGAACAGGAATTACAAAAAGAAGTACTAGAAGACTCATTATTTAAAGGTAAACTATATTTAGAAACCATAGACAAAAACAGTTGTTGATGAGGATGGTCGAGTCGATGATGCCAGATCGTGGAAGAAGCACGGGTAGTGGAGAATCCGACTTTAGGAATAGGTTGATTTGTTGGAAGATGAAAAGAGTAGAGACCACCGTTACTTGGACCAGTGAGGAGGATTGTGTGTGTAGACTTGTCCTTCACAACAAAGAAAGTGGAGTGAAATTCAAAAAACACATCATTATCAAGACAAAATTGTTGAACAGAAAGTAAGTTTTGTTTAATATCAGGCACATGGAGAATGTTTTTAAGGTTAAAGGTTTTGTTAGGAGAGTGATATTGGGTAGAACCTATATGAAGAATGGGTAAACCCTCACCATTGCCAACATGAAGATTATCAGTACCTGAGTATGACTCAGAGTGATCGAAACTAGATAGGTCTGGTGAGACATGGTGGTTGGATCCTGTATCTGGAAGCCATGAGGTGGAGACGTTGGAGCGTAGATCTGTAAAATTAGCTGACGGAGGCTGCCGTGACCGAATAGTAGAGGGATCACGATTGGGACACTGAGAGGGAATGTGGCCAATCCCACACCTGTTGCAAGTTCCAAACACAGTATTTTGAGTAGAGGCCCAAGGGAATTGATCCCGATTACCACCTGTTTGACTGCGGTTGTTGTTGTAGTTTCCACGGCCACGGTTATTGCCACGTCCACGACCACGATAATTACCAGACCTGTGTGTATAGTTAGCTTGTGCAAGAGAAGGAACAATAGGTTGTACCTGAAGACCAAGCTGTGAGAGAGCATGCTGAAGAGCTTGAAGCTGATCAGGAGATGGAGTAGTACCAGAAGTATGGGGAGTGCGATGATCACTAGCAGCAGCAGTAGTAGACAAGAAGGCCTGGGAGGGTGGCATGACTGGAGTAGGCTTCTGTATCATGTAATCATGGTCAGATAACAAAGCAAAGAGTTCAGCAAACGTGATTGGAGACTGGCGGCCAATAAGGGATGATTTCAGACCATTGTATTCGTCTCGAAGACCCGAAATAACCACATAGACCAGATCTTTTTCTTTTGTCGGTTCACCAATGTTGGCGAGAGCAGTAGAATATAATATTCCTGAGCCCTAGTCAAATAGGCTGTAGCAGATTCATCAGGTTGCATCTGAAGTTTGAGAAGTTGATTTTTGAGGGTATATTCCCGAGACGACGTGTGTGGGGCATATGCGCGTTCAAGAGACAACCACAGATCCCGAGAGGTGGTGCCTTGAACATGCTGAAAAGAGGCCTCAGAGATGGTGGAAATAATTAGCATACGTACATGAGCATCGTTGGAGATCCAGGCGGTGTAACTAGGATTTAATTGTGGCAGTGGTACTGTGGTACCATCTTTGTCAGACGAGGAGAGGATAGTCGGAGGAGGGCAGAGAATTGTGCCATCCACGTATCCAAACAAGTTGTTTGTAACAAGAAACGGGTGAAGCATAGTTTTCCAGTAGCCATAATTGGTTGGGGATAGAGTAAAAGCAAACTTGTGGGAGTTATGACCGGTTTTCTCGGCGGTTGTTAGGGCTGTAATAGAAGCCATTTGTAGAGGCAGCAACAAAGGACAGATCAGCAGGCAGCAGAAAAAAAAAATCGAGAAGCAGCAGCAGCAGAGGATGCGAACAGTAGGCAGCAGTAGGGGGATCGAACAGTAGGCAGCAGAAGGCAGCAGCCGCAGAAGGCAGGGATCGCAGGTGAGGGCAGCAGCAAGGGCGGCGGCAGGAGTGGACAGCAGCAAGGGTGGCGGCAGGTGTTTTGGTGAAGGCGGCAGGCTTGTTGTTGGGTTGTAGAGGGCGGCGACAAGGGGTTGTAGGGTTGTAGATGGCGGCAGCAGCAGAGAGGGTGTAGGCGGCAGTAGGGTAGGTGCCTAGGGTTTAGGGTTTAGGAGAGAAGACGGCTAGGGTTTAGAAGATGAGACCTAGGGTTGTATTCCCAGGCTCTGATACCATAACAGACTTTGTAATCTGATGTATTTGATGTGTGAAATAATGAATACAATACAAGTATATATAGAAGAGCTAATTACAAAGACTCCTATCTAGATTAGACTAATTACATTCTAGCCCTTCTACTGTTAACATAATATAAACTATGTCTAATAACAAAACTGTGTGTTGCCCCATAAGCATGTATCATCCTTTTAAAAATGTCCAAGATGGTAAATTTGGTTGTTTTTAAGGTGAAGTGTCACTAGTGACCAAAATTTACTCTTTTAGAAAATTTGAAAGTACATTGTCTTTTTGTAATGCAGAACAAATGGAAATCAGCCTAAATTATGTTTTCTTTTTATGCAATTAACCCTAAAAACATACTATATGGCGTGACCATGTAGAAATTGTGGAAATTCTTAAAGAACGGGTAGAAACAAAAGATGCCAGGGAATCAACTTGTGTATTCTCTAGTTTCTGTAACATCTTCAAGAACAAAACTTGTGAACCGATCTTAGGAGCACACAATGTGGAATCTGATGTCACAAACAATATTAAAGATCAAGACTTACTAGTAGCATTTGAACACAACACATATCTGGCAACCAGACTTGATGGTCGTCATCAAAGAATTGTTGTTTAGACATACCAAACTTGTAGGATATCTATGTACAATCTTGAAATCATTCGTCTTTCTCCTTTATGGAAGAGGATCAAGTCAGGTACATAGTTTAGCCTACAAATACACTACTACATATGCATATACGGTCAATGAGAAAGAGTTGTTACATAGTTTAGCCTACAAATACACTACTACATATGCATAGTTACATATCCATATTTAGCTCTTATGCAAGTATTTACAGCACAAAATCTTGTACAGGTATCCCTCCAGCAACCGCCTCAATATACTTGTGCTTGCATTTTTCTTCTTTCGGAAGTTCTTAAATCACGACCCCCTCTGTGGTGAGGTTTTTTTCCCTTTCACTGCACGGTCTTTAGAGTATTATCATTTGCGAGCTCAAATAAGAATGAAGATTTTCTTTTAACCGTCTTGTGAAGGAACATGGTACTTCAGAACGAGCTGGCTGATGAAGAAGTTGAACATTTTGAAGATATAGTTGAAGATTCAGATATACAAGCAAACAAGGCAGCAGATAAAGCTGGTAATTCTGGTGATGTTGCTGATGATCCCTCAGAGGATGAGGCTGGGTCTCTGGCACCCAGTTCTCAGGATGAGTTTTCAGACAAAGGAGATGATGATTTGCTTGGGTTTGATGGTTTGACTGATTTTCAAGAATCTCAGCATCAGGTACAAAAAGCAAAGTCTTCATTGCCTGGAGGTTATGATCCCCGGCATAGAGAACCTACTTACTGGTATCTTTCTTGTCTACTTGAAATGCATGTCATAGTTTTTGTGGTATACTGGTTTCCTTACCTCCATGGTTCATGTATCACAGCAACGCAGACTGTGTGAGCTGGTGGGAACTGAGGGTACTTGCTTTGCATGTACATCCATCGGTTTCAACCATGGCCAAAACTCTGCTCTCTGGTGCGAACATTGTCTACAACGGAAATCCATTACATGATCTTTCTCTTGGTGCATTCTTAGACAAGTTCCAGGAGAAAAAACCAAAAGAAAGGAATTGGTATGGTGGTTCTCAGATTGAACCTAACAAACAGGTGAACTAGTTAACTAGTGCATTTTTAATGGAGAATGATGCTGTAGTCTCTCTCGCTTTTAGTTGTATTACATGATGATGATGATGATGTATGTGAACAGGTTGACATGAGCAAGCCACTGATTGGGGCAGATATCCTCCAGTTAGACGAAATGGATGTAGCCCCAGAAGATGTGGTGTTCCACAGGTTTTACATGAACAAGATGAAATCTGCAAAGAAGCCGAAGAAGAAAAAGAAGAAAGGAGGAGCAGATGAAGAGGAGTTGACAGGAGTAGGAGAGGGGGACGAGGATGAAAGTGACAACGAAGAGATTGAAGCCATATTGGATTCCTCTACCAATCGTTCCTTCTCTTTAGAAGCAGATGGTGATTATGATTACGATGACCTGGATATAATCGCGAATGAAGATGATAACGACTTGGTGGGGGATGGTAGCGAGGAAGAGATGGAGTTTCCAGTGGACAGTGTTGATGTCGAGGATGCAGAAGATGTAAGTGATGATGAGGTTATGCCAAGGAAAAGGAAGGGCAGTGGTGCGACACCGTTTGCAAATCTTGAGGATTATGAGCATTTGTTGGATGGTGATGACAATGTAAAAAATCCCAAGAGGGCTAAAAGGTCCAAACCCAACAAGATGAAGAAGAAGAAGAACAAGGGGTTGCACAGAGCAGAGTAGGCTTTGAAATCATTTGTTGCACTTGTGGGAGCAGAGTAGGCTTTAAATTCATTTGTTGCACTTGTGGAAACAGTAGAATCATATAGTTTTTATTTTTATTTGCTATTTAAGATGAATATGTTTTTATGACACAAGTCATTGTGTAATGAATTTGGTTTCAAGTAATTTATGTTCGTTTGTAAATTTGTATTTTGATTCAAGTAATTTCTGTTTGTTTGTAAATACGTATTTAATCTTTTACTTTTAATATAATATAGAGTAAAGGACATTTTTGGTCCTTGTGTCTTGATGGTTTACCCGGAGTCAGTCCTTTAACCATAATAAGGTCAAATTTCATCCCTATTTTGCTAATTTTGTGCCCTTTTAGTCCCTCGTCCGTTAAACTTAACGACACAACCGTTAAATTTGTGGGAGCAGGGTAGGCTTTAAATTCATTTGTTGCACTTGTGGAAACAGTAGAATCATATAGTTTTTATTTTTATTTGCTATTTAAGATGAATATGTTTTTATGACACAAGTCATTGTGTAATGAATTTGGTTTCAAGTAATTTATGTTCGTTTGTAAATTTGTATTTTGATTCAAGTAATTTCTGTTTGTTTGTAAATACGTATTTAATCTTTTACTTTTAATATAATATAGAGTAAAGGACATTTTTGGTCCTTGTGTCTTGATGGTTTACCCGGAGTCAGTCCTTTAACCATAATAAGGTCAAATTCCATCCCTATTTTGCTAATTTTGTGCCCTTTTAGTCCCTCGTCCGTTAAACTTAACGACACAACCATTAAATTTGTAAGAATGACATTTTTACCCTTTTCATTGTGACGCTTTTAGTCCCTATGGTTTTATTATTTACTCATTTATAGTCCAACATTTATTTTATTTTATTTTATATTTATAATTATATTATTTATAGATAAACTTAATTCATTATAAACACACTTATTTTATTTATAAATATAGTTATGTTTTAATATTTTATTTACATTTACTATTGTTCGTATTTTATTTAAAATTTAACTTTTATTTTAATTTAAATATACATTTCTTTACTAATTTATTTAAAGTTCATCTTCTTTATTAATTTTAATTTTTGTAATATTATTGTTGACATTTATATATGTAATTTTGTTAGTTGTGTTTAAGTAAATATAATATCGTCGATATTTTTCCTCTCCAAAGTTACTATTTCTTCAAGTATCTTCCAACCTAATCAATTATCAACACATAAATTATATTATATGTGTTGGATATATATATATATATATATATATATATATATATATAAAATCAGGTTCATCAGCGTACCTATGAATGTATGTGAAATTTACATATATGCAAATGTAAGTGTGTGTTCACATCATTTCTTAGGAGCTAGAAGATGTGAATGTATGTGTAATTTACATATAATCTTCATAATGTTAATTAAAACATGTTTATGAAATAAAAAATTTAAAAAAAAAAGTTTTTTAAAGGTGGTAGCTTCTGGTACGCTGTATAAGTAGTGGTACTCCCTCAAACCATATTCTCTATGTGTGTGTGTGTGTGTATAAACTATTTTCAAGTATCTTCCAATGTCATTATTTCTTCAAGTATATTCACATATGTATATAATTTATGTGTTGATAATTGATTAGGTTGGAATATATTTGAAGAAATAGTGACTTTGGAGAGGAAAAATATCGACGATATTATATCTACGTAAACACAACTAACAAAATTACATATATAAATGTCAACAATAATATTATAAAAATTAAAATTAATAAAGAAGATGAACTTTAAATAAATTAGTAAAGAAAATGTATAATTTTAATTAAAATAAAAGTTAAATTTTAAATAAAATACGAACAATAGTAAATGTAAATAAAATATTAAAACATAACTATATTTATAAATAAAATAAGTGTGTTTATAATAAATTAAGTATATCTATAAATAATATAATTATAAAGATAAAATAAAATAAAATAAATGTTGGACTATAAATGGGTAAATAATAAAACCATAGGGACTAAAAGCGTCACAATGAAAAGGGTAAAAATGTCATTCTTACAAATTTAACGGTTGTGTCGTTAAGTTTAACGGACGAGGGACTAAAAGGGCACAAAATTAGCAAAATAGGGATGAAATTTGACCTTGTTATGGTTAAAGGACTGAATCCGGGTAAACCATCAAACCACAAGGACCAAAAATGTCCTTTACTCTATAATATAAATACTTATTGTTACTAGGGTAAATGATCAAAAATACTAACAAATTTTGACATTTTTATCATTAATAGTAACATTATTTATTTACTTTTTATCATTTATAGTAACAAATTTTTATTTTTCTATCAATAATAGTAATTGGTGACCTGCAAACTTGTTTAGCAGGTCACCAACAACTTTTCAGTTATCAAAAATAGTAACAACTTTTTATATTTTTATCAATAACAATAACATATCAAATTAAACCAAACTTTTTTTATTTTTTAAGTTTTTTCTAAGATTTCATGAACACCAAAATAAACTCAATTTGTGTTTTAATTTATTTAATTACATTACTACTATCTTTAGTGACTATTTTTTTAATTACATTAAATTTATTTACAATTTTATTTTTTCATAACCTTATAAAATTTTAATATATATTCTGAATATTTATTCACGATTAGATAATATTTGATTATTTATTCACAATTATCTATCTATCTATACTATTAAAAGAGTAACTAAATGCCACATGACATGCTCTCATTGAATTTGCCACATGGCATGCTCTCATTGAATTTGCCACATGTCGTTCTCTACTTTTGCCACGTCATTTACTGATTTTATATTTAAATTTTAAAACAAATCAAATCTATGTAAATCTAATATGGATTAACTTAATAACTAATTAACTAAAATTAAGCAAACTTTATTATTCATATAATTATTATATTATATATATATAAATATCAATTTCTAAAATTAACCCATGTAATACATGTGTAATAACCTAGTATATAATATGAACGAAAAAAAATACTACAAATCATTTCAATTTCAATTTTTCCAAACGAAAAAACTATGAATCATTTTATTTTTAGTTTTTTCCAACAAAATAATATGAACTATTTTGGTTTTTTAGATCTAAATGGATTGTAGGTTTTTTTATATAAAAAACTAAAAATAAAAATTGGTTGCAATATTTTTCAAGCAGAAAAACTATAAACCACATTCATAACTTTATGTGTTGTTAAAAATTGTAACACCCCGTCTTTGAGAAATATTTCGTTGATTTAATTTATTGGTCGCTTAAATTATTAATATTGCTTAGGGCAATGGTATGACGATTAGTTGAATGAACACGTGTTGGGGTCGAGTATACATGTCACCAGTTTATAATTCTAGCGGATTATTAATAATTATGAGACCACAGAATTAAATAAGAATATTGATATTAATTATGACATATTGATAACGGGGTCGGGTATCAGTGTCGAACCCGCGTTATAAACGATATGTTTATATGTATAACACGTTTAACTCTTTGCTTTATTTTCATTCATTCCAAAAACAATTGAGAAGTGTTGTGTGTGTTTGTAAGAGCAAACAGAAAGAAAAAAGTCGTAACGGATCGAATTGAGCAGTGGAATATATCTTCATCTTGGCTTGTGGTGTTCTTTAATTTGAGAATGTAAGAAACATCTAATTTAAATAAGTTGATTGTGTTATAAGGTGCTAAATTACGGAAATTGGTTTAACAAGTGTTTGCAAGTGGTTATGTATCGTTTTTATGGGTTGCAACATTTTTCATTCGACAAAACTATAAACTGAAAATATATAGTTTTTTTCGTTGTTAAAAACACAAAAATAAATGAGTTACAATTATTTTGTACGAAAACTCAAAATGATTTATAGATTTTTGTAAAAAAATCTAAAACATGATTGGGTTGTAGTTTTTCATTCGGGAAAGCTAAAAATTGAATGATTTGTACTCAATTTCATTTGGAATTTACTAAAAAGACATTCAATTTGTAATTTTTTTTATTCCAAATGAAAAGTACTACGAATGAAAAAATATTGCGACCCATTCATTTTTTATGTTTTATAGTTTTATGAATGAAACATATTGAGACCCATTTTGATTTTTTTTAAATTAAAAAACTATGACCAATTTATACTGGAAAAAACTAAAAAATGGAACGATTTGTATTATTTTATTTGGAAAAAATAAGAAAATGATGGTTTGTAGTTTTTTTGTTAGAATAAGTGAAAATTGAAATGATTCATAGTATTTTTTCATTAATATTATATATAATTATGAATGAATAATCGAATATTATCTATCCGTAAATATTCGGAATAAAAATTTGGTTTCTTTTGGTGTTTATGATACATTAGAAAACTTAATAAAATAAAAAAAAAATTGTGTTTTTAATTTGATATGTTACTATTATTGATAAAAATCTGAAAAGATGTTACTATTTTTTATAACTGAAAGTTGGTGAACTGCTAAACAGGTTTGCATGTCACCCATTACTATTATTGATAGAAAAATAAAAAGTTGTTGGTATTAATGATAAAAAATAATTATTGTTACTATTAATGATAAACATGTCAAAAGTTGTTATTATTTTTTGTCATTTGCCCTTGTTACTAAATTTCAATTTGTAAGCTATTGAACATATTTAATTGTTTATAATAAATCATTAGGATCCATGTAAAGGTCATAAAATTATTATAATAAAAAGGAGGTGTTAAAAGCAGCCACAACACCACAACACCGAGGAGCATCAGGACGACCGGGACGACCAGCCCCATCCAAAATCATTCAAATAACTCTTGAATTTCTACAAAAACCCACAACTATTCTACAACATTTACCTTAAATCGGAGCAATTGCTTTATGGGGTTAATTGAGAATCAGGAATTGACGATAAAATTAAAAGATAAACTAGAATCAACAACAATCATCGATAGTTCCTTGTTACTATTCTTGTATAGTAAATGAAATTGGCGATGACAATTCAATGACGTAGATAGTGAGTAGAAGAAACTTGTCCTGAACAAAAGAGGAGAATTTGTGTGAACCAGATGTATCAAGTTAGAACATGTTTGTTTACCTTTTTATGAAATCATTAAAATGTCATTTTATCTTTGGATGACTTCTTAATAATTTCATTAAAAAGTAAACAAATAACCACTTAGTTAAACATCTATTCTTACAAAAAAAAAATCAATTTTTGATAAAATTATAATTAAAATACGAAAAAAAATTTTATTGATAAAAATTTATAAATAACAATATTATACTAAAGTATATACTAAATTAAAAAATTCATAATTATATACAAATGTCCATTATAGTAATTTTTTAAGTTTAAAACGCAAATTCAAACACTTAAAATTTGATTTTTGATAACTGTGATAGCCATAGTACAAACTAATCTAAACACTAAACTTTTAGCGACACTTTTTGTTGCAACAATAATCTGATTATTAGTTTTCAAAATGCTACCACATTTTTTCTAACACAAAACCAAATATCTCTAATGTTTAATAATTTTTTATAATGTAAATATTATTTATATTTTTAGTTTGAATATTCTCCTTTTCAATTGTCATATATTTTTATCTTATCTATTTAATGTATATTTTATTTTGATAAATAATATATTAATCTATATACCATAATAAATGAGAAATTTTTTTGCCACATATCATTCTCCTATACACTATTTTTTCATTTTCTAGCTTTTCTTTCAAAAATAAAAATTAACATTAATTTATGTAATATGCATATCATTTAATTGATTTAATTTAAACTTATGATTGAAACTTATTACCTTTTATTTCCTAAACTAATTGAAACTCTAAATAATACTAACTGAAATTAAAGTGTTCAAAATTAACCTAGATAATATAAAAAAATTTAAAAAATCAATAAAATACAAAAAAAAAAAATTCAAGTTTAAACGTCCGATAGAATACATAATTATAAAAAAATCAATATATAATAAACTTCAAAATTTAAATAAAATTTTAAAAAAATCAATATATAACAAACATTATTCTTTTCAATGACCTGTGTGCTACACGGACTATGTGAACATATAAAAAACTATAACAAATGAGATAAAAAAAATCAAACGATGTGGATTTTAACCATATTGGATGAACAATTTAGGATAAGATTTTTCACGATGAACTCAATTTTACAATAGAATCACTAAAAATTCATAAAATGATTTGGAATATTAATATTAATCCTTGAATGGATTTCTAATAATCCTTCAACAAAATCCATGTAAAATAGATAGATGCTTTTCTAATATAATTTAATGTAATTATTTAATTGATTTTAGCATGTGTTGAAAGAAGACTATGTCAACTGGCGGTCTAATTAAATAACAAGTGAAATCTATTTACTCTTTTAATATATTAGATAGATTTGAAAAACATTTTAGGGTTAAGGTCTTACAATAGCAACTTACTTTTGATAATGTATCGATATGGTACGTCTACTTTTTTAATTGTCTATATGGTACGTGTACTTCAATTTTCGGTATCGATATGATCATTCTAAATAATAGAGCCCGGTTTTTATATATGAAACATGGTTCTAATGGTATGAAAAACAGGGGTCTATTACAAATATGATCATATCGGTATGAAAAATTGTAGTACAGGTACTATATCGACATTTAAAAAAGTAGATGTACCATATTGATAAATTTTCAAAAGTAGGTTACTATTGTATTGTTTTACCCCAACATTTTATTATCAAATATATGATAATTATGAAATTTTTACACATTATAAAAAATAACAATTCAAATTTTAAATGCCTTTTCTTTAATAAAATTTTGTAGGATTATTTTCTAATACTTCAAAACTAAATGTTGCAAATTTATATTTTAATATAACTTAACTTCAAACAATCTTAATTACTTTTAAAGTTGAAAGTTAATATTTAAAGCAGCAATACTTACTGTGGGCGATTCACTTTCATTCGCAAACCATGTTATAATACATAGTATTAATATGATTCCACTTCAACATCAATTATATTTTAGAGTAAAAGACATTTTTGGTCCTTGTGGTTTGATGGTTTACCCGGATTCAGTCCCTTAATCATAATAAGGTCAAATTTCATCCCTATTTTGCTAATTTTGTGCCCTTTTAGTCCCTCGTCCGTTAAACTTAACGACACAACCGTTAAATTTGTAAGAATGACATTTTTACCCTTTTCATTGAGACGTTTTTAGTCCCTATGGTTTTATTATTTACCCATTTATAGTCCAACATTTATTTTATTTTATTTAATCTTTATAATTATATTATTTATAGATATACTTAATTTATTATAAACACACTTATTTTGTTTATAAATATACTTATATTTTAATATTTTATTTACATTTACTATTGTTTGTATTTTATTTAAAATTTAAATTTTATTTTAATTAAAATTATATATTTTCTTTATTAATTTATTTAAAGTTCATCTTCTTTATTAATTTTAATTTTTATAATATTATTGTTGACATTTATATATGTAATTTTGTAAGTTGTGTTTAAGTAAATATAATATCGTCGATATTTTTCCTCTCCAAAGTCACCATTTCTTCAAATATCTTCCAACCTAATCAATTATCGACACATAAATTATATACATATGTGAATATTTGACAAATAATGACATTGGAAGATACTTGAAAATATTTTATACACACACACACACACACACATATAGAATATGGTTCGAGGGAGTACCACTACTTATACAGCGCACCAGAAGCTACCACATTTAAAAAACTTTTTTTTAATTTTTTATTTCATAAACATGTTTTAATTAACATTATAAAGATTATATGTAAATTTCACATACATTCAAATCTTCTAGCTCCTAAAAAATGATGTGAACGCACACTTACATAATTCTGCATATATGTGGTGCGTGATTTCATGCACTTAGAGTGTTCGAATTTGCTTGAAATTCACATATTATCTGTGTAATGTTAATTAAAACATGTTTGTGAAAACAAATTTCAAAAAAATAATTTTACGAGTGATACATTCGGGTGCGCTGTGTAGTAGATAGTACTCACTTGAACATATATATATATATATATATATATATATATATATATATATATATATATATATATATATATATATATATATATATATATATATATATATATATATAGAATTTGGTTCCTAAGCGTACCTTCTTAAATCCAGCGTACTGAGCGCACCATTCACCAACCACCCGATTGAAAAAAAGCGCGAGGGGTACGATCGACTTTCCAATACAAGGAGATTTCTGCTTCATTAAGGTAATGGTTGTACATTCATGGAATCAACGCGATTTTGGTTGCACGATCGACTTTCCTATACGAAAACACCATTCACATGTACGAAATCCTCTGAAATCTCTAAAAAACCCTAATGGCGAAGATGAAGAAAAACACAGTAAGTTCAATGTACAACAATTAGCTAATGTAGGATGACCATTCACATTGAATTCCTTGTTTTTTTTGTATGCAATATCGATGAAATACATTTAACATTGTTGGTATGAAGAAGATGAAGTGTAACGTTGCTGTTCTCGCCGTTCATCAAATGTGAATGGACATTTACCTAATGTGAATGACCATTCACATTAGAAGATTGAGCATTCATATAACGTAATTGACAATTAAAAGGACTAATGTAAGGTGCTGATATTATTTCACTAATGTGAATGATCATTTTCCTAATGTGAATGGCCATTCACATAAGCTGAATGATCATTCACATTGGTTCATGTTATTACTGCTTGATAGATTTTAGGATTTGAGCGTTACATGAATGACCATTGAATGTGTTTGTCCTTAATCTTGTTACTGTTTGTTAGTAGTTGACGATGAACAGCATACATGTTGTGCTGATATGGTTCAACCAATGTGAATGGTCATTTAACCAATGTGAATGGCCATTCACATTGGCAATTTTACCATTCACATTGGTTGATGTTATTAATGTTTGATAGATTTGAGAATTACAATGGTTACAAGAATGACCATTGTTACTGTTTGTCATTATTCTTGTTACTGTTTGTTAGTGGTTGAAAATGCTAAGATTCAAATGCTGGGCTGAGCTGATATTATTTTACAAATGTGAATGGTAATTCAGCTAATGTGAATGGCCATTCACATTAGTTAATTTCACCATTCACATTGGTTGCTGTTGTTACTGTTACATTGAATTTTAGCATTAGATGAATGACCAATATTACGTTTTGTCATTATTCTTGTTGCTGTTTGTTAGTGGTTGACAATGCTAAGATTCAAATGCTGGGCTGAGCTGATATTATTTTACAAATGTGAATGGTAATTCAGCTAATGTGAATGGCCATTCACATTAGTTAATTTCACCATTCACATTGGTTGCTGTTGTTACTGCTACATTGAATTTTAGCATTAGATGAATGACCATTGTTACTGTTTGTCATTATTCTTGTTGCTGTTTGTTAGTGGTTGACAATGCTAAAATTCAAATGTTGGGCTGAGCTGATATTATTTTACAAATGTG
The DNA here is from genome assembly GCA_020465985.1 of Centrapalus pauciflorus. Lineage (NCBI taxonomy): Eukaryota > Viridiplantae > Streptophyta > Magnoliopsida > Asterales > Asteraceae > Centrapalus > Centrapalus pauciflorus. The sequence continues at coordinate 313,371 of JAANYP010005957.1, forward strand.
AATGGTAATTCAGCTAATGTGAATGGCCATTCACATTAGTTAATTTCACCATTCACATTGGTTGATGTTGTTACTGTTACATTGAATTTTAGCATTAGATGAATGACCATTGTTACTGTTTGTCATTATTCTTGTTGCTGTTTGTTAGTGGTTGACAATGCTAAGATTCACATGTTGTGATGATATTATTTTACCAATGTGAATGATCAAATAAGCAATGTGAATGATCATTTAAGTAAGGTGAATGATCAATTAAGTAATGTGAATGATCATTTAAGTAACGTAAATGGTTAATTAAGTAATGTGAATGATCATTTAAGTGAATGATCATTTAAGTAATGTGAATCAATTAAGTAATGTGAATGATCAATTAAGTAATATGAATGATCAATTAGTCAAATAATTATTGTGAATGATCAAATAAGTGTAAAAGAATTGTAAATAGTCAAATAATTCTTGTGAATGATCAAATAAGTGTTGTGAATGAATAATTAAGTAATGTGAATGATCAATTAACTAATGTGAATGATCAATTAATGTGAATGATGAATTAAGTAATGTGAATGATCGCTGTAATTACGAAAATACCCTTCCAGCAAAAAAAAAGGGGGGGACGCGCATGGAAATCATTTTTTGATCACAACCATTGATTTATTTAATCTTGTGGCTTTGGATGGGTACCCTTGGTACACTGGATTTTTGAAGGGACTCTTTTGAACCTAAATCTATATATATATATATATATATATATATATATATATATATATATATATATATATATATATATATATATATATATATATATATATATATAGATTGAGGTTCAAATGAGAACTTTTATGCATCGGGGCACTTTTGTGCATCGGATAATCTAACAAGGGTGCACAAAGGACATTTTGGGAAAATTAAATATATTAAATTAATTAATTTTTAAATATCATTAAAAGATAATTAGGAGTTACATTTTGAATTAAAATATCATATTAACTACATTCCTCATTTTCCTCCCCATTTCTCTCTCTCTCTCTCTCTCTCTCTCCCTCTCTCTTTCTCTCTAATTGTGTTCTTCATAATTTTCATAGTGATGATGATTTGAAGACGAAGATTAACAATAATTAACAACGATGATGATGAACATGACAAGAGACGCAACCGATGATAAATATGAAAAACATGATGCATAGATGGATGAAGAACGATGAATAATGATGATGCATAGATGGAAGATGAACAATGACGATGTATAGATGGATGATGAACGATGAACAACAAAAAATGATGATGCATAAATAGATGATGAACAATGACGATGCATAAATGAATGATGAACAAGTTGAACATAATGCATAGATGAATGAAGAATATGAACGACGAACACGATGCATAAATGAATTTGTGTAGTTTTTTTTTTGTTAAATGCGTCTTTTTGAACACGATGCATAGATAAACACGATTAACGATGAAATGCATCGATCTCCATCATCTTTTTTAAATTTGTGTAATTTTTGTTGAGTTTGGAAATGTATCAATTGAATTTATTTAACATTTATTATTTGATTATTTGTTGAAATATTAACTTTAATGAGGTATGCACATTCCCCAAAATGCCCTTCCTTGTTTGTTTTCATAATGCACAAGATGCATAAAATTGTACAACTATTTACCCTTTTGCCATCAATCTAATCCATACAATTTTTTAATCTAATGGATGATCTAGGTTCTTTTGTACCTCGATGCATAAAAGTTCTCAATTGAACCTCCCTCTATATATATATATATAGCCAACACATCTAATATAATTTATGTGTTGATAATTGATTAGGTTGGAAAATTCTTGAAGAAATAGTGACTTTGGAGAGGAAAAATATCGACGATATTATATTTACTTAAACACAACTAACAAAATTACATATATGAATGTCAACAATAATATTATAAATATTAAAATTAATAAAGAAGATGAATTTTAAATAAATTAGTAAAGAAATATATATTTAAATTAAAATAAAAGTTAAATTTTAATAAAATACGAACAATCGTAAATGTAAATAAAATATTAAAACATAGCTATATTTATAAATAAAATAAGTGTGTTTATAATGAATTAAGTATATCTATAAATAATATAATTATAAAGATAAAATAAAATAAAATAAATGTTGGACTATAAATGGGTAAATAATAAAACCATAGGGACTAAAAGCGTCTCAATAAAAAGGGTAAAAATGTCATTCTTACAAATTTAACGGTTGTGTCGTTAAATTTAACGGACGAGGGACTAAAAGGGCATAAAATTAGCAAAATAGGGATGCAATTTGACCTTATTATGGTTAAGGGACTAAATCCGGGTAAACTATCAAACCATAAGGACCAAAAATGTCCTTTACTCTATATTTTATATTTATATTTAGGGTTTATTATGAAAAAAACCAACATGTTTTTATGTTTTTTGCGTTTTCGTCCCTCCATGTTATTTTTTTCCATAAAAAACCTCAAGTTATTTTTTTCTTATTGGTTTAGTGAAATTTTGGATATTAGACCCCGGTTATAATTTGTGAACCGGGTTTTAAAAACTTGAAAAACCGGGTTCTAATGTCCAAATTTCACTAAACCAATAAGAAAAGAATAACTTTGAGGTTTTTTATGGAAAAAAAATAACATGGAAGGACGAAAACGCAAAAAACATGAAAACATGTTGGTTTTTTTCATAATAAACCATTGTATTTATATTTATATTTATACCAATACAATCATCGATAGCTATGAGAACGATTGATTATACTTACACTCGTACTCTCTCTCTGTATCTCCAAATTTTATTATTATATTTTAAAAAAAAGATTTTGGAGAGGGAGAACATGGAAGATAATGGAGGTCAGGAGGGGCTTCATATTCATTTGAGAGCCAAGTAAAGCAAAACTCATCTCATCATCTACACAAGACAGCTATTACCTTGTAGGGTTTTCCACTTCTTTTTTCATATAAAAACCCAACATAAATTTTCTTTATTAAAAAAAAAAAAACAAAGGAAAAAAGAAAACCCTGCAATGTTGGTTCATTTTTGAAACAAAAGTCGATGATCGGTTGTGGGAATCCAAGATCTTTCTTTACATTGCTTTCTGTTCATACAGGTAAGTCTATATCGAATTTCTCATCTGAAACTTGTTAGGGTTTTTCTATCTATCTATCTATACCTTTCTTTCCCTTTTTGGTGATTAATCACCTGGTATAACATATTTTTTTGATTTATTATATCCTACACCGAAATAACTTCACTTCATTTAGAAAATGGTGCTTCTTGCCATCTGATTGGCATTTGAATTATCCTGTGTAGAATCAGATCTGGAGCAGTCATGCATTTCAAGTCGATTGACTAGTCAGTTCAATTTAGGGTTTGATTAGCAAAGTAGGATCTTTACTACACACAATGCCAACTTCACGTTGGTAATGGAACTCAAATAACCTTTGCTAGGGATCTTTGTGGTGGAGTAAGGGTGTTTGAGTACTGATATCTTCTCTTTTATGCTAAAAGAAGATGGAATTTGACACGCCTCTGGATTATGCAGCATTCCACCTCTCACCAAAACATTCTAGGTAATTGATTTTTTAACTACTGGTTGATTTGATTTTTGTTACTTCATTGTCCCCTGTAGTTAATCTTCTTCTTCTTCTTTTTTTTTTTTGGTGAAGATGTGAGTTGTTTGTCTCCGGTAATGGAACCACAGAGAAACTTGCATCAGGTTTAGTGAAGCCATTTATGACTCATTTGAAGGTTGTAGAGGAACAAGTAGCATTGTCAGTTAAATCTATTAAGCTTCAAGTGGATAAACATAAAAATGTGGATTCATGGTTCACAAAGGGAACACTGGAGAGGTAGTGTTATTACAGAAAATCGCGATTTATACTATAGTTTAAAGGGAGAATTGCTTAAAATAACAAGCAACTTTTTTTTTTAAATTTTTGTTATTATAGCAATCTCGTAAATTCTGTACGAAGTGAAGGAACAAACTCTTTGTTCATTCCGATTATAGCATTTAACCGCTAAAAAAGGTTATATATAGTATTTATTGTTTGAAATAACAACCTACTTTTTATATTTTTTTTCTTATTGTGGCAATGAGTTTTATTTTTTATCATTTAATATATTGTTTGAAATAACAACCAACTTGTGGTTTACCGGTTAAATGCTATAATTGGAAGTAAACCAAAAGTTGGTTTCATTATTTGGGACACAATTTACGAGATTGCTATAATAAAAAAAAGTGAAAAGTTGCTTGCTATTTTGAGCAATTCTCCCTAGTTTATATGTCAGTTGTAACTGATAGTTTCTTCCACTAGGTTTGTGCGTTTTGTTAGTACACCGGAAATTATAGAACTAGTGATCACATTTGATGCTGAGATGTCTCAGCTAGAGGCAGCGCGAAGAATATATTCACAGGCATGTGCTTCTGAACTGTGTATAATCATTCGTATTAGGTGTTAATTTAATCAAAGGGTGCTAACTTGATTTTCCCAACATAATTTCAGGGATCATCTGACCAGCTTTCAAGTAATTTAGGTATGTGATGTAGCCATCATCTTTTTTACTTGATTTGGGAACAGAAAGATTTGAGGTTGAATCCGTTAATGTCTTGTGCATGAGTATGGCATTTATGTTCAAATGTTCAATGCATTCCCAGGCGCATCTCAGACTTATATGTGCGATACTATAATATGTTGGTAGGTCCATCTGATAGTCTTATTTTACATTGCTAGGTGCAATGCTAAAGAAGGGAAGGAAAAAAAAAGGAAAGAAAAAGATACAATAAAAAGTAGTATTATTATTATAACAATTATTATTATTGTTGTTATAATAATAATAATAATAATAATAATAATAACAATAATAATAGTAATAATAATAATAATAAATATTATTATTATTATTATTATTATTATTATTATTATTATTGTTGTTATTATTATTATTATTATTATTATTATTATTATTATTATGTGCATACTTTCTTCTGTTAATTACTACTCTTTGTTATTACTGCCCTTGGAGTCTTGAACAGCAGGTGCCTTGATTAGTTTCCATATTTTGTTAGTAATAATCAGCTTTATCGCATCTCTGTGGTCCTTTTACTTCTATAAGTTCTATGATCCATTGTTGCTAAGATACATGCATGAACAGCATTCTATTGAATTGGTATCCCTATCCCATGGATAGATAATTGATTTTGAGCAGCTGTTTATTTATGGTTCATGTTATCAAAATAAGACACATTGTTACCATTAAAAACAAAAAAACAGAAGCATATATTATGCCTGAAAGCTCATATAGTCATATCGTATTCTGTTGCAGAATAAGTTACTTGTGTCTGCATAGAAATACGTGGTGGATAACTGTTCATATCAGAATTGGTCAGCTTAAGCTATGATTAAGAAAAGGCCTCTGTGTGTGTGTATATAGAAAAGGGATCAACTAAGAACCTAAATTTGGCTAAGAACTGTAAGAATCAATAGAAACATGCCATGCTGTCTAGGCGTCTGATGGTAAAGAAAAGGCAGCCAGAGGGTTGATTGGAGGTCAAAAAAGGCGGTTGGGGTGATTCAAGATTTTTGAACATTTGATTCAACTTGATTTGCATTTGAAATAGTTTATTCAAGATATTAGTAAATGAATATGTCGAATCAATAGTTCAAAACTTCAAATACCCTGATTCAGCTCGTAGACGTTTTTGTTACTTTCAAGCATTGACTTTCAGCTGTCATTATTTTTAATGTTGACTTCAATGTATTTTTTTGACATATCATCTTTACACGTGCATGTCAATATTATATATATATGTGTGTGTGTGTGTAATGTATATGTATGTATGTATGTATATATGTATCATGTATGTATGTATGCATACACAGAGAGAGAGAGAGAGACATGCACACACACACACACACACACATATATATATATATATATATATATATATATATATATATATATATATATATATATATATATATATATATAGAGAGAGAGAGAGAGAGAGAGAGAGAGAGAGAGAGACATATATAAAGCATCTATATCTTGTGATAGGTAGTCTTCATGTTCTATTTTTCTTCATATGCTTGAATCTGGTAACAAGTTTTGTGGAGCTATAGCATCATGTTGTAATGAAAATGAAAGCACAGGTAGAACCAAAGATGGTTACTGAATAAAAAGCCTTATTAATAAAGAGAAGGCTGGCCGATGTATGAGAGGGCCGCCATCTCACCAAACTTACCTAGTTTTCAGAGGTACTCTCCTATTGATGCTGTTACGGACTTATGGTCCCGTACTTACGATCGAGTTATATGGAGATTAACAACCACGTCAGAGTCACACGATTCTGGGATTTTCTTCCTTGATGACATATTGTTATAGAGGGCTCAATGAGAGAGAACCTGATGAACTGACTGAAGCAAAATTTCATATTCCAAAACGGATCCTGATGAAATCTCATAAAAACTGACTGAAGCAAAATTTCATATTCCAAACGGATTCTCTCTCTTTCTGGTTGCTTGCATTTAAAGAAGTAAATTCATAGCTATACCTAAATAATAGGAAAATTAAACTAATATCTACAATTCTACATAACTGTTAGGAAACAATAAGAAAGAAAAACATAGATAGCTAGATTGCACTTCCAAAATCCAGTCACTTCATACTTCCCTTACTTATTTCTCCTGTTTTCCTTTCTGTGATTGCAACTGGTCATAACATACTAACATCTCTACCCCCATTAAAAACGTGTTTGTCCAAGCACCATGAAAGGAGAACAAGTCTGAACTTTGATGCTCCATAGTGTAAATTTCATCACAATTAAAGCATAAACCTTTCTCCTGCTGCTCCTCAATCTATAAACAGGTTAGACTTTTGAAAAGTTTGTTGTTTGAAGATATAGTAACTCGTGGATGGTTTAAACATGGGCATTATGACTCCTGTGTACGCCAGGCTTTTCATATAATCGAGCCAGATTCATAGCATTTGTAAAGCTGTTCAAACCTATGATGGTACTCCTCTTTTGTTTCTACTTGTCGGAGTTTGGCTAAATCTCCCAATTTGTATCCTTGTATTACTGGCTCAAATCTTAGACGGCATTCACGTTTAAGTCCTCCCAAGAAATTCCAATTTGATCCATATCCAATTTTAGAAGCCATACTTGTGCATCTTCATCTTCACCCAGGTGGTAGGCTGGTAGCATGCAGTCTCCACCTTTGGTATGTGTCGGTGTCGAAAGTAGTGTTCATGACTCAACCAAACTAGTGAGTCATTTTCCAGCATAGTCCCAAAATATTGGTAGTGAGTTTTCTCTCCAGGATTCACACACCTCAAACTCTCTAAACTTATATTTTATGTGTACGGAAGCCATGCCTGTGATAGCTCTTCAATGCGTCCGAGAGCTAATCTCGATATGCTAGATCTCTTTGGCGATTCTCTTCATACATCTTCTGAAAAATCTGAAACTTCTCCTCTAGAATGTTTGCTTCGCCTAAAATTCAACTGATACCAAGTTCTTACGGTCCTGTACTTGCGATCGAGTTACTTACTAGGCAATTAACAGCCATGTCAGAGTCATGATGTTTTCAAGATTTTCTTCCTTGACGACTTATTGGTATACAGTAAAGAGAAGGCTTAATGAGATAGAACCCAACGATCTCATAATAGCTTAGTAATTTTCCAAACGGATTTTCTCTCTTTCTAATAACTTACATTTAAAGAAGTAGATTCATAGCTCTCCCTAGATAACAAGAAAAACTACTACCTAGATAACTATCTATCCTATTATCTAGATAATTATCATCTGGAAACAATAAGTAAGATAAACATGGACAACTCGATTGCACTTCCAAAGGTCATCCACTATATAGTATATCAATCCAGTCTAGCATGAAGCTATCATATGCTAATTTCACACACACACACACACACACACACACTCTCTCTCTCTCTCTCTCTCTCTCTCTCTCTCACACTCACACACATAGATATAGAGATAATTAGTTAAGTAAATACCATCATCGCCTAATATTACTAATTAACTTTGATTGTACACATGCATTGCATCAAGGGGATATGTGGTCATCCCTATCTTCTGTAATGCCCAAAAGTTATGAAAACACATTCACCTTTCATACATTTTTAATTGTTTTGTTCTATTGCTTTTCATTATGGTTCTTGCAAGACGTTTTAACACTTTATATGTTGTATCCCTTGATGCTTGAAACTAAGGGTGCACGGTTGGCTTACATTTTAAAATTCGAAGGAACTGAAATTTAAATTAGTGTGTTTGGAATTTTACCCTACCAAACTCATTTAAGAACTAAAATTTAAATTCCAATTCCTTTGAATTTCATTATGTGAGCCAAATGGGCACTAAGTCTTGGTTAGTAATTGGACTTGAATAACTTGAACTTGATTCTACATGGGCTTGATGCTGCGAATATTTTGGGCTAATTTGGTACCTTACTTGTAATCCAGGTGATGGTAGATCAAGTACAACAGCTAGGGATGATGCAACAAAGTAAATGCTGTTCTCTCCCTCCCCCTCTCTTTCTCTCTCTCTCTCTCTCTCTCTATATATATATATATATATATATATATATATATATATATATATATATATATATAGTGAACACTTTATTCGTTGTGAACATTGTAAAAAACTAAAAAAGTACATATAAGCATTCATACATATCAATAAGTGTTTGTAACAAGATTCATACGATTCAAAGGGTTCATAGAAGTTTGCCAACAAGATATCAAAAGGTTCAAGTTTTTCTTCACAAGAAGAGATCTAGAATTTCGATACCGACATTCATATCTCGACAAAACATATAGAGGATCTACAATATTTATAGTTAGAGGTTTTGTGCGTTCTCTAAGAAGGATGATTAGATTGTCAAAGTCATTTTATGGTTGTTCACAATGTTCACAACAAATAAAGTGTTCACAAAAGATCTTTGTCTCTCTCTCTCTCTCTCTCTATATATATATATGTATATATATATATATATATATATATATATATATATATATATATATATATGCATGTGTGTGTAGTGTGTACATGCATGTGTGTGTGTCTATATATGTAGGAATATAGGATATGGATTCTGAGAAGTTAAATTAGGGCAAATTGGTCTGTTGAAAAGCCAAAGAGTATTTCTCCTATCTGTCTCATAAGTCTTACCCTCCCTCATTTTGTTTTTTGATTATAGTATTATAATATAAAACAAATAACCATGATTTAGTTCAATGTAAAATACTGTTATCGGATAAATGAATCAATTCCAACAATAAGGGGGCGTTTGGTTCGTGGATTTTTTTTACCTGGGATTTGCATTTTGTCAAAGGATTTGCATTATGCAGCATTTGCATTTGTCAGGATTTTGTCAAAGAATTTGCATTATCTTATAGAAAAAATTTGTTAATCTGAAAAATGCAAGGTAACTGGGATTTAAAATCCTAGGGGGGAGGCTGGGATTTTAAATAACAAAGAATGGAAGGATTTAAGAAATCCTGGGATTTTAAATCCTTACTGAAATCTGCGAACCAAACGCAGGATTTTAAATGCAAATCCTAGGAAATCCTAGGAAATCCCAGGAAATCCGCGAACCAAACGCCCCCTAAGACATGAGCCACAAAATTGATCATAAAAATACAATTATGTTAATTATCTGAATCAATATTCAAGTATATATCAAATCCAGTGTTGTAGAAGTCGGTGTTGTCGGCCGATTAATTGAGTGGTAGTCGCTAGGCGGCCTGTTACCGATGCGAATCAGAGGTAGTACACAGAACTAAGCTACACAACAATTGATTATATATAACAAAATTTTATACTAAACCAAGAGACACAACAATCGATGATGCATGCTTCCATGACCACGAAAACAAATATATAATCAGTTACCTTTATCATTGCTTTGCATTAGCATTCAACTTTTCCATGTCTTCACTTTTCACAAACATCCTTAATTGCCAAATGAATTGGGTTATGATGGGCCAGAGATGCATGTTCCTCCATGGAAACATATCTTATAATACTAAGGATATACAAAGAAGCAATATTCTAATTAGTCGACGACTCATATTAACTCCTAAAAATACGGCCTCATGAATAGGGAACTTTCCATATTGATTTATTTATTTTTTCATACGATAATGAGATATATAATAACTCTTACTGTTAGGATTACGAATAGTAAACGATGCAAAGAAAATAAGAACACAAGGATTTCGTGGTTCAGACTATCAAACTAATCGTGCTTACGTCCACAGCAAAGAGAGATTATTATTGCTTTCCTGCTTAGGGTTACAAAGATACAAGAGATCTATTTATAGTAAAAAAGATGACCCAGGGCTGTCTATGGGCCATGCCCAAGACGTCTTTCAATCTGCTCAATTTTAATAAAGAATCTGATATACAAAACTGTGCCCCTTAAAAATTTTCTTCCCAAGGCACTGCCGCCGGACCCTGCGAGGCGTGCTACCCCCTGACCCCCACCTGCTTTTTCAGGTGCGAGACCCCATGGCTAAGCATCTGTAGTGGTAGTGCCCAAGAGAAGATCAGACTTCACAACCTAACGGTTACACCTTTAATCTTCACTAATTGAAACATTATGAGTTGTCACCTCTAATTACTTCTCACATTTCTCATTAAAATTTTCCTGTGTTTGGTTATTACCTTTTTATCATACTTGGTTCACTTTTTTACTATTATCATAGTTAAAATTTATTAATATAATGTTTAAAAAATAAAAGTTTTGTTTTCAGTTTAATAATTATAATGTTTTTAATGTATTAAAACAAAATCGGAATCGAGAGATTGAAAGCATTTCTTGGAACTTGTTTTCATACAAAAGATTATGACCTTTGAAGTACTTCTTGGGAATCAAAGTCTTTTGTAACATTAAGGGCATTTGTCTTTCTCTGAGGATGTATTGTCTAGGTTTATTAGATGATGCCGATCAAATTGAGGCACAAGTTTGCAATGCGCCTATGGTACCAAATGTAAAATTGAGTGCAGAAGACGGTGGTGACTTGTTAAAGAATCTAGACGGGTTGTTGAAAAGTTGAACTACCTTACTATAACTTGTCCTGATAATGCATTTCCTGATTCATCTCATCACCTAGAACCACACATTGGGATACTGTTACTCATGTTTTGAGATATCTAAAAAGTGCTTCAGTACGTGTTATATGCCAATCATGGTCATCACACAATTTAAGGTTTTAGGGATGCCGATTAGTGATCCTAAAGACAGACGATTGCTACCGGACATTGTGTTTTTGTCGGGTAACCTAGTTTCTTGGAAGAGCAAGGAACAAATTGTTGTATCAGGTCAAGTGCAGAATCTGAATATAGGGCTATGGCACAAACTACTTCTAAGCTTCTATGGTTGTGGAATCTACTAAGTGAGATTGGTTTTTGTTGTTAGGGGTCACACACACACAAAGCGAATACGAGAAAATAACACAACGATATTACATGGTTCGGTCGATGTTCTGACTTACGTCCACCGATGCAACTAGGGTTTGTATTTTATTTCTGAGATAATTGTTTACAAGTACATCACTCGTATGATGCACAACACCCTCGCGTGATGCATAATTCTCTCATGTGATACGCAATACCTCCATGTGATGTATAATCCTTTGATGCAAAATTCTCTCGTGTGATGCACTATGTAATTTTTTGGCGATGCATTGTGGTTCTCCAAGGTTTCCCGATGCATCCTAATTCTCCATTGAACCTCACCCTATATACATAAATATGTATGTGTGTATATATATATATATATATATATATATATATATATATATATATATATATATATATATATATATATATATATATATATATATATAGGTATCCGGTGAGCACCAATTGAAATAAGGTTTCATTTAGACATATACATATTTTAAACCAATAGAACTAAGTTTTCAATGGGTTCATTACATTCATTGGCTTAAATAAACAAGATTCATTGCTTCCATTACATCTCAAGCTTTTATATGTAAAAACTTCATTGCGTTCAACAATCAAACATAAACAAGTTTCATTGGGTTCATTGGCTTCAAATCATGAAAATAAGTCATTTGTAACATGCATAAGCTTTAAGTGATGCCGATTTGTGAATTTTTGATAGGTGCTTACGGTGCTTAGTATATAAATGGTGCTTATTAGACCCTCATATATATATATATATATATATATATATATATATATATATGTATATGTATATGTATATATGATTGTGTTTCAGTAAGAACAGTTCTTGCCGTAAGAACCCCTAAATGCACAAATTCTAGAAAAGATTCATAAATATGAAAAAAAAATTCACCAATTTCATGTCCAAAAAATGTGCATGTTCTATATAAATTTGCATTTAAGGGTTCTTACGGTAACAACCGTTCTTACGTAATCCCAAGGGAGAACCATAATGCATCGAGAAACCAAGGAAGAACGTATCACAATTCCTACGTGATGCATCGGATTCGTGCGTGATGCATCATGATTCCTGCGTGACGCATCACTTGATCCAATAGCTATAAAGTGGTTCCCCGGTTTCTTGATGCATTATGGTACTCCCTTGAACCCTTCCCTTTACATATACATATACGTATACGTATACATGTATGTATATCGGTATATGTATATATAATTGGAGTGCATTTCCTAACAATGATAATGTTCATATAATAGGAGTGTGTTTCCTAACAATGTGTGCAATGATAATGTTAATATATAGATGAACATGATCTTTTATACATACACAATGATACTAATATATAGATGTGTATGAAACAAAGATCGTTTATGCTGCTCGAGGTACCCTATGAAAACAATGATACTTCCTGGTATGTATGTATGTATATGTATATATAATAGGAGTGCGTTTCCTAACAATGTGTGCTACAAGACCATTAGAAAAAGTCGCTGTAAATCTGTGTTCATGATATTTATCCATCAAATTCCAGCTGCATGCTCAAATATTTCTGGAGAAAAATCTGTAAATCGTAGTTTGTGATCTATAAGCGCACTTTCATCCATGCTTTTTTTTTTTTTACTTGAACTACAGTCAGATTGTTGCATGGCTATCATCCATCTCTAGTTAAAATGCTGAATGTCTACTAAATTTGCAAGTTTTTGATTTTTACAGGAAGGAACTTTTGAGGGCACTTGATGTAAGGCTGACTGCTTTGAAGCAGGACTTGAGTACAGCTTGTGCTCGAGCTGCTGCTGCTGGTTTTAACCATGGCACCGTAGCTGACCTTCAGATGTTTGCAGAGAAGTTTGGTGCAAGTCGCCTAAAGTAAGATGTCTTGAAATTCAATTCGTATGCATGTTCCTTCATAAGCTATGTGTTGCAGTAAATGTAATGCACAAGACAGATGATTTTGTGTTTGGTTGGTATTTACTGAATTTGAGAAAGGCTTGTAGTCAACTTTTAAGCATAAATAGAAGTTTTTGTCAGCCCTGTGAACCCCAATGTGTTATAAAGAGAAATGTTTATTTAATTGAAATTGAACAAGTGGAATTGGAGGTGGGAGCCTTATTTAACAGCAGATAATTATCATGAATAGTAGTACTTAAATCCTCTGTTAGATTAATGCACTTCGAAATTATTTTTTTCGTTTTCTCCCTTGTGTTTGTTTTTCATATGATTAATCATGCAAGCAAGCAATATTTTGAGGTTAAGCCATTTAATGCATTTTTTTAGTATCCTTTCAAGTTGAAAATAGCAAGTTAGAAAAGACCTGGTAGTTTTTAATTGAGGAGTTGGAAAGCTTAGCTGTTAAGGATTGGGATTCTTTAAAGTTCACAGGAGGTATTGTGTTCTACTCTTGCGAGCTACAACTTCTTGGGGTCACATGCCTTTAAAAAAGTCGAGGGATTAGAAAATAAATTTAGGCAGGACATTTATATTTACTCACAGAAATTAGAACATGTTCCAGATAGTTCTGATAGGTAATGCGAATTGTGGTATGTACTTTTCTCAATATTTCATGTTTTCTACTTTAGCTGTTGGGTTTGAAAGTTCTAAAATAATTTTATTCATTTTCGTGCAGTGAAGCTTGCTGTAAATACATATCACTCTTCGACAGACGGCCAGAGTTGTTCAACAGCTCACCAAAATCGAGATTTGGAGATCAAGCCATCCGCTGCTCTTACAGCTCAGACATGTCCATTGATGATGATCCACCAACCATTATCACCGAGCAATCTTCATCAGCTGCAACAGACCAATCTGCTAGACCTTCTAATGCTTGTCAAGTGACTCAAGCACCCAAGTTCTCTTCCTCCACCAGCTTTCCTGTACGACCTAGTAGCACTCCTGCTGTTAGTGAGTTGAGCACAGGAAAAGACGAAACCTTGTCTGAGAACCAAGTAAAGAAAGAAGAGGTTGGTAGTGAGGAACTGTTGGCTCAGACAGCTACCCAACCATCTTCTAGGCGGCTCAGTGTGCAAGACCGGATTAACCTTTTTGAGAACAAGCAGAAAGAGGTTGGTTCTGCCGCGGGGAGTGGTGGCAAACCAGCCATTGCTAAGCCCGAGCTTCGCAGGCTTTCATCTGAAGTTTCACATTCAACTGGAGCTGCTCCTGTGGCTGTTCTGAGAAGATGGAGTGGTGCTAGTGATATGAGTATTGATTTGAGTGGTGAGAAGAAGGAAACTGATAGTGCTCTTTGCGTCCCTAAGCTACCCGTGAACGACTCACCAGCTTCTGCAAAAATGGAGGTCCCGAAAAATCAACATCATCTGAAAGACCAAGTGAGTAGTAGTTCTTGCAGGGGTGAAGATGAGGTGGTGGGGACAATTTCTGGAACACAGTTGACAGTTTCTTCTTCTATTAGGCCTGAAGACTCTGTTGGTTCTAACCAACCAACCTCCAATCTCGAGAAGACCCTGTCTTGGTCATCGGTGACCAAGTTGGAGGATAATATATTCGAGGTGAGGTTAAAACCTCCTACCCAGATCAAGTCTTTACATGGTGGTAACCAAGAACAACTTGGTGTCTCTAATCATGAAGAATTCAGGCCTTTAATTGTTGAAACTTTACAGTCACACCATGGAGAAAATGCAGGACCATTAGAATCTGATTCTAAACCAGCGATTTTAAGGCCTCCTTTGAGCATTACTGCGCTCGGCTTTAGTTATCAGAGAGGTAGTTCTGGATCTAAAATTCAGGAAGCTGTAGCTGCTTCTCAGCATAGAGGGCTTGAGATTGGTTCATTACGTTCCCAACACAGGCACAATCATTCAGCAGAAACCGAGGAAGTTGACAAGAAAGATCATTCACCAACGGAGAAACAATTTGGTGAACAAAATATGAAAGTTCAAAAGAATGTTCCGAGGGATGAAAGGAGGTACGTTGATGGGTTTAGTGCTACACCGCCCTCTGGCAAAATTGTGCTGGAGAGATCTGGCTCAATGCCATCGGAACCTGTTGTTGAACAAGCGCATAGGTCAAGGCCATTGAAAGGGAATCAAGAACTCAACGATCTTAAACTGAAAGCAAATGAACTTGAAAAGCTTTATGCGGAGCATAAGCTTCGAGTTCCTGGAGATCAACCTAATTATGCACGTCGAAGCAAGCCATCTGATGATGGTGCCGACCAGGCAGCCTGTTTACCATACAGAAAGCAGGTTGCAGAACATGTTCCTACTCAGGTTTCTGAACCAAACACAGTATTAAAATCTCCAGTTCCAGTCACAGAGGTAGATGGTCAGTATCACAGAGACGTGCTCCAGCGAAGTTTTTCCGAAGTTGGGTTTTCCGACGATTCACGAGGAAAATTTTATGATAGTTACATGAAGATAAGAGAGGAAAGATTAAGGGAACAATGGGATTCTAGTAAGGTAGAAAAGGAAGCTAGGATGAAAGCCATACATGATAGCATCGAGCGTAGTAGTGCTGAAATGAAGGCCAAACTTTCATGGTCGGCAGATAGAAAAGATTCTGTATCTAGTGCCCGTCGACGTGCTGAGAGACTAAGGTCATTTAATGCTCGATCGGCTATGAAGAGGGAGCAGGTATCATCATCGTCTTTACTTGCGATATAATATATTACCAGTAGTTTTATTAACTTATAAACATCAAGTTTCTGCTTGTGAAACCTTACCATGAAGATGCTTTACCTCCCATGGCAGCCATTAGATTTTGGGCAGCTTGAAGATGATGAAGGTTTATCTGAATTTTCAGAGCTGAAACTTATTAGTAATGGTGTTTCTAGGAATGTTCAAGGTAAAAAGCCATTTCCCATCAAGAATTTGTCTACATCCACACCACGCAACCCAGCTGCACCAGTTCCAAGATCAGGCATGAAAGTAGCCTCCAGCAGTTCTGGGAGGCGGAGGGCACAATCAGATAACCTTCTTGTGCAGTCTGTCCCCAACTTCTCAGACTTGCGAAAAGAAAATACTAAGCCTTATTCAGTAGCCAGCAAAGCAGCTGCCCGCTCTCAGCTGAGAAACCATACACGCAGCCGAAGTACCAATGAAGAGATGCCATCTGTCAAGGAAGAGAAACCGGGCCGGTTACAGTCCTTGAGGAGGAATTCCCCTACTCCTGAGAGTTTGGAGGGTGTCATCACGTTGAAATTTGAAAGAGAGCAGAGTGAAGGTGCTTACATGAAGTTTTCAAAACACATGGAGCCCAAGTCATTCCATAGAAAGAATAAAAGCAATGGTGGAAGTGGTATTGCAAAAATGAAGGAGTCAATGGTGTCTGAAGCCATGAAAAATGAAGAAGAATATGAGGCGGACGTGATGGAGGATGATGATGATGAGGAAGAGTTTGATACCATGGAAATTGAAGCTCAAGATGTAGTAGATAGTATGGAGTTGAAAAACGAGAGTTTGATGACTTCTGCATCTGCAATTGGAGTTGCCTCACCGTCTTTTATTCATATGGACCCTACATTGGCCTCTGAATTGCCTGGTACCGTAACCTCCATGTTCCCTGTGCAAGATTCACCTAGTGAAAGCCCCGTGTCATGGAATTCTCGCATCCCTCATCCTTTTTCTTATACTCATGAGACCTCTGATAATGATGCTTCTATGGAATCTTGGAATCTACATTCACTTGATTCAACTGAAGCTGATGTTGCTCGTATGAGGAAGAAATGGGGGAGTACTCAAAAACATATTCTTGTTGCCAACTCTTCTGGTGTTCAATCTCGTAAGGATCCGACAAAAGGGTTCAAACGGTTACTGAATTTTGGAAGGAAAAGTCGTGGCACTGACAATATGGCTGACTGGATTTCTGCTACAACTTCCGAGGGAGATGACGATACAGAAGATGGAAGAGATCTTTCTAATCGGTCGTCAGATGATCTAAGAAAGTCTAGAATGGGGTATTCACACGGTCTCCCTTTTGAAGGTAGCTTCAACGAAAGTGATTATTTTAGCGATCATGGTGAGCTCAGATTTCTCTAGTTCTTGCACTACATCATTTTTGAATGTTTCTCAATCTTGCAAAAGTTTTGGTCTATACATATACATGATATACGTATTGATAGCAATGGCCTTATGGACTGGATCGGTAAACCTGAAAAACAAACAATTTAAAACAATCAAAGGCAGATTACTAACCCAACCTCTCGATACAGTTCCACCACGAGAATCGGAATTAGCCGTCCAAGATCACCTTCTAAATTTCTGCCCAAAATCTAGAATAGCAAGGAACAATGAACTCTCCGAAAACAGAGAATAATTTCTATGAACTTCAAGATCTGCCTTCATTCCATTGTTTTTTAACGTACATAAATATGAAAGAAACGAGAACTAACAATAGCACTTCTACCCCACGTCTCCTAAACTTGTGGAAAACTCAAATAACTACTTTTGACACTTTCAAATAATAAAATAAAATTACTAACAAGAAGACAGACATGCTATGAAATAACAAAGAAAAACGTGGGGCTATCAACTGGGTCTGTCAACTTCCTGCAGGATTGTTTGGACATTCTAGCTGGACCAAAGAAATCCACCTTTGAGTTGGGCTCGTAGGTGGTGTGGGCTTATGGACCTGGACCAGTGTCTGCCTATCACATATACACATACAATATATATATATATATATGTGTGTGTGTGTGTGTGTGTGTGTGTGTGTGTGTATTATATGCATGTATTCTTCCATTTTTTATTCCCAATAGAGCTCTATGGATGCCGGTTTTTGGGTAGTAATTGTAGAGCAAAAGTAATTATAATGCCATGAGTTGACTCCTAGTTTATATTGGATTGAAAATACATGTTATGTTTTGATGCTGCAATCTGTGATTGTGTCTTGTTCTTGGTATGTTTTCTTCATGATTTTTTGTGAACAAGGTAATCCAGCAAACTCTTTAAGCTTGATGATATGTTTTTTTCGTCAATCACAGTCCATACATTGCAGAGCTCGATCCCGACACCTCCAGCGAACTTTAGACTGAGGGATGACCACCCTTCTGGAAGCTCCATCAAAGGTACGGTATTGTTTTGCCTAACATTAAAAAAAAACATCACCCTAGAGTCTTGCCGATTGCGTGTTGAGTAATAATAGTTTCTACCATATAGCAAGGGTAATAATAGCATCAGATATCTTGTGGACTTACACTTAGGGTTTCGACTCCACAGGATCACGATCATTCTTCTCTTTGTCATCATTCCGGAGCAAGGGAAGTGACTCGAAGCCGAGATGAGTTGGCATTTGAGTTTCATCAAGATGGTTGATAGGTATGCATATATATATATATATATGTATGGACCGATGGAGGCTGGCAAACATACTAAGATGTACGCTGCAGTAGTGTTGTCGGCTCCGAATTATTTTTGGGTGTATATTGTATTCCATGAGCTAGATAGCCAATTGTCCAGACCTTAATTGTTGAATTCCTCTAGTCCATTTATTCCCAATTTTTCTGGTCCTATGTACACAAACAAACTTGAAACCATTTGAAGGGTTTATGTCGTCATTTCATCACGTAATTCCTTTTCTACGTTTCCATGTGAGCCTGCCTTACTTGCTACATCAATTTCTTGTATTGTGTTGTTTAGTTTCTTTTGAGTTTGTTGATGATGTTTTTTTTCTGGTGTTGTGTTTTGTCTCTGCATAGGAAGGAGGTTGTTTGATCCTCTCTAGCTTTAGGGGTCCATTTTCTTCTTCAAGGGTGGTCGGTCGAGTTAGTATGGTAGTGGTGAATAGAAAATAAAAGTGGTGAATAGGAATTGTTTTATTTCTCGTTTCTCAAACCTAAACAAACAAGGGAAATGTATTCATTTTCATTTCTCTGCTCTCATTTCCCTGTACAAAACGCACCTTACTTACTGTTTTGTATTTGTATTTTTAACTTGTCGCTAGTTAATACCCTTAACTAACTCCTTACAACGATTTGGTGCTCAAAGTACAAGTTGATAAAAGTTTAATATACTTGACATATTCTTATAATAATTTTTGTATCTTAATTCCTTTAATAATAATTTATAGACAATTTTAGATATTAACTTAAATTTGAGGATGTTACAACATTAATACATACTAGTTAATTTATAAATATTTTTAAATTTTTTTTAATGTTTTAAAGTAATGAGTTTTATTTATTTTTTATATTTTTAAATATGATATAATATGTATTTATTTTTCTGGTGAAATGTGATAATTAGATTAACTAATAAATTGATAAATATAAATTAAAAAGATAATGATGGTGAATAATTAAATAATGAAAACTGATGGATAAGGTTAATTCTTTATTAATATATATAGATTTTAAATGTGATGAATTATATTTATTTTTAATTTTATTTTTTAATATATTAAGTTGTATTTATCTTTTGCGATTAAATGTAAAGATTTATACGTTCTATTTTATGAATATGTATGTATGTACGTAGGTAGGTAGATAGTGGCAGATCCAACCACTGAAGGGACCCGTTGCACATATTTTCAACACGTACGGTTCAATCATTCAAATGATTATATTGGTCGGGTCGAGCTAACAAATAAATATATATAATTTAAAATTGATTATATAATCTAAAATTCTCTTTAGTTAGCTTGATAATATAAAATTCGTGTTCTACCGGAAGGATCCCAAAGAAGATAGTGCATGTGAATAGCAATTGAGTTGAAGGATTTGAAGGGGGTGTTTGTTTACTTCTTAATGAAATCATTCAGAAGTCATTCAAAGGTAAAATGACCTCTTAATGATTCCATTAAGAGGTAAACAAACATGCCCTAATTAAATACAAACTTTCTAGTATCAAATATCATTGGGTTTTGGTTTTGACTTGGGCTAAAAATATGATTGGTTTTAATTTTGGATAAAAGTATTCGGTTGTATTTGTTGTTTTATTTTTATTACTTATTTAGTTATCTAGACATTAATTTTTTTTTTTTGTTTCATTTGAGGTATACATTTTTTAATCAAGTTACACACTTAGATCTTTTATTTTTTTTAAGCTTTCTCTTCCTTTCAGTCTCTCGTCCATGAATGTGACTCCTTAGTCCTTACTGGAAGGTCATAATATAAGTTGCATAATTAAACATTTACCGGTTGCATACGTAAAATTTCAAAAAAAAAAAAAAACATTACGAATTAGATTATTGGGGAAGACCCGTTGCACGGGCTACCCCACCCATTCATATAGGTCCGCCTACGTGTGTGTGTATAATTGATATAGATTTTTATTCAACAAGATAAAAGAAACACATTGATCCGTATTTAAGGGTGCGTTTGGTACATAGAAATAAGTACATTTCTCTTGTTTGTTTGAAGTCTGAGAATTCAAAACAAAGAATTAAGGTGACGTTTGGTTCACGGAATGTAATTCGAAGGAATTGGATTTGGAATTTTAGTTATTAATACGATTGATGGTGATGGTAGAATAAAGTTTTTAGTATTGGTTAGTGATATAGTTTGGAATCTAATTCATGTATAGATTGAAATATAATTAATGTATAGATTGGAATATAATTCATGTATGAGTTGAGAGGAATGTCAAATTCTTATAAACAAAGAAATTTGATGGAAAATACATAAAATTTAACATTTATGTTAGTTATCAATAATTCCAAACAAACTAAATTTAAATTCCAATTCCATTCCACGAATCAAACGTCACCTAAGGGAATTCTCATTCTCTACTTTTAATTCCCTCCCATACTAGGAGAATTGAATACTTAACTCTCTGGTGAATTAGAAAAACACGAAGACTTCGCTTCACACCATCTCAGTAGGGATGAGCTTAGTTCCGGAACCGACCCGAACCCTAATTGACTAAAAACCGAAAATGCAAAAAATTAAGAACCGAGAACCAGCCCGAATATGGGATGGTCTGGTCTGGTCAGGTTCGAATTAGTTTCGGTTTATTTACCGACTTTTACAAAGAAAAAAAATACCTGACCGAACCGATAGAACCGAAAACTGACTTATAGGAATTAGGGATGAGCTTGGTTTCGATCTGGCCCAAACTGAACAGAACCTGAATTACCCGATAACCGAAAGTGCGTAAAATCAAGATCCGAGAACCGGCCCGAATATGAAATGGTATGGTCCGGTCATTTTTCAACTTTTACAAAGAAAAAAAGAAAACCGGACCGGACTTGACCGAGTCTGATGGAATCGAAAACTGAATTATAGGAATTATGAGAACTGAGAACCCGGTTCGGTTCCGGTAAAACGAGATTTTTACTCATCCCTAATAGGAATTATAGGAACCGAGAACCGACCTGCAAATAAAATGGTCCGATTCGGTTTCGGTACAGTTCAAATTCAGTTCGGGTAGAACATGTTTTTTGTTTATCTCTGCACCTTAGCGTCACTTTTTATTCCTTTTAGAAATTCTCTGTTGAATTTCTCTGTAATTCACTGTTACGTTTCTTTATTGAATTTTTTATTCTACCAAACAGATAATCAATTCTGTTTATTATTGTTCAATTAATTTTTTTTATTGTCATTTCTCTGCAATTTTTTTTTAACCAAACGCCCCTCAAAGTTTAGAACCGTAAGAGAGAGGGATTACGAATTTAGGAGCACGGGGGCCAGTAAATAAATAAATTTAATGGTGTAGCAATAGCCGAATAGCATTTTGCGTTTCTTTCTCGACTTCCAGTCATGGGTCTTGAAGGACAAGAAATCATTACCAAGTTTTCATTCAATCAAAACCCTACAATTTGATTTGATATATTTTGTACCTTCTCGTAATGCTTGCTCATCGATCAATGTAGATCAAGAAACTCAAAGCAGCAAAGATTTCGTCATCCATACGCATGGTAAATACTTCAAATAAACTTTCAGGTAAATTTCTTTACGTTTCTTGTGGATATAGTTCCTTACTGTCTTCGTACTTGATGATTGGTTTCGTTAGATCTAGACGAAGTTGTAATTACATGATTTTGTCTTCATCATAACAGTTACTTTGATGTCCTTTGTTCGTAACAATTCCTTAAATCTCCGATGTCGTTTGGCTACCAAGCACATTATGTCGGATCTTATTACTTATGTCAGCTTGGTATTTGTGAGTCGGGATGGAATGAAGGGTTTTTTTTATTGTCTGAATATAAGAACAATGATTATTATTATGCAGTCGGTAGTCTGTATATGAACTTCCAAACGAGAAACTTCGATACTGTTTCGTGTAGCAACGGTGATATGTATTAGGGATAATAAGTAAGCATATGCACAAGAAACGAAAAGAAATGGTATCTTTTATATAAGATTTCCTCCATATATTAATCTTTTGAATTATTTGTCTGTGGAAAGTGATGTTTATCTTTGTGGCGTGGTTAGAAAGATTATAAAAGTTTGGAAACACAAAAGATTGGTTGGTATAGACTGCTATCTATCTCTATGTGCGTTCATTTCACGTACCTTGTTGCACCAGTTTTTAAGTAAATCATTTCTTGATAAATTTTGTGTAGCTAAAGGCTTCTTAAAGTAAAAATGGTGAAGCTGACAATGATTGCTCGTGTCACTGATGGCCTTCCTCTTGCTGAAGGATTGGATGATGGCCGTGACATGCAAGATGCAGAGTTCTATAAACAGCAAGTTAAGGCCTTGTTCAAGAACCTTTCGAGAGGACAAAATGAAGCATCCAGGATGTCTGTTGAAACCGGACCTTACATTTTTCAGTATCCTCTATTATCTAGAGTTGAATTTTCTTCTGTAATAGTATTCTTGTAAATTGAAGGAAAATTCAAAAGCAATTTTTCATTTTTTTGTTGCCTATGTCTAGGTCTCCAATGTTAAACAAGGGCCAAATAAGTTCTCTTAAACATTATTTAACCTGTTTTCATTAGGGTAGGACGAACAACTGAGGATCTATTAGAAAGTCAGATTGAGGTGGAAAACCATGAAGGGTCTATCTGAATAACACGTGTGAGGGAAGATAGATGAAGAATGGACATGAGGAACCTAAACATGACTTTTGGAGGATATGTCTGCATCATTAGGTTGCGGTTCTTTCTCGTAATGCCTCTTGATTTTGAAACCTTTAAGGGGAATTTGGTTCGTGGATTTCCGATTTCTTGGGATTTGCATTTTAAAATCCTGTGTTTGTTTCGTGATTTCAGTAAGGATTTAAAATCCCAAGATTTCTTAAAGCTCTTCTTTCTTTGTTATTTAAAAACCCACCCTTCCCCCTAAGATTTTAAATCCTAGATACCTTGCATCTTTCAGATTAGCAAATTATTCATAAAAGATAATGTAGATTCTTTGACAAAATCCTGATGAATGAAAATGTTGCATAATGCGAAAGAAATCTGCGAACCAAACGCCCTCTATGTGATGCTTGAAAATTGAAGTTCAATCATTCTGCATTTCCAAAAAATAATTACTCTTTAAGGCTTGTTCAGGATGCTATATGTTAACTGCAGCATGTCTTGGTTTATGTTTTGTCTGCAGTATATGAAGTTCAAGATTACACAAGCACAAAGTAATCAGTCACATTCAGGTTTATACATTTTGGTATTAATTATGTAATCCAATACTAAGGCCAAATCTAACCCTTTTTTTTGCCAACCATGAATAACAACACTCTTATATTCTTAGTTACGCTCCTTGAATTGTCTTGTTTAGTGTAGCAAAGTAATTTTGGCTCCTGGCATTTTCTATGAGACTTCTCTGTCTTTCATCTAAATATGGAGCCTTTTTAAGATGGACGTTCGTTGACCAAATTTAGTATGCATCTTGATATAAGGTGTGTTGTATGTTCTGGGTACTAAGTTATAGGTTGGTTATTTCAACCTTTTTCAGAGGTGCTCTATCAGATTGGTTTCCTTAACCCAATTTCTCAGCTATATTATTGAAGGGCGTGTATGTTATTTAACAATGTGTGACCGTGCTTATCCAAAGAAGCTTGCTTTTCAATACCTTGAAGATCTTAAGAATGAATTTGAACGTGGTTACACAAATCAAATTGAAACTGCGGCAAGACCTTATGCTTTTATAAAATTTGGTAAACTTTTAACATCTGTTGGTTTTCTTAATTCTATAATTAACTAATTACAATTCATCTCCTTAACCCCACAATTACCTGACCCATCCATCTTTCCTATGTGAATAGATACATTTATACAGAGAACTAAGAAATTGTACCAGGATACCCGAACTCAAAGGAATATATCCAAGCTGAATGATGAACTTTACGAAGTACACCAAATAATGACTCGTAATGTGCAGGAAGTTCTTGGTGTTGGTGAAAAGTTGGACCGTAAGTTCATCTTCTTTTTACTCTTTTAAAGTAGTTACTCTTTTATGATCTCTCTATCACCTTGGCTTATTTTTTTAAAATTGATACCAATATATTAGGACCGAGGGCAGTGTTTTGAAAGAGCCCACCTTTGCTTTTTGATGTGTAAAGCCTGTTAAAGGTCTATTGGACTACAGTTACTCAATCTACTAGTGCTTGCTGGATTTCTTAGAAAACTATGCTTTGCTTTTTGACATGTAAAGCATCTAGCATTTCAAACTGCAATTTATGTTACCTGGATTTGTCATTGTTGCAAGGTCTTGCACCATATATTCCTCTTAAAATCATATACACTCTGACCATATATATGTTTATACTTATAGAATGTTACCAGGTATCAGATTCACCTCTTAATGATTGTGATATATTCTCTGAGAGCTCTCTCTCTGTCTCTGTCTCTCTCTCGGCACATTCACACCCACACCCTCATTCATTGATTTAGGTGTTACATTTTCTTGTCATTTTCAATATCGTGTCCTTGTATCTCAAATGGAAGGGTTTCAAATTATTTAGTTCATGGCTTCCATGTGCAATTGACTTTCTTCCTGGACGTCTATACAAGATATAGGGTAAACTATACAGGAGAAAGATGGAACATCACTGATCATTAAAATTTGAAGGTGATCATTGTTTGACCCAGCTATTTTTGAAACGTATCGAGACTTTGCACATGGAGAGAATTGATTCTAACTAGGTTTAATTGCCTGAGCATTGTGTAGGGATGAAAGCCGGATCACAACATCCACAAACTATAACATTTTTTAACATATCGAACTCGATTGATGACAATATGTTTAAGTCGATGGTTAAGCCGAAATGATTATTACAATAACGTTTTTCTAATCACGGTGCTATTTTATGTAATATGTTCGTTCCATCTTAGACCAAATAAACTACTAAAGGATTTCTATAGTTAAGTGTCTAAAGACTAAAATAACACCTTACTAATATAAAATATCTGTTATTTATTTACGATATAGTTTTTTGGATTTGTTTGAAATACAAGTGCTGGATATTGGCAAATCTCATGAAAAAAGTGGAGCAATTAAAGTACGTGGTGTCCAAGATAACACCATGATAATATAAAAGTATTACGTTTTAGTACTATTATATTATAGTCTAGTTCTTTAGATCAATTTCAAATTGAAGTTATCTCATGAAAAATAAGTGGAGGAAATAATATCATGAGAAATTAATCAAACCTTATGAGAAAAATGAATAAAATTAACTATTCAATTCATTTTAGTTTGCAAATTGGTAGATGTCTTTTAATTATGTTTAATGTATGTTTTCTGCATTAGTATGTGGTCTAAATATTTATAAAGGGTCGTAGCTGTTAATTGGGTACTTGTAGAACAGCGTCTGATGAAAGTGCAAGGATTGTTATGGTGGTTAGTTGATACCTTGCCATTGAAGTTGTACTATAGTGTTGGGATGAAAGTCGATGAGGATGTTGCTGGTAGGTCTCGTTCTACTGAAGCCTTGGTAATAAGAACATAAACATGTGGTCAAGAACTGATACCGGACTTGGGGTTGGCAGTAAGAGTTAACATGACGGATTTGGTTAACTCTTATCATAACATTGTCGAGATACATAAATCTGTATATGTATATCAGTTTCATATAAATTTTAGTTGGAACTTGTACTTGTATTGTGAAGAAGCATTCTCTGTTGACATTATCATAGTAGGTGTTTATATTTGCAGAGGTCAGTCAGATGTCAAGCCGATTAACCTCGGAATCTCGCATCTATGCTGACAAAGCAAGAGATCTAAATCGACAGGTTAGCATGGTTTATTTACGATGGAAATGAATGTATAGTAATATGTCTTCTGCCGTGCTGGTGTGGGTTGTTTGCTAAAGTAAGTTTACTAAGCATTTGCAACTGTAAATGTAGGAACTTTTAGTAACCTTTTTATTCGGTCGAAAGTTTCTTGCTGTTGTGACTGATACATTTTAAAACACACTTGAATTTCAGTTTACTTGTTAAATATGTTTAGGTTGCATATGTTGTTGGACAAATTTTGAAGGACTTGAATATAAGTTTGTGGGTGACCAATTGTTTTTAACCTTGCAACTGTAGGCGTTGATCCGGAAATGGGCACCTGTTGCAATTGTTCTTGGAGTGGTTATACTACTCTTCTGGGCGAGAAAGAAGATATGGTGATGGTGGCTTCTATTGTCTTGAGAAAACAGCGTTTCCATTGTTATTAAGTTGATTGTTAATACAAAAACTTTATTTAAATAACTATTTATCTGATGCCATGTGAAAGTGTATTTATTAGTCATGGTTTCTTTGGATAATGTTGAGTTGTACTAGGCAATTAAACAATCATTGATGACCCAGAAACCATGCTAGAACTGGTGAGTTTTCTTTTTGTTCTTGACTTCTAGCAGAATCATTCGTTTTGTTCTTGATTTCTAGCAGCTCCAAATCTCAGATTGTATGTCAAGGTTGCAACTATTGTTTTAATTCTGATCGAGTCCTAAATCTGTCACAATGATTACAACCCAAGAAAATTTTCAAAATAATCATTGCCAACCGGAGAGATTATATAAACAAATTATGCCAATGTAAATCTGCAAAACCCACAGACAGCTTCAAGCATTAATATCTTCATGCCATTGCTATAAAAACTTTACATCTTGATCTATCATTTAATTTAGTAGCTTGCTTTTTTGCTTATTTTGATTTATCCATTATCAATTTGGGAAATTCCTACTATATACATTTATAAAAAATAAAAATTGCACCAAAAACAACATACACCATCACACAATCATCTCAAGCACTATACATACATCAAGGGATTTTCTAACATATATTGGTTTTAGTTATAAATAATAAATATATAGTTAAAAGTTATATTTTATTTCCAAATAACACACAATAAAAAATGTACATTCCTTAAAATTTTATTTCCAATTAAACATATTAGTTTTACGGATAATATAAAATGACAAAAAAAAATTATATTTTGTTGATATTTTGTATTCTTTTGTTATTTTGCCTTTTGCATTTTTAAGTATAGATGTTTTTCAAAACTTATATTCATTTTACAATTATTTTTATATTATGTTTTTCATTATACTTCAAAGTTATTATACATAATCAACAAAATCTGATGAATAACTATATTATTAGATGACAAACTATAATGATTAATCTTTGTTGGGATTTATATATATGTTGTTTGAATATAACAGTAATAGAACTGTAGTTGAGTAGCTTACAACACTTTGTTTGTCTATTGATTTGAACATTGTGTTGCATTATAGTTTGTAATTTTGATTAATGTTAAACTGGAAATATTATGATTTGTATGATGTATTATACTATTCATGTTAAGGCAACAACTAATTTCTTATGGAAAATGTATATTCTATGAATTTCATAAGCTTGTATTATATATATGTTTAGACTAACATTATGAACTTATTATAATTTTACATAACACTAAAGGTACGTGTGTGTGTATCACCATCTTTTAGAAAAGATAACATATATAATAGTTTACTTGAATTACTTGAAAGATAAAAAATAACATATATCACCAACTTTTAAAATAAGCTTCTTTTTCTATTAGCTTTTTGTTTTTTTTTGCATTTAACATATATAACTACAATATACCCTTTACATCTTAACGTAAATTTATGATTTTCATTTTGAGACATGTCAAGTGATGATTACTTGCTTTCAAAAATTTTTTTTAATTTTTTCCTTCACCAAGTTTCACGTAACATTATTTTTTTTTTTTTGTTGGGTTTTTTTCCTTTAAAAGTTTCAAGTATTTAACATATAATATTTTTTTGTTGGGTTCACACTTTGTATTTGTGTTATATTCAAACAGGTCTCTTTATTTTAAAATTTTTTTCTTTTCTGTATTTAACATATAATATTGAAATATTTTCCTTATATTATACCTTAAATTTATGATTTTAATATAAGCCATGCATACAACTTTAATATACTTAAGAATGTTTAGAGTTGTTATTTCATAAAATTAGTTTTATTTAGTATTTTGGTTACATGAAATGTTTTACTATTTTATAATAAAAGTAATGATTTTTTTAAATTGCTACAATGCACAAAAAAAATATTGTATTTATTTATCATTTTAACTTATTGTAATTTTACTTTAATAATATTTAGTTTTTTTTTTAAGAATTTTCATTTAATAATGGGGTGTTGTCTTTATTTTTAATATTTTGATATTTATTTATAAAATATGATTTTTTGAACCCACTACAACGTGCGGAGGGTTTGAACACTCGTTAGATACATCTTGTACTAAAGAAGTATAATGTTTTTGGATAGATACTCCAAGTTGTTTATGAAAAGTTTTAACCTCTAGTGTACACCAAGTGTTTGACTAAATGCCATACTATGTTCTTAATGTTTATATTTTGAATTGTGAATGGTTGGATATGTTTTCATCCATACTTGTTCAAACAGTTCACTAATTTCATTTGTTACCCAATGTTGGATTTAGTTTTATCATAGTTGATGAGCAGGTGCTATGTGATTGACTTGGAGATTTAGAATGATGCTTCAACCTTTTTCAAATGGTACAAACATAACCTCTTGTATCAGAGGGGATTGGCACGGTTGATTTCATATTTACATGATTGTTACTAAATAAATTGATAAGCAAACAAGCAAGTAAGTCTCTAAATTTATATGGAATTGGAACTTGCGGAGAAGGTATCACTAGAACAATTTTTTTTTTTCAACTTAATATCCCCTTACTTTAATTGTTATACACAATTCTATAAAAAGTTGCATAACTTCTATGTGACCATTATTAAGCTTGGCACCATATATAACTAATGTACAATTCTCTTTTTCAGCATCTATTGTGGGACAAACAAGAAGTGCAGTTCTGCTAATTTAGATATGGCATAATATTGCATTTGCAATTGGACTTATTTTTAGAATATACTAATTGATCAATGGGCAGTGTGTAGTTGTACCATGGAGGCATGGAGCTATTATTATATAGTATACAAATGTACTCATTGTTCCACCATCAAAGTTGCCTAAATATGAAAAATCCATATGATCAACTCCCAATGTGAGTTATTTCCATAATTAAGATAAAGCAACAACATAATTTCGTTGCCATGGGTTTGAAATCTATTTAATTGCCAGTTTGATCATATCTATGTGGTTCTGCAATGATGCTACTAGTTGGATTGCTGCTTGAGTTTTTAGGATTGTCCATGTTGAATTCTTTGAGTTATTGTAATCAACTTTTTATTTGAGTTGCTGTTATTAATTTTGAGCTATTGTTTCTATGCAAGCAATACATGTTTGTTTCTATACTTATAATTGATGAATCAAACCACAAGTCATTAGATGATTAAAGCATTTCAATTTTTTCTTTCTCAAAAAGCAAGTCATTTCCATATTATTTGCTACACTTCATTACCTAATAATATTCTCATAGATAGATCCATAACTCAAATGGTTAGAGCACTCATATGGGAAGATGGTGGTTCGATTCCACCTGGATCTTCGATATATTCTAAAAATAAGTCGATGCATCACGGAGGAATTGTGATGCATTTGTGGCGGTGCATTGTGGTTCCTCAACGTTTTTCGATGCATAGAGGTTTCCCATTCAACCTCCCCCCCTCTCTCTCTCTCTCTCTCTCTCTATATATATATATATATATATATATATATATATATATATATATATATATTTATTTATTTATTTATTTATTTATTTATTTATTTACATGCATGAATGAGTGTTGACAAATTGGTGTTGCATCATGTAGGTGAAGGAGATTATGAGTATGAATACAGTATAAAAATCTGGTTAAGCTGATGTTTATTTGAAGCAGGCCTAGGCCTAGACCCAGATGCTACGCTACTCTTATGTTTCAGGCTGCAAAATCACCATTTTAAGTGATAGATATTATTAACTAACAAGATTTATTTCCAAGGTTGGAAGTTTGACTCTTGTTACGACCGACCAGCCTGTGAGTTCTGCTTTCACCCACTGCGCGCTTCTGCAGATGATCGATCAACCAATTCAACAAGGTATGATTTTCATCTATCTTCTTCTTAATTCACTCAACCTACACCGTTTCTACGGTTTAGGGTTTTAGTCCTTTAGACTATAATTATACCAATTAAATATTTCATTGTATCATCACGGCACCCACTTGCTTCCATGGTTTCTGGCGAGGAACAACCCTAATTTGTTTTTATTTTATTGATTTACCAGACTTTCCTTTTATTTCTTCAAATCTTCATCTGAAAGCGTTTGACTTTTACAATGCTCTTCAATCATAACAAGAAAGATATGGTAACCTAAAGAACCCAAGTTCTACCTACCTACCTACCATGATGATTACCCAATCACTACTCCATATTTAAGATTTGACCACTTCCCATTCCATTCTAATTAGTAAATCCCTAACCAAGGGGCTATGTGTCTAACTCTAAAAAAAAACAAAAGGTTTTATTTGGACCGTAATCTGTAAAATATGACAAGTTGATAGATAAGCTGCATCTCAGGTCAAATTCAGTAGTTTATGCGAGTATGGATCGAATTCATGAGCCAGTCAATGTGAAAGAGTATCAAGAATTGGCAAGGCAAACCCTTCCAAAAATGTATTATGACTACTTTACCGGGGGAGCTGAGGATCAACACACACTCAGAGAGAATGTTGAAGCGTTTCACCGAATTACGTAATCTTGTTTTCTTTTTCATTTTGTTGTTATATCCACGTTTTCTGTTTCATAATACTTTATCGTCAGTCTTCAGCCAAGAATTCTTGTGGATGTGAGCAAAATAGACATGTCAACAACCATACTGGGTTACAAAACTTCAGCACCCATTATGATTGCTCCAACTGCTATGCATAAATTAGCACATCCTCAAGGTACTTACTTTGTTTACAATTAATATCTTCATTTCATCTTATATGTTATGATGAGCAATAAAGATGCATTTTTTGGAATCAGTCTACTTTGATACAAGGAGGATTGATATAGCCTGAAGAAATGGACAGTTATTAACACTTCCTTAGGGATTGTGTTTTGGATATGGAGCCTAGTTTCATAGACTGAAGTCACTGAACTATAACTATGCAGGCCAAACTAATGTTCATACATTGAAGAGCTGCTGTTCTGTTCTGTTCTGTTTGTTTATTTTATTTGCATTTTTGCTTATAATTGTGCAGTCTATGTATAATACCAAATTCTTTAGGGATAAGGTCATACCTTGTACGATACCAATATACCTTTTGAAATGCATTGATATGGTACAATGTACATGAACTTTTTTTACACATGGTGTGTGTACTCTGGGAGTTTGGGTGGCTTACTGATATGCTAAGTTAGTGGTGACAGGTTACTTTCATTTAAATAATCACATGGCATTTTTTTATTTGATTTGGCATATATAAATTTGTATTCATGTGATGACATGGCTAGGTCTAAACAATAGGCATCCTTTATACACGACTTTAAGTTGTAGTGAAAGAAGATTATGATCCAAAATGCCATCGTGTTCAATGTACAACCATCGTCTGCATGATGATGATCCAAAAGCATAATGTACCAATACCATATTAGTAAGTTACCCCAAAGTATGTGTACCATGCGTGTAAAAGTTAGAAATTTATGTACCATATTGGCACATTTCAAAAAGTATGTTGATTTTGTATATCATTAACCCATTCTTTAAACATATAATAAGACTCATTAGATCAACAAATTCTAAATCCAACTGTAAGCATAGGCTAACTCCTGAACCACATAAATATTGGGTGTGTGAGATTATTGATATATTTTCCAGGAGAGGTCTTGACAGCCAAAGCAGCGGCAGAATGTGATGTCATAATGGTAATGCAAGTCCTACTGTTGCAGCTCGCTTCATTACTTACTTCACTTCACTTTGCCTTTTTTTTTTTTAATACCTTTTTTCATTTCGTTTCACCTTGTCTGTTTTCAGGGGCTGTCATTCATGTCTACATGCACAATCGAGGAGGTTGCTTCCAGTTGCAACGCTGTTCGCTTCTTTCAGTTATATGTATGTGTTCCTAGTAACTTCATATTACCGCATCCTGCGTCATCTTTTTCCCTTGTAAAATTGTTTAGGATGTGTTGTTAGGTCTACAAGAGACGTGAAATATCTGCTCTGATGGTGAGAAGAGCTGAAGCAAATGGATTCAAGGCTATTCTTCTTACTGCTGATACTCCCAAACTGGGTCGTAGAGAAGCTGACATAAAGAACAAGTAAAAATCATCCCACTTTTATTCTTTCTCCACCTTAAATTATTTATCTTGTGTCCAACCAGTTGGGACTTGTTCAAGATAACAGTCAGTGTGTGTTTTCTGGGCTTGTGTAGAATGATCGCACCCCAGCTGAAGAATTTTGAAGGTCTTGTGTCGACTAAAGTTGAAGATGCAAGTGAAATCACCATCTTTTTGTTGGTATACCTTATCACATATGCATGCATCTATTAAAATTTAGTGGAGTATATTGTGTTGTTCAGGACGAGGGTTCCAATCTTGAAGCTTTTGCTGCCAGGAGCTTTGATCCTTCTTTTTGTTGGAAGGTATAAATCATTCCATGGCAGCCATGTCATAAAATCAATTTATTGTTGATATCCTCAGAAAAGAGATGACATTCTTTTTGCAGGACATTGCTTGGTTAAAGTCCATCACGGAGTTGCCAATTTTAATCAAAGGGGTACTCACTCGTGAGGATGGTAAGGAGATAATCTCAGATGTTGTGTTAGCTTATAGCCTATGCTCATATTCATATATGATGTGTTGCGGTAAGGAGATAATCTCAGATGTTGTGTTAGCTTATAGCCTATGCTCATATTCATATATGATGTGTTGCGGCCAGCCATTAAAGCTGTAGAAGTAGGAGTTGAAGGAATCATCGTCTCGAATCATGGTGCTCGCCAACTAGATTACGTCCCAGCAACCATTGCTGCTCTTGAGGAGGTGGGGTGTATGCAATTGTCACTTGGAAAACTCGATCTGCAGGAATTGAAAATTGTGGGGTTTGGTTTCAGGTGGTAGTCGCAGTTAAAGGGCAGATACCAGTTCTGTTTGATGGAGGAATAAGACGAGGAACAGATGTATTCAAGGCTTTAGCTCTCGGCGCACAAGCAGTGCTGGTAAAATATCACATAATACACTTGATTTTGTTTAGTTACAAAATACAGATAGATAATGAGAGAAGATAGATTGATGTATTGTGATAGCAGATTGGGCGGCCGGTGGTGTATGGGTTGGCAGCAAAGGGGGAGGATGGAGTGCGAAGAGTGATCAAGATGCTAAAGGATGAACTGGAGGTTACCATGGCTCTTTGTGGGTGTCCAACTCTTAAAGATATAACCAGGAACCATGTGAGGACACACATGGACAACTGTAGGCTCTAGTTCTTCTTCTTCTTCTTCTTCTTCTATCTACAACCAATAGCTAGCATGGAGCCATAAGCCATAAATAAATACGATGCAAGGTATTGGTGTCTCTGTCTCTGTTTTATGCTTATTGTTACTTAGTATCATGTTAAATACATGCTTTTTTTCTTAATCAACTATAAGTGTGTGTGTGTGTGTGTGATCTTGTTAAAAATAAATAAATAAGTTTCTGAAACTACTACAAGAACTTTAGTAAGGTCAATGATAAATAGATTTTCTTATAGTAATAAATAATACAAGATAAATAAATAAGATACTTTTAATAAAAAAAAATTTTCTTAATCAACTATATAGATTTTCTTATAGTAATAAATTTTGAACTAATAAAAATTTACCTTTGAAGTTTTCTTAGTGTGACTAGTTAGTTACAAGATAAATAAATAAGATACTTTTAAACTAATAAATTGTTAATATCATTGAAAACACATCCTATTACTTATACAAAACAAATCTTTTGATAAATACTTACAAGTAATATATGGTAAATTTGAGTATGGCACATTAACATTATATATATTGGTTTGTATGTTATAGGAATGTGGTTTGTCGATTGTTGAGAAAAATAGTTTGATGAATTAAACAAATGGCTCTTTAATTATGATTGAAAATTTCACCAGAATTGTGTTGTGTGTGAGTGACATAAACAAAGAGGACAAAAGGAGCTAAAGATGAAGAAGATTGTTTTGGGCTTAATTGGATGAATGGATCGGTCATTGTCAAACCCTTTATTGCAATTTTATACCTTTTTTTTTTTTTTTTTTTTTTTACTTTATGGCTTTCATTACAACTTGGTAATTTACAATAAAGAAAAAGAAATTGATCCTGACAGGATGGAGAAAACAAACAATAGCATATTTGTTTAGCAGTTGCTTCCCTATAGAAACAAACATGAAACAAAAACACCCACCGAAGACAGTCTTTTGAGTTGTGGACGTTGTATTTATTTGAACTTATGAGAACAGTAATAGGGTTAACCATTATCATCATCCTTGTATTATTTCCTTATACTGGCATTGTGATAATGACTGCTTTCCAACCTGTAATATCCAATTCAAGAGAAAATTGCTAAAGAAAGAAAGGGGCCGAAGGGCGATCTGGTGCTCTCTCTCATGTCCGTTAGATGTCTCAACCAGAGCTCTTGACGAATTCAAATAGAAATCCAATGCCTCCAACCGTTCACATATGGAGGATCATAAATCAAATGTCACAAAGGCTCTCTCCATAGACAACTTCCATCTCCACATCTGCTCTTGAAGGCTCTTTCTCAAATATCAAACCACCCATTTATGTGTTTTTTTTAGGTTTTTGATTTTAGGATTTCTTGTCCTGGATTTGGTGTTCATTAGTTATTCTCTGGAGTCTGGAATATTTACCTACATAACAAGTGGACAGTCGTCGTCGGTCAACTTTTTCACGAGTTCAGTGTAGAAAATAACTTGGGGATTATAATATAAACCCTAGATTTTGTGGACGGTCAGTCAGTCGGCTACCTTTCTCTTTGTTCTTAGTTACCATTGACTCCAATTACTAGAAGGTTACGTTACTTCAGGGGATCCCATAAGATATGCTCCTCTTTCTTCTTGTTGCTCATCAAACTGCTCTTAATTAGATAAACAAATGCATTCTATCAATTGAATCCAATGATTGCGCCCAGCCAACTAAGGACTCGATATTTAGAATCTCACCGGTACAAACTACACAACACAAGCAGGCAGGCAGACATCCCCATTGCTAACATTAGAAATACATCATCATATCATCCATACATGGCAACACATGTAGAAAAGGTTAAAACATCAGAAATTCTCCTAGAAACTTTAAACAACACAAATAATGGAACATTTGAGGGTGGGGTTAACTCACTAATAATACATGAGTTGTTGGGCAGCAGCAACGTTCTGGAAACCACCGTCATAGATGGCCTGACTTGCTCCGCCCACCCCCACCCCCATGGTTGCTTGTTTAAGCCCTTGAGGAGGAGGATGCATCAGCCCATGAACCCCTCCCATCTTGCTTATTGCTAGCTGACGCTCATACGCCAACAAGTCAGCAGTCGACAGCATTGGTGCAGGCACAGGCGGTGGAAGTGGGTTTGAGCTCGTTCCTGGAGGAGTGGGCTTGCTGCCCCAAGAGCACTGCAAAACAACTACAATGTCAGGTACTCAGGTCTATGGACAAGCACACCCATATCCTTTTGTATTAGAGCCTGTGTGACATGTTCCAGCATTTACAGAATTGCAGGTCACATAGATCAACATTAAAGGTTCTTAGGCCAGCATACATGTGTCAGGTGGATGTCTTGGGCTATAGTGAAAATCAAACGCTATTAAATAATGAACATCAAAAAGACAGATAAAAGATCAACAACATACACACCTTGATTTGTTTGCCATAAAGAATGGATTGTGTGTTTCCCATTTGAATAGCCAAAGCAGCCTCGGCATGATTATTATATCTCACAAAACCAAACCCCTTATCAGGCTGCACCCGGACTTCTTCAATTATACCAGCACCAAGCGAATGGAAGTGGCGATGGAGCTCAAGCTGAGTAACCTGCAATTATTTATATCCATTGGAAATTAGCCTGGCTACAAAAAAAAAAAACGAACCTACAAATAAGAAAATGAGCACGCACATAGAGTGCCACACATACGCCTTCAATCAAGTAATATATTAAATTTACATGTAAAGTAAAATCATCAGGAGTCAGGACCCAATTTTATGTCATTTTCTTGCTTGAAATACAGCAGTGATAAACCACAAGCTTAGAAAATACGAGAAGAAAACTATGCATAGAACCTCATATAGCATCAATACCTCAAGATACCTGAATAACCCACCTTATATTCCAAGTTCCCAACACATATACATGGAGGAACAGGATGGCATTTGCTTTACAGCATAATTACAGTCTAGAATCATCCCATTGTTCATACAAACGAAAGTGATTAAATGTTTTGCTTAAAGCTCAACAGTAACCTATGTGTTAGCTAAAAGCTGCTCAACTCCATCCAACAAAGCTATAAGCAAAATTTAGTTAAGGCCAAACATCTCTAGAGGCAGAGCCCCAGGTAAAACAAATGAGTTACTCAGGCTGGTCTCTAAGTCACTACATGAACATTATTGTTGTGAAAGTCCATGGCATCTAAACAGCAATTAGATGAAAAAAGGCCAGCAAGCTTTAATTTTTACAGATACTATTAAAATTACGTAGCCAGCTACAAATGCTTCATCTATAGGCATGTCCCCAAAACTGATCACAAAACATGTAGGGAAGGAACAAGGAAAACTGGGTAAGACATGTCAGAGGACAGATTAGTATTGGAAGAAAGGAAACATTTCATTCTAGCCATGATACAATGGGTTACAAAGTCGTGTTCACGCTCTGGACAACAAAATCATCATATACCCACAGCTACCTAGTCCAAAAAATACGAGTTCTTACTTCTGGAGCAAGGTTGCCAACATAAACAGTGGTATACTGTGGGTTATTCTCAGGACCATCACCATTAGCAGGCTCCTTACCATCCTCTGCCAAACAAATAAATTAGACCAATCAAATGATTACTCAAAATGCCATATTTTGATAATTTTACTGGATACCTGAAGATCCATTTGTCAACTCCACCACACTTTTAGAATCTGAAGCCTGCTTTTCATCACTTGTACCAGCACCTTTGGTAGCCCAATTGCAGCGTATCTGCCTACTGCCAAGCCACTTACCTGATGAGGACAAGTGATGATGGATGTAAAATAGTAGTGAAAGCAACGAAAATAAAAATGGCAGCTCTAGATGAAAATAACTAAAAACCAATGTACTCTTATTTTAATATCATGGATTTCTTGACACTTGAAAAATAAAGAAATAAGAAAGACTTTAACAAAACGCTTACCTGTTAAGTCATTTATAGCACTTTGAGCATCCTGAACAGGAAATAATAAGTTCAGATTTTAGCTCACATAATACTGTGCACAATGATGGGTCAGGTCAATTGACAAAAATAAGAACTACTTTTTGCTTTTTTACCGTTTATAGCAACATTGTTTATTTTTTATAATTAATAGCATCAAATTTTATATTTCTTACCATTTATAGCAAAAAGTTAAAAAGTTGATGCTATAAATGGTAAAGAAAATACAAAAGTTGATTGTATTAATGATACAAAATATAAAAGTTAATGCTATTAAATATAAAATACAAAAGTTTATGCTATTAATGATGAAAGATAAATAATGTTGTTATAAACGGTAGAAAAGCAAATAGTTGTTGCTATTTTTGGCAATTGACCCCACAAAGATAGTGACATTGACAATCAAAGCTTCCTAATCTTTTCCCAGTAAACAGGTGTGTGTGTGTGTGTGTAACAGTATGTATATGTATATATGTATGTGTGGGTATATGTGTATGTGTGTATGTATGTGTGTGTGGGTGTATGTACGCACGCGCGTACACACACGCGCGCGCGCGCACGCACACACAGAAATTATGTGTCCATCGAAAGAATAACACTCTAAGGTGTTGTCTGTTTTTTAACCACTAAAGCAGAATACATGGCCATTGCAGAAGCTAGCAATGAGCTGATTTGGTTAAAGAACTTTCTTTCAGAAGTGGGTATAAATCAAGAAGTCTATGTCCTCCATTATGATAACCAAAGTATTGTTCATCTTGCAAAGAATCTAGTTTATCACGATAGAACAAAGCATATTGAGTGAAGTATAACTTTATTCGAGATTTCATAAGTGATGGTACGCTTTCAGTGAAGAAAATTCTTGGTACGAAGAATCTAGCAGATATGTTCACAAAATCTGTAACACTAGATAAGTTAAAGTTCTGTGCGATTTTAGATGGCCTTCAGGAATAGTGGTAAGAAGACACGTGGCAACTAGGAGGTTAAAGTTTGGTGAATCTTTTGCACAAGTACAATAGAGCATAGATATTCGAATTTCGAGGCCTCCAAGTGGGAGATTGTTGTGATGTAGGCTTCGTATAGAGAAAGAAAAGGAGGATGGGTCAGCCGGTCCTAACCCTGACTGTGTTGCCTTAATTAGAAGATTACCTAATTGATTTTTCTCTGTATAATCCCATGTACTTGTAATCTTTTGTTATCACCCCCAATAATAAGAAAACGCTTGCTGCCGTGGACGTACCGACGTAGATCAGAATATCGACTGAACCACGTAATATCGTTGTGTTCTTTCTTTTACTTTACATTATTTGTGTGTATGTGTGACGAGATAAACCCTAAGAAAAGCATGCCACCATTTCTCCAAAAGCATCT
This sequence comes from Centrapalus pauciflorus, assembly GCA_020465985.1. Lineage (NCBI taxonomy): Eukaryota > Viridiplantae > Streptophyta > Magnoliopsida > Asterales > Asteraceae > Centrapalus > Centrapalus pauciflorus. Next base: position 352,873 of record JAANYP010005957.1, read on the forward strand.
AACATTCAAGGAAGTTTAAGTTAAAAAATAGAAACCTGTTGGTTACGGAAAGAAACAAACCCAAAACCTCGTGAACGTGCAGTTTTCTGATCCCACATAACCCTCGCATCCCTGTAATAGAGCAACAGCCATGAAAAGAAGTATATCATTGTGTGTGTGAGATGGAGAGATGGAAAGAAAGGTACTCACGAACAACTAGCATAAACGGAGAAGCATGCAAACAACATAGCATCAGTAACCTCAGGGCTAAGATCACCAACGAATATGTTGTAGTGACCTGCAAACCAAAAGTAGGAATGCCATAAAATCGAATCATAAGTAACAACCAATGATAACTACTCAAAACCAGTGTATCAAGGCTTAATCTTTACACAAATTGATCAACCATAAACAGAATATAAATACATAATCACCACATAAGACCTACCTGACGTGTCCTCCCTCTGTCCACTGGCATATGCCCAGTTAACTTTAATAGGTTGTCCAAACCTGACAATAACAACAATTAGAAGTGCTGAAGTAAGATAGCCTCGAAGCACATAATTCATTGAAAACACTTACAAATGCCTCCCGTTTAGAGATAAAATAGCAAGTGCAGCTGATCGACGATCGAAATAGTGGATAAATCCATAAGATGACTGCATTAATGGAAAAAACAAAAAGAAAAATAATAATAAGCAGGCAGCTAAGTGAAAGAAGTAAAATGTAAAAATGTTTCATGGTCCAACACATATATCTAGTATGCAAACTTGACTAATAAAATTTCAAGCTACTTAATAGAAACATATCTACCTTTTCTTTTCTAATGAGTTTGCAGCCTTCAACAGGACCGGTACTTACAAAAACCTCTTGAAGAAGTGGTTCAGTCACTTGTGTATGTATATTTCCCACATACCTGCAATTTCTCAAAAATAAAGAAACTGGAAGTTTAAAAAAAAGAAACAAAAAAATAGTTTTAGCTACAGAATATTCCCCAGTTTCCAATACAGAAAACAAATAAACATCCTACAAGGCTACAAATGCATTTGAACACCATGCATACCACGTCTAAAAACTTCAGAATTTGTAGCTACTAAGAATGAGAAAAAGCAAATTTCTAGATATACCAATTCAAACAAAACACATTGGTTAAAGGGAGGAGATCAAGGATTTTGCACATGCAAGTGAAAAGGAAAAAAAAAAGGAACTAGAAAAAATCATCGGTAAACCACTCACACACTGCGGCATGTATTTGGATCAAACCCAGGAGGCAGATTTCCACTTGGGATTGGCTCAATCTGCAAAATAAAAATGTGAAAAAAAGGAAAAAAAGACCGGACAAAAAATAGCAAGCCAAGTGTAAAAAAATAAAGAACCCCATTAACTAGAATAAACCAGGCCCAGAGAAGAACGGGCAAAAAAGTAAAGTGTATCCACTACTAAACTACACACCAACCACCAAAGAAAGACACTCACAAAACAAATAAATTTCCATACAATTCCTATATAAAGCTAATGTGATAAAAGTACAAGAAAACTCGTGCAAGAAAAATTGGGCTGACTTCCTAGACCTCACAGCAATGTCAAGTAAGGCAACAGCTAGCCTCATTTGCAGCAACTTCCATCAACTACTTTTCAGGACTATCCAATCTCCATCTGTGTTTCTCAAGTAGCAATATGACACAATAAGTTCTAAATGCCTCAATTTCTTACAACCAGTTCACAGTTCTTATACATCTAAAAACAGGATTTGCAAATGTGCACTATTGTGGCTAATAAATACTAAATAGAAGTATCCACCAAAACAAAAACAGCAATAAAATACTATTGTTGTAAAGACATATATTCTAAGGGGATGATGAAACCGTGGAACTAAATAGCAATGTGATTAGGGATTCCCACAAGGGTAACTATTCAACAGTAAAAACTATCAAGAAGCTTAAGAGTCAAAAGGAAAAAAAATATGCTTTGTCCCTCTGAGTTCTAAATGTAAAGGGGTAATGATCCAGATAAGAATTCTGACAGGAAGAAATCACATGCTAGAATTTTATGTGTCTGACAAAATAGAAGTTGCATATTAGCCAACCTTATTGCTCAAATGACAGAAGAAAATGAACTCCAAATCCGGGAACATCTGTTTCCCGGTCCCTTATCTCCTACATATAAACAGAAACCCTGGTACTAGTGGCACTGGGTAGGCCTAATATATAGTATCGATGGTTGCGCCAGGCCAATTAATGAAAAAGGAATATAAATAAATTAGAAAGGAAACCCCCCCACATAATTAAAGCTAAAAAAACAAACTACCATGCGGCATGAAGCAAACAGAGTTTCATGACCAGAGTATTCATTAAAACTCCTACAAGAATCAAGACAGGCATGTCCAAATAAAATAAATTCCAGACAAAGGCATGAAACATTATGGGAAGAAATAAAGGGAGAAAACATTATTCAGTCAGGACCCTGGACTCGAGACCGACGCACTCAGTTCCACGCAAAGAGCTACCAATTGACTTGGTAATCTTTTTGAAGTTAACAAAGATTTTGAGAACCCTATACTTTCGAGGAAGATTCACATAAGTTTTAACAGCAGTAGAAATTTAAGAATGTTAGTTTCCAAATGAGTAAACAAACTCAAAATCAATCCTTGCATTTCAAATCATAAAACAATCCAGCTCCGTTTTGGGAAAATGGGATCAAACTAGACTTGGGAAAACAAACAGACCAAATCTTTGGCCTTCGCATAGTAGGAGAGCTGAGAGCCAGAGAGCATGGCAACAAAATCGTCAAAAAAAAAAAAAAAAACCGTTAAATTTAAAAATAAAACGAGCAAGCAAATTTAACTCCCTGCAAAAGTGCAAATTATCGCAACAAACAAAAAATTGCATGCACGGCGACGGACGATCATAAACCGATTATCAATTAACAAAATAAAATCCCTAAGTTGGCAAATTATAACAAGAACATACACAAACATGAACTCGCAACCATGTGAATATGTGGACATGTTTTACGTAATCAAAATAAACGGTGCGTGGGAACCTGTGGAGGTGCTAGGAGGCCAGGATGATAGAGGGATTGTTGTTGGAGGAGAGCTTGTTGCATCAAAGCTTGCTGCTGTTGTTGCTTCAGCCTCTGATGTTGATGTTGCATTATTTTTTTATGACGAATATAATCTAATCACCTTCGAGATCGGTTAGATTTGTTTGTCGAATTTGGGGGTTAGGGTTTCAATGCGATCCAGAGAACAAGCGCCCTCGGGGAAATAAAATGACGGGAAAGACAGACAGCACTCAGCAGATACATAATTTAACAAAATAATAGCAATGGGTCCCTCCACTCTTGTATACCAGCAGATTTTACCCTTCAACTTCTAATTTCACATCGACGACCCGTTCGGTGGTAAGTTCGTTTATTTATTAAACGAACGAACATGAACACAAATTTTTATTCGTTTAATTCAATGAACAAACATAAACATATACTTCATTCGTTTATGTTCGCCAACATGCGGTTATGTTCATTCTTTTATGTTTATTTATGTTCATACATTTATTTATAACTAGTTATGATTACCTTGCGTTTCGGCGGCTACAGCAAGTACATGTTTTTTAAAATGCAAACCGAAAACATTTAATCATAGTGAAAATTATATTTAAAAAAATCACATTTAAATTATTCACATTGAAACATTTAAATTTAAAAAAAAAAAGATTCAAACAAGGACAACAAATGAAGTAAACTTAATACCTGAAAATTAAAAATCCACATCAGGAAAAAATTTTTCCAAACATTACATTGTATTCCTAAAAGTTTTACCATAAACCAGTTGCAAATGAATTTGCCACAAAACAAAAGTAAAGGAGATGATACACAACAAATATTCGCAAACTCTTAACAATACCACGTCATTTAAGATCCAATTTTGTCTGATTTGCAACTTCATTAACCACCAAAGTCTAACCATGCATTATATATCCAAGCAACCACTATCTCCATTGATACCTTAACATACAAAACCTAAAAAATGAAATAAGGATGTATCAATAATGGTCTTATACGAAAAATTAGCTGAAAGCCTGAAAGTTGTGTTTTGCATCCGGATTTGCAACGGAACCCAACATTTAACCGCTCCACAAAACAAATATAGAATTGAGGCCTCAAAAACATCACATAAGTCACGAATGATGAACCAGTTAACTACATACATGCATGACTCATGAGTTTATTTTTCAATAATAACAACTCATTCATGGTAATCATGTCAAGAACAATATTGTCTTAAGAAGATTTTTGCTTGAAATCTAGCTACATTCAAGAATGCCATCAAACATTTAGTCTCAAGCATATTCTTGTTATTTTAGAAATAAACTCATTAACAGAATCAATAAACACTATTTAAAAACATACAAAGTAATTGAAGAAAATTTGCAGATTGGTGGACAATTGGTCAAGTGAACTTGAATAGGAAAAAAAGGTACCTCTTTTAGTCGAATGCAAGCAAAAGTAACATATATTTGTGTTCTATAGAATGTCAAGGGAAGCAAAAATCGTTAGAGTTGAGACAGGAATCGAACAGATTATGGTAAACTGAATATAAATAGGAGCAAGAATTTACCTTCGTAATTCGAGTACAAGCAAAAAAAATAGTGTGATTGCATGTAAATCTGGTCGTGATTTGTGATGAAAGTCTGAAGGCGAAGGACATGTAAATCCGACTGTGATTTCTGATGAAATTGTGGAAGCAAGGCATGTGAGAAGTGTGAATAGTGATGAAACATCGCAGGTTGAAGCCTCCCTTTGAATCGCTAAAACTGTAATTATAAGCGTTGTGAATGGGTTTTCTTAATTTTTCAACAGAACGTGGGTTAACTGATTAAGTTTTGTCTTAAATGAGTAATAGATGATTTCTAACATTATGTTTATATGATTACTATTATTATTAGTAGTATTAATAAATAATATAATTCAAAATTAAACTTCAAACTCTAGTACTGATTATCTAAATTTGTGATACCAGTAAATATTTTGGGGCCCAATTATATAGCCCAAAAAATAGAATATGCAGTCACTGTTGAATAGGGCGAAGATAGAAGACTGGACGGGAAGTCGGGAATAGGGTGATTTTAGATCCACCAGCAGCCTCCGAGAGTCCAACACTAGCACCACTGCACCAGCAGCCTTCGACTCTTCGAGGCTTCGACGTTTCGGCCTTGTCCTCCCTCTTAATCGGTTTTCTCTAATTCTGTAATTTCTAATTCTCCTTCTTGATTTTAGAACTCTAGATGTTAAATGTTGTCAATTTGTGTAGTATTTTAGAAATCAAAATCTTAATTAGTTATTGTGACATTGAAAATGAAGCACTTTCCAACGTTACAAATGGAACCCTGATGAATCTCTTTATAATGATGAAAGATTGCAGAGAACAATTATAAAAGTACATTGCATACTATTTAAATGAAATCATACTGTTTATTTGATAAATATGTTTATATATATTGGTTATATTCTGTGTGCCACTAGTGATGGATTTTTCTAGATCCACCATTGAAAACTCTGAAAACTCTATGCCATTGTTTGCCTCACTACAGTGCCGGTGGGAGGTAATCCTAAATCTACATACATTACATTACATACATACACACATACATACATTCTATGCAGTAAATATATTTAGTGGTATATATGCCACTTAAAATTACTCAATACTTTGAATAACGATTAATTAAAAAAAAATGAAAAAGATGTATAAGTATCATGTAAGTATGTATGGATATAAAAACAAACTTCCTCGCAAAACAACCAATAGAATGCAAGAATTGTCATTCATGTTGTAGGCCGGAGTTACTTTTAATTCGATCATCCCCATCCAACCAATAAAATTTAAAAAAAAAAAAAAAAGATTGACTAGGTCAAAAGCATATATATGCTTCTTTCATTCTGAGCCACTCTTGCATTATTCCAAAACACCAGAATCACAAAAAAGACCAGATTTTGTTGGAATCTGGTAATGGAAAAAAAGGCATCGCAAATCTTTGTTTGTTTGTCCTGGCTAAGTGAATGGCCGCATCATCATCATCATCATCATCATCATCATCATCCTTTTCCTTTATGTTGTACATGAATTTGTTGATGATCATGTTTCCAGGGATAGTGAAAGGTTACATGACTGATTCAGATGCTTTGCTTAGGATCAAACAATCGTTGAACAATCCTCAGCCTCTTGATTCTTGGAAACTCGGAACAATGCCTTGTGACGACGTCATAACATGGGTTGGTCTTGTTTGTAGCAATGGCATCGTTACAAACCTTCATCTTAAATCAATGAGCCTCTCAGGTGATCTTGACTTGACACCCCTCACACAAATGGCTGGCCTACGAATCATTTCCCTCGAAAACAATTCTTTCTCTGGTCCTATCCCCGATTTCAATCAACTCGGATCTTTGAAGGCCCTCTACCTGTCCTTCAATCGATATTCCGGCCACATTCCATCCGATTACTTCGCCGGCATGACATCCTTGAAGAAAATATGGTTTGACGCCAACAATTTCACCGGCACAATCCCTTCTTCAATCGCTCAGCTCCCTAACCTTATGGAATTACATCTCGAGGACAATCACTTTTCTGGTAACATTCCAGCAATAGGCCAAGGCCAACCGAGTTTAGAGTCGGTTAACCTTTCGTACAATAACCTGACAGGAGAAGTTCCACCAGGGCTCGCGAGATTCGATGCATCCTCTTTCGAAGGAAATCCTGGACTTTGCGGGGCGAAATTCGGCAAGGCTTGTGATGAACCACCGCAGCAACCTAAACCACCGATCATCCAAAAGAAAACATCTAAAAAGAAGTCTCTAAGGATGGAATATGTAGTCATGGTTGTCTCACTGTTGATTCTCGTGATGATGGTGGTGGCAATTTGTGTGCTAGTGAGGAGGAGGAGGAGGAGGAGGAGAAAAGATAATTATTCGGAGACGATTGGAATTATGGAGAAAGATGATAACATTGAAGGTTCGGTTGGTGTGACGATATGTAGCATCAGCAAACCAGAAGCGATACCCGGACAGAATAGCTTCGGAACAGGGCAGAAGTCATTGATGGGGAGAAAAAAGGCAGACGTAGATCTAATGCTGCTAAACAAGTCAAAGGGAGTATTCAGATTGTCGGATGTGATGAAGGCGGCTGCAGAGGTGCTTGGAAACGGAATGTTAGGGTCGTCATACAAAGCCACGATGTCGAATGGGATGACGGTGGTGGTGAAGAGGTTGAAAGAAATGAACGTGGTCGATAAAAATGGGTTTGAAGCTGAAATGATGAGGCTGGGAAAACTCAGCCACCCAAATGTGTTGCCACCACTCGCATGTCATTATCGCAAAGACGAGAAGCTATTAATTTACGACTACATTCCTACAGGCAGTCTACTTTACTTGTTGCACGGTAGGTAATTATTATTATTATTATTATTATTATTATTATTATTATTATTATTATTATTATTAATTAAGCAGGCCAGGCCAGGCCAGGCATTTAACTTAATTTAATCAAGTAAGATGATGATGGTTGGTTTCAGGAAAGGGGAGGCATGCGGAGCTCAACTGGCAAGCACGTTTAAAGATCATTCAAGGGATGGCACAAGGAATGGGGTATATTCACAGGGAACTGGGGATGTTAGAATTGCCTCACGGGAATCTGAAATCAAGCAACGTCCTTGTGGGGCCAGGGCCCGGTTGGCAGGCGCTAGTGATGGATTTTGGTCTTTATGGGATGATAAATAAAAGGCAGGCATTAGCAGGGTACAAGGCTCCGGAGGCAGCAGTGTATGGAGGAGAGGTGACGGCTAAAAGTGACGTTTATTGTGTAGGGATAGTAATTCTTGAGGTGGTGACACTGACAGATGTAAGCAGAGGGCAAGGAGGGACGGATGTGGTGGAATGGGTAAGGTCGGCGATGGAGGAGGGGAGGGAGGAGGAGTTGTTGGATCCAGAGATGAGGAATGATGAAATGAAAAGGCTATTACACATAGGAGCAGCTTGTACAGAGACTGATCCACGCCGTAGACTAGACATTAGGGAGGTAATTTCCAGGATAGAGAGTATTATTAGTATGATGAATAATACAGAGGATGATGAGAGGAGGATTGAAATGGATGATGAAGCAGCAGCGACAGCAAGTAGTACGCTAACAGACTCTTCCTATGTGTCTGTCATCGGGAGGGGAATTGAATAACCATTGCGTTATTACCGGTTAGTTAGTTAGTTAGTTAGTTAGGAAAGAGTCAGTTTTGTAGTTATTAGTTTGGTTTGGTGCATCCATCGTTTTTCTAATTTTGAATAGACGGTCTGTATGTAAATACAATATATTTACGCATCTAACGCATCTAAGGAAGCACGGAATTTTGTGAGAAAAGTAATGGTAATTATTAAATTGTGATTTGGACATTCATTAATCATAAGATACGATTACCATACCAAAACTGGCAAGGACAATACTATAACGAAACACAACTGAACAAACCAATTTCTTTAAGCACTTGGAATATGATGCTTTGTTTCCTTTTGTTATTTCATGTTTGTATTGTATTGTATGTATATGAGCACGACTGTCCATATCCAATTCGTAAACACCTCCACCTCTTTAAAACTTTTCAACATACCCAAAACCAAATCATGTTTTACAAGTAATCACTTTGTGCCCTGAAATTTGCATTTTAACTAGCATATTTACCTTCAATATAAAAACTAAACCCTCTGCCCTACAATAGTAAGCTTTATTTATTTATTTTATTTTTTTGACAATTGACATGAATCAAACAATAATGGTTGAGATTTGAGATTTCCCAACTACTTTTGTCCGCAGTCCATTTGCCTTTCAAAAAGAAAGGGATAGGATCACAGGAGGGGTAGGACACGCCGAGGTATCTGGTTCAAGAATCTTCACATTTTGAGCGGATTCCATTTGCCTAATATGTTGCAACAATACACATGAGCATCTATCTACAAGAAACTCACAACAACATGCAAAGAGAAGAAACCATCATCATTTACTAGACTTACAATCAGACATTCTTATTCCTAATATCAGAAGACCCAACTTTCAACAAGCAATTTACAAAAATCCTGACCTTATATCATCATTTACATTTCTACTGCCAATTTTCACTGCTTTCGGTTCCGGGCTGACTTGGGATTGCATTTCCGCAAGCTCTCTCACTCTCAACAGAATTGGTGCTGGGATCGGAATTGATGACTGCTTCTTTGAATTTTGCACCTGCTGTAAACAACAAACATCTGGATTAAATCGACAACTACCAAGTAAATCTTATAGGCTCACCAGATGGTCCAAATAACATGGCCCAACTCATACATATTCTATTTCAAATCTATATAAATGTTTATTGGGCATTGAAAAATACAACAAGGCAAACATCATCACATCAGTTGGTAATATTCAGATTTATGAAAGCAAATGCATAGTAGTATCGTACTTCTAACCTAAACCCTAAAGGGTGTATGAACAGTTTAAAAGTGAAAGCAGGATATTTAACACAACCCATGGGAAGCAGCTGAAAGAAAAATGCTTACCCCTTTTTCGGCTGGTAACTGTGCAAAGCTAGCTCTCAGCAGATTCCTCCACTTGTCCTGCAAATATCAACAGGCAGCTAAAAAAGTGCAAGCACAAGGCCATCTTGTTCATACTTAAAAATGATTTATTAACATGTAGCATTATGCATGAAAAGACAATAGCATACCTTGAGATCAACTGCTGTACGATGTGAGCATGTTGCAAAGGCAATCCTCTTTATCTCAGACCACCTGCCAGCACCATACCTAGAAACACCTTCAACTAACTTGACAACTTCATTAAGAGTCCATGGTCGATGATGTTTCCTCCTCATCCCACCTTTTGCTGTAGGCACAGTTAGTATATTATCATCTGAATCATCTGCATATGAATCAGTGTGTCCGTCATCCAAATCATTGTTTAAGTCAGCTGATTGCTCAGAGTACTGTTGATTTTCTCCTGGTTCCTTGATTAGCTATATAGATTGAAGATAACAGTCACAAAGTGACGGGGGTTGCTAAAAAGCATGATTTTTACATCAAACATTACAATCCACATGCTATCCAAGAACAATGCCTAGTTGCCTACAGCTTTCTGAACACTATTCTGTTCTGCACTAAATATCCGTATTAGAATCTTCAGGCTTTCTATAACTTGCATAAAGATCAAATTATTCACTTCCACACTGAAACTAATAATACTTCCAATTTGTGCCACACGAACCCTCGGGCTTATTGTAAGTGATCGAAGAAGTAGAAAAAGATAAAAACGAACCTTTAAATTCTATGGTTTTCCTTTCCAATAAAAAGTGTTTTATATATATATATATATATATATATATATATATATATATATATATATATATATATATATATATATATATATATATATATATATATATATATATATATATATATATGGGGTACCATGTTAGACTGGGGTACCGGGGAACCATTTATAGCCAATCATGTATTATTAAAATCATTAAAATATAATATAAATTTTACTTAAAATTCTTTCCCACATTAATTAATGTTGGGGGTAAAAATGGTATTAAAAAAATTTAAATTAGAATCAAAGATTCTGTGTATCCCATGAAAATCTCTATTTTAGTTAATATCATTTATTACACTCATACTGAACATGTGCAATAATAACACTCCATAAACCACGATTGAACATGTTCAATACCATCAATATTGGTTTATCACCAAAACGTTTAACATCGACAAAAAAAAACTCCAACTGCACATGTTCAATAACGTGTAAATGAAATTGAACATTCACGAACGGTTTGAAGAAAATAATAAATATCTTTATTTGACACATCCGGTTGAACATGTTCACTAAAACCCAATGTCGAATCCAAATGAACATGTGCCCTAAAACCTATTGTCGAATCCGATTGAACATGTTCACTAATACCCATTGTCGAATCCAATTGAACATATTCATTAAAACTCATTTTGAAATTTATAATGATATGTTATGGAAGTAAATCTTTATAATTAAGGGAACTATTATATTATTAGTTGTCATCTATTATTTAATATAAATCTAATTAACTATATTACCCTTTTAAACTTATAACCAAACATGGGTGGACTCCGGTTCCCCAGTCTAACATGGTACCCCATTGATCCCGACCCTATATATATATATATATATATATATATATATATATATATATATATATATATATATATATATATATATATATATATATATGTGTGTGTGTGTGTGTGTGTGTAGACATGGGATCATTTGTAAATATTTTATTCGTTGTGAACAACCACAAAAAGCCACTGAATCCTATGAATCTCGTTGCAGACACTACTTTGAATCCTATGAATCTTGTTGCACACACTGTTATGAACCATTTGAATCCTATGAATCTTATTGCAGATACTGCTATGAACCCTTTGAATCATATGATTCTTTTTCCAAACACTTGTTGGTATATATGAATGTATGTGTAGTCTTTTCATTTTGTTCACAACGTTCGCAACGAATAAAGTATTCACAAATGATTCCTTCCCTATAGAGTTAGGTTCAAGGGAGAACCAAAGTGTAGCTGTGCATCAGAGAACAATGGAGAACCAAAGTGCATTTGTGCATCACATGGAGGGGTTTGTGTATCATGATTCCCGTGTGATGCACAAGCATGTTCGCGTAATGCATTTTGGTTCTCCATGGTTCTCCGATACACTTCGGTTCTCCCTTGAACCTTCCCCTATTTGTTTTATACGTACATACATATACATATACATATACATATACATATACATATACATATACATACATATACATACATATATAGGGGTGGGTTCAATGGAAAACCACTATGCACCTGAAAACTATGGAAACCTACGCAAACCGTCTGAGTTGGTGCATTTCATAAAAAACGCGGTGGCATGATCGTAATAAAGTGATGCATCACGCGGGATTTTGATGCATCGCGCGGGATTTTGATGCATCGCGTGGGGAATTTGATGCATTTGTGGTGGTGCAATGCGGTTTTCACAAGTTTTCAGGTGCATGGTGGTTTTCCATTGAACCTCCCTCTCTCTCTCTCTCTCTCTCTCTATATATATATATATATATATATATATATATATATATATATATATATAGATTCATGACAATGCTAGTAATATATAAATTCTGATCACAAAAGTGAAATGTGACATCCTGCTCCACATATACATATATAGGTGATGTTTACACAACCAACATTAATATTTATGGAGAAGTAACACAAAATTATCAGCAACATGAAGAGCATCATCACAGGTTCCTATGTGATGCACAATATTTTGAAAGTAGGGATGGAACCTCAAAGAAACAAACTGCAATGTTATAAGGGAGGACAATAAAACAGGATGCAGATGTGCCAGCATAAGACAACATGACTTTGCTTTCGACATTTTCAACAGCTCAGGTAACATTCACATAGAATTCATCAATGTCTAGTTGATGAACCCAATTACCATAACAAGACTACAAGAGTGATAGATATAAATGCTTACAGGCTGTTGAACGCATCCCGTGGCCGGTGTAGTTTTGAGTTCTTTGTTCTCTATTTCGTGATCTGATTGAGGATCATGTCCATCACAGGCCTTCTTTACCACCCTTGTTGACATTCCCAATCCACAGGACTGAAATTTCTACAATCAAGGTCTACCACAAATGAGCAACCAAATGATACTAACAGAAAGAAATAAATAAGAATTTTGCAGTACGACAATCCACGTTAACACACACATGTGATTTTGATTAGGGATAAGCAGGTGAAATACCTATTATCTAAATGAACTGCAATAACTAACGTTCATAGCATGCATATGTTAGGGTTAATCACACAAACACACACACACACGATCACAATAAAAGACACAAGAATTTACGTGGTTCGGTCGATGTTCTGACCTACGTCCACGGGGGCAACTAGGGTTCTCTTTTATTATTCAGTGATAAACAAATACAAGTACAAGGCTTTAATATATAGAGATAGGATTAGACTAATGTTCTATCTAATCATCGATGTGGGACATGACATAACAATCAATAAAACCGACTAAGTCCCGATGTGGGACGAAGCCTACACCACAACAATCTCCCACTTGGAGGCTTCGAACTCGAACAACTGCACTCCACAAGTTAGCCTTTTCTGTACTTCTGTATAAACCCCGACTGATCCGTAAGCTCAGATCTCCCCTAGTTGCCACCAGCCTTCTCATCATTATTCCTGAAGGCCAGCTGAAGCCCTACACAACTTCAGCTTGTCCAGCGTTACCGATTTAGTAAACATGTCTGCTGGATTCTTCGCACCCGAGATATTTTTCAAATCCATAGTTCCTTCACTGATCAGTCCTCTGATGAAGTGATATCTCATCCCGATATGCTTGGTCTTTCCATGATAGACTGGGTTCTTCGCAAGTTTCACAGCACTCTCGTTATCACAGTATAGCGGATAATCTGTCTGTTTCTTGTCTAACTCTAGTAGGAAGTTCTTCAACCAAACGAGCTCCTTACTGGCTTCAGCTGCAGCCATGTACTCGGCTTCTGTAGTTGACAGAGCTACACTCTTCTGAAGTTTCGACATCCAACTGACTGCGGTTCCTCCCACCGTGAAAACATACCCAGACGTGCTTTTGAATGTCTTCTTACAACCACCCAGATCAGCATCAACATATCCTCTGAGAATTGAATCTTTACCTTTGAAACATAGACCCACCTTCGAAGTGCCCTTCAAATATCTGAGAACCCACTTAACAGCTTCCCAATGTTCTCTCCCCGGATTCGACATAAAGCGGCTAATAACCCCGACGGCATGAGTTATATCTGGTCTCGTGCAAACCATGGCGTACATGAGACTACCAACTGCTGATGAGTACGGAACTTTAGCCATTTCTGCTTTTTCTTCTTTCGTTGTCGGAGACTGGTCTTTGGTTAGTGTAAAGTGACTTCCCAACGGCGTGTTTCTCGGCTTAGTTTTCTCGTCGTTCATTTTGAATTTATCTAACACTTTCCCGATGTATTTCTCCTGGGATAGAGTTAGAGATCCATCAAGCTTATTTCTGGTGATGCTCATTCCAAGTATCTGCTTTGCTGGACCCAGATCTTTCATTTCAAATTCCTTTGACATTTGCTTCTTTAACTTGTTGATCTCATTCATATCTGCCCCGGCAATTAACATATCATCTACATAAAGCAGTAGAATGATATACGAACCCTCGAATTTCTTCACGTAGCAGCAGTGATCCATCTCACATCTCGTGTACCCGGTTCGTTCCATGAAGTTGTCAAACTTTAAGTACCATTGCCTAGGAGCCTGTTTTAAACCATACAAGCTTTTCTTCAGTTTGCAGACTAATTTCTCTTTCCCTGAAACTTTAAACCCCTCGGGCTGAACCATGTATATATCCTCGTCAAGGTCACCATGAAGAAACGCAGTTTTAACATCTAGCTGCTCCAGATGCAAACGCTCAGCAGCTACAATACTCAAAACCAATCTAATAGTCGTCATTTTCACTACTGGAGAAAAGATCTCGTTGTAATCAACTCCTTTCTTCTGCTGAAAACCTTTAACTACCAGACGAGCTTTGTATCGTTTAGATCCATCGTGTTCCTCCTTGATTCTGTATACCCATTTGTTCTGCAAGGCAGTTTTGTCTGCCGGAAGCTTTGTCAAATCCCATGTCTTGTTCTTGTACAAAGAACTCATTTCATCTTTCATCGCATGCTCCCACTGCAACGAATCTTTCAGTTTAGATGCCTCTGAGTAACTTTCAGGTTCGCCATTCTCAGTTAATAACAGGTAATTAACTGACGGATCATACTTTTCTGGAGGCTTGGTAACTCTGGTTGATCTCCTAACCCACTGTGATTCAACGGTCTGAGGCTGAGTCGGTACCGGTGAAGATGGTTCTTCTTCGTCTGTTGAACTTTCACTGTCACTATCATCTTCAGGTTCATCAATGCTCCCACTATCATGAGTAACTGCAGAATCTCTAGTACCGATGATTTCAGTGTCTATTTCAACCCATTCTTTTTGATCCTTAGATTTCTCCAAGTTTCTGTCTTTGTAGAGCTCGGCCTCGTTGAACGTAGCGTGTTTGCTTCTGACCACTTTCCGACTTTCAAAATCCCAGAGTCTGTATCCCATACTGTTAACTCCATATCCGATAAAAGTGTACTTCTTGGCTTTGGCATCTAATTTATCCCCATTCTTGTCCAGATCATACGCACTGCACCCAAATACCTTTAGATGCTCATATTTCACAGCTTCACCCTTCCATTCTTCTTCTGGCAATTTGAATCCCAACGGTACTGAAGGACCCCGATTGATAAGGTAAGCAGCAGTGTTAACTGCATCAGCCCAGAACGTCTTAGGAAGCCCGGCATTCAATCTCATACTTCTGGCCCTCTCGTTTAAAGTTCTGTTCATCCTTTCTGCAACTCCATTCTGTTGAGGAGTGCCTGGAACGGTCTTTATCATTCGGATACCATTTTCAGCACAGTAATCAATGAATTCTTTGCTGATGTACTCGCCTCCGTTATCCGACTTCAAACTCTTAACCTTCAGGTTAGTTTCCATTTCAACAGCAGCTTTCCATTTCTTAAAAACATCAAATACTTCAAACTTGTTTTTAAGAAAGTAAACCCATACCTTGCGTGTCGAATCGTCGATAAACGTGACGTAGTAGCTCGATCCTCCCAGAGAAGACACGGGTGTTGGTCCGTAGACGTCTGTGTGAACAAGCTCGAGTTTCTGAGCTTTCGGAGTCTGACCGGTCTTTACGAACGATACTTTCTTCTTTTTACCCAGTACGCACGGTTCGCAGAATTCCGAGTCTACCTTTTTCAGATCTGGCAGTTTCCCCTTTGCAACTAACATTTTCATTCCCTTCTCGCTCATGTGCCCAAGACGTTGATGCCATAATTTAGAAAGATCTACCCCACTAGTAACTGCATTAATCCCATCGTCTGAGACTTCGGCCATATACAGTGTGCCTTTCTTCTTTCCTTTAGCAACAACCAGATTCCCTTTAACTACTTTCCATTTTCCTCCACCAAAAGTGACGTCATAACCCTGATCATCCAACTGCCCTATAGAAATCAACATCTTTTTGAGGCCTGGAATAACCCGTACGTCGTTCAAAGTCCAGGTGGTACCCAAAGTAGTCTTTAGTTCAATATCTCTCATCCCTGTAATGTCAAGAGTGTGATTATTAGCGAGACGAACTTTACCGAAGTTACCTGTCCGTAGATTCGTCATCGTCTTCGTGCTAAACGTAGCATGGAATGATGCTCCAGAATCCATAATCCACGACTCGGCTGAGTTCTCGACACAACAGATAAGAGCATCTTCAGAATCACTTGTTGCGGCATTAACTTCCTTCTTTTCCTTTGGACACTGATTTTTAAAATGTCCGTTCTCTTTGCAATTCCAGCACTGAATGTCCTTTCTAGGTTTAGACTGACTCCTCTTCCTAGATTTAGATCTGCCTCTCCCATTTCCTCTACCTCTTTCCTTTCCTCTACCTCTCCCTTCAGTGCTCAGTATTGAAGTCGATGATTCTCCGGTGCTTCTCCTTCTGATATCCTCACTGAGGATTAAGTCACGAATCCCCTCAAACGTTAGCTTAGATTTCCCAGATGATCCGCTAATCGCTGTAACTGTTCCTGACCAACTATCCGGTAACGAGGACAACAAAAGAAGAGCTTGCACTTCTTCATCAAACGCAATATCAACTGACTGCAGACGAGATAAGATAGTATTAAACTCATTAATGTGTGAGGTAACTGAACCACCCTCCTTCAGTCTCGTGTTCACTAGCTGTCTTATCAGAAATACTTTATTCGAGGCGGATGGCTTCTCGTACATGTTAGACAAGGCTGCCATCAAACCTTTCGCAGTACTCTCCTTCAGAATGTTAAACGCTACACTCTTAGCTAGGGTAAATCTGATAACTGCCAATGCTTTCCTGTCTAGGGTTGCCCACTCATCGTCCTGCATCTCGTCGGGCTTTCCTATCAATGCTAACTCCAAATCTTTTTGACATAAAAGATCTTCGACTTGCATTTTCCACCATGCAAAGTCTTTTCCGTCAAACTTCTCAATCTTATACTTCCCATCTTCAGCCATTATCCCCAATAACCTGTTAGTGTTCAAACACAGCAAAGGCGGCGGCCGGAACTTAACGACTGTTCTATTGAACACTAACTCTTACGAATCAAGAAACGACAAAACCACAAACCAAAAAGAGGTGCTAGGGTTTTCTGCGCAAACGGGATTCCAAATGGCTAGGTTTATTGCAAAACAATAGCGACAGACAACTAGGGTTTTCTGCAATAAACTAAACGGACAGCGGCGGTTTTTTTTTTTTTTTTTAAATTAAAAAACAGCAGCAATAACTCTGGACAGAAAAGAAACAGGAGCAGCAGCAATAGATTGGCAAAAAAACCCCAAAAAACAGATTTCCAGCAACCTAGACAATAGCACAAAGGAAAAAAAAAAACTCCCCTGAAAAAAACTGCTGGCGGCGGCGGCGGCGGCGGCGGTCAGTGGCGGCGGCGGCGCAGGCGGCGGCGGTTGGCGGCGGCAGCAGGTGGCTGATCAACCACAGCAGTGGCAGAAAGGGTTTAGGGGTTTTGTGACGGCTGCTAGGGTTTCAAGTGACGGCTAGGGTTTTGAGGCTAGGGTTTTGACGACGGCTGCTAGGGTTTGTGATCTGACTAACCCAACGAAATAACCTGGCTCTGA
Source organism: Centrapalus pauciflorus (assembly GCA_020465985.1). Classification (NCBI taxonomy): domain Eukaryota; kingdom Viridiplantae; phylum Streptophyta; class Magnoliopsida; order Asterales; family Asteraceae; genus Centrapalus; species Centrapalus pauciflorus. The sequence continues at coordinate 370,680 of JAANYP010005957.1, forward strand.
TACCACTTGTTAGGGTTAATCACACAAACACACACACACACGATCACAATAAAAGACACAAGAATTTACGTGGTTCGGTCGATGTTCTGACCTACGTCCACGGGGGCAACTAGGGTTCTCTTTTATTATTCAGTGATAAACAAATACAAGTACAAGGCTTTAATATATAGAGATAGGATTAGACTAATGTTCTATCTAATCATCGATGTGGGACATGACATAACAATCAATAAAACCGACTAAGTCCCGATGTGGGACGAAGCCTACACCACAACAGCATACATCATCAAGACAGTAATCCCTCAAGTCACAACAATAAGTTTTATACAGAGTTAGACTGTATCATGCAAATTGTCTATGTACACAAGTGTCTTTGATCTGCTATATTCATTTGCAGCTACATAGGCAATAGGTTACCACATAAATGCCTGACATAAGAAAACAAAATCAAACAAGCAAGCAAAATCAAGTTCAAGCAAGACCTAAAGAACAAATTTTCAAATTAACATGCGTCAGAGAGTAATTGGAGTTTGGCTACTGCATCATGCACAATTTCATAATTACTATTTCAAAATTACCATGAGAGCCATATAATTTTCTCTCGGGCGTCCTCTTCGGATCCTGGAAACATATGGAATTTGAACCCCAGAACCTCCAAGAGAATCCTGGCGGGTGACAAGAGGCCTCCTAACTGGCTGGATATTATGAATGGGCCGGACACGAGTTCGTGGTCCATGTCCAGAACTTTTGACAGAATAAACCGGTCTTCCACTATATTCCCGGCAATCCGATTCTGAAACTTCTTCAATGTAGCGTCTTGTGGGCTTACGAACTCTTTTAGCTCCCTGATGATCATCTTCACCTGCAATATGCTGGTTGGACGTAGCACTTTGTACACTCTTGCTACTAACACTAAAATGATCTTCCATTTGAATTGGTTGACCAACTGATATGCTGTCACCACTAACATTTCTTCCTCCAAGTCCAGCAAAAGAACCCACATTATGATTTTCATCCTTGTTACAGTCTTCTGCTTGGCCTTTCTTTTTTACTCTGTTATTTTCAATTATAAAGGTGGTGGTTGAAACATCACATGAATTAGATAATCCCATGGAAATCCTTCTCTTGAGCCACTGCTTGTCCTTCACAGAAGTTTCCCTGCCAAAAGTAGCCTTAAAAGTTGCATGAAGATCTCTAACTGAAAGATTGTCCAGGCATATCTCCCCCTTCAGCTTAGAGAAATCAGGCTTCCAACTAGCACACACAGTTGAAGTTGAAGGTTCACTTTCAGCCGACGCTAGTAGCAGGTCTTCCCCCTTTCTATCTCCAGATTGGTCAATCTGGCCACCAATGGGAGTTAATTCTGATCGAGTATTTTCCTGGAGCCCAACATTATTGTAGAACAAATATTAAATTACTTGCACTCCTGAATGCATACCACAATCCAAACAGTGATACTAAAACAACTTAAACAATTACATATTTACATCCAGTGATTGACGATCGATAAGGGGGCATCTGGATTTGCATTTTGCCAAAGTGGGATTTCAAAGGCGCTGCAAAGAAAAGGCTCCAAATTCAAGCTTCTAGAAAAGTGAGTTTTGGGCACAAAAAGAGAAATGCAGCAATAAAGTAAAATCTGATTGCCATACAACGTTTTCATCCTCAAAACACACATCCAAACACCCCCAAGCATCAATGGAAAATTTTGGTAAAGGGTTCAAATATACCACTAATAGCAAACCCTAAAAGTTGCTAGAAGTTGATGAACAGTGGGTACTTTGTACCAGTACTGGGAGTCCTGGGGTCAATTGCAACTATAGAAAACCAGAAATGCATGATGTACAGAACAAAACAGTACCTCGAATTGCGAATTCAACTTCCCAAGATTAACTGTTGTGTCAACTACTGCCTCTGATCTTCCTCCTTCAGTATAAGGGTCTTCGAACTTTAAAAGACCTGTGATGTATTTTCATTCAGTTGAGCTACAAACATGAAGATATAACCGAAAGACGAGTAGGAGACACATGCACACACACATACATATATGCATGTGTGTAGGTGGAGCCATCCAGACCAGCATCGTAAGACTTTGAAGCAAATAAGATAATAGAAACAAAAAATGTAAAGAAATTGCTCGAAGGATACAGTATCAGTAGCATGCTCAAGTAAACAAACAAGGTTGAAAGAACATTATGCATCACTTCCTACATGTAGAAAATTAAGGAACATAACATGTATGACCCCTAATAGATCTTTAACTAGTGATATAGCAAATAATGACAAGTTGAGAACCGGGTGAGGAACAGGAAAAAAAAAAAAAAGAGAGAGAACTGATGAAAAAACCAATTGGAGAGACCTTCACAGTCGATGGGCATGAACTCCTGACCAAAAGTGTCATCATTTGAAGTGCATACTGCAGTCTGACCTGTGTCCAGAACTAAATGCACCGAACTTTTATCATCAAGCAAGTCCTCTACCTCCATCACTTCATCATCAGTTGCAGGTACTAATCTCCCATCACCTTCAACCTGGAAAGTAGAAAACATATCAAAATTACCACCACTGATATTAACATTGACAAAAAGAGATACATTGGGAAGCAACTTGGAGAAGAAGGTAGCTAAGCCATATTAAGCATAAGTGATGACACCAACCCAAAAAACTCAGAATGATTCACAACTGAATGTGAATGATGACAATGATGATTGGGGATAAAGTTAACAGCCTGCAACATTATCAAGGAGGAAATGGCAGGTGATTATTCTAAAGTTAACCAAGTCTAAGGCTAATAAATCTTTCCGTAAAATGATCGTCCACCTATATATATCCTAAATATCCTAATGCTTTTTCCGCATCAAGCTTACCCTACATGCAAAATCAGTGGAGACTGGAGAGAAGCCAAGTGTTTTTGAAACTGGTGCCTGGATTAATTTCTTGAGCACACAAGCATGCAACACTTTAGCAATCACAACATTGGTACCTAAGGGATCACAGACTTTTGAATGCATACTCTGACTAATTCCCTTGTGCAATCAAAAGAGTATCTTCATTTCCCCAATATTAGAAGTTGATCTCTTGGTAAAAACATTTGTGTGCGAGGTATTTTCATATGCAACTAAATTAGTTTTTCTTTTATGTGTGCAGACTGCGGACACATGAAGAAGTGAATGAACTTTCACCCATATCATTCGAAACTCCATAAACACTTGAAAGAGTTTGCATTGAAGGTCAAGACTTTTTTGTATGAGATTATAGTACATTGAAAATTACGTAATAAGCTACATGTATTGTAGATAAAAAATCTCCAATGAGTGCTAGCATCTCTAACCATCGTGCTTTCTTTCAAGAAAAGCACGTAGTGTTGTAAAAATCGGCCTAGTCAGCCGGCTAGGCGGCGATTAATCGGTAGTCAACCGGTCTCCGATATGACAGACCAGATCTGCTCAAGTTAGTCAAAGTCAGGTCTAGGCGGTCAAAATCAGACTAGTTGGTCAACAGGTCAAACTCGGTTAATTTTTTTTAATTAATTCACATTGACTTAAAGACTATAAAACATGAGGAAGGGTTCATTAAGCGTAAGCCAGCCAAAAAGGACCAGAAGTGATCAGCTCTCTCTATCTCTCACTCTCAATTAGGTTCTCCATTGGAAACAAAATCATGGTTTTCTTTCTCTCCGTCTCTCGATTCTCTTTTCTTCTCACATTGTTTCTCTGTGTCTCAGTATCGCGATTTGCTCTCTTTTCAATTAGGTTGTATTTTGTATTCACTGGGTTAAGCCAACCACTCGATTAGGTTGTATTTTATGAATACGTTGTATAAAATAGTCCAACCCCTGCCTAGGCCAATTAGTTGCTAGTCCCCAGCCGGCCAGCCAACTGGCGCCCAACGACTTTTGTAACATTGAAAACACATACATCTTTCAACTAGACTCAAGCCTTTAGCAAAGAATAAGTGATAACACATATGGTTTAAAGCCAACAACCATTGCTTTAGTAGCATCTGGGTCAAGGCTTAGACAGAGAGCTATTAGTTCTGCTTCTACTAACATATATACTAGCCTTAGTTATCTCAATATTGTCAAATATGCACATCAAGCTTTCTGTATGTAGTCCAATACTGTCCGATATGCATATCAAGCTAAATCTTCACTCTGCATTATCAGAGAAGTCCCGACGCTCTTAATCTTCAAGTGTGTATGTGCACATGTGTGTCTTAAGATGCTTCTTGCTTTATCCATTTCAAATAATCCATCAGCATAGTTAGACTTGCCTCACCTCGGTTTTCTAATTCACCATCCCAAGATTTAGTTATGAAAAAAAATTGCAATAAAATGCTTGCAGGGAATAGCATTTCAAATCATTAAACAATCTAGCTCTGTTTTGGGAAGATCAAGCTAGACTTGGGAAAACAAACAGACCAAATCTTTGGCCTTCACATAGTAGGAGAGCTGAGAGCATGGCAACAAAATCGTCAAAAAAACCCCGTTAATTTCAAAATTAAAACGAGCAAACAAATTTAATTTCCAGCAAAAATGCAAATTATCGCAACAAACAAAAAATTGCATGCACGGCGACGGACGATCATAAACCGATTATCAATTAACAAAATAAAATCCCTAAGTTGGCAAATTATAACAAGAACATACACAAACATGAACTCGCGAGCATGTGAATATGTGGACATGTTTTACATAATCAAAATGAGCGGTGCGTGGGAACCTGTGGAGGTGCTAGGAGGCCAGGATGATAGAGGGATTGTTGTTGGAGGAGAGTTTGTTGCATCAAAGCTTGCTGCTGTTGTTGCTTCAGCCTCTGATGTTGATGTTGCATCATTTTTTTTTATGACGAATATAATCTAATCACCTTCCAGATCGGTTAAATTTGTTTGTCGAATTTGGGGGTTAGGGTTTCAATAAATCCAGAGAACAAGCGCCCTCGGGAAAATAAAATGACGGGAAAGACAGACAGCACTCAGCAGATACATAATTTAACAAAACAGTAGCAATGGGTCCCTCCACTCTTGTAAACCAGCAGATTTTACCCTTCAACTTTTAATTTCTCATCAAAGTGTTCTTAAATATGAATATATCATTTAGCGCCATAAATGAATCGAACGTCGACAAACTGTTCGGTGGTAAGTTCGTTTATTTATTAAACGAAGGAACATGAATACGAATTTTCATTCATTTAATAATATCACCAAACATAAACATATGCTTCGTTTGTTCATTTATGTTCGTGAACGTCGGGTTACGTTCGTTCATTTATGTCCGTTCGTTTATGTTCATTTATGTTCGTTTGTTTATGTTCGTTCATTTATCTATAACTAGTTATGATAGTCATAGTGGCTACAACATTTACAAGCTTTTTAAAATGTAAACCGAAAACATTTAATCACATTGAAAACTTAAAAAAATTACATTTAAATATTTTCGTTGAAACATTAAAAATTTTATAAAAAAAATATTCAAACAAGGACAACAAATGTAGTAAATTTAATACCTAAAATATTAAAAATCCACGTTGAGAAAAAACATTCCAAACATTACATTGTATTCCTAAAGTTTTACCATAAACCAATTGCAAATCAATTTGCCACAAAACTAATTCAGATTTCACATTTCAGATGGGGATGTCACACATGCGTTCCAAAACACTGTTTTTAAATATTTTTAGTCATTAATGTTTAGTTTTTAGTTTATAATTATCTATTTAAAACACCATTTTGATGTTTTCAAATTACGTTTTCGTTTTCAAATGAGAGAATAAGTGTTTTGTAAAAAAAGTTTGTGTGATGGTCGAATAAAAACAAGATTAAGTTACATAAATGGTCCCTATGGTTTCATAAAAATTATGATTTTTGTCTCTAACACCTTTGAGTTTCATGAATAGTTCTTAATTTTGAAACTTGTCACCTTTTTAGTCCATAATTTTGTTTGACCGGGTTAAAAATTTAAGAATGCCAATTTTCTCTTTTAATTCTTTCATATTTGGCCCTAAGCAAATTAAATTGGTCTTTATTTTATTTTTAATTGTTTATTAATATATAATTATTATTTAATTAATATATTAAGGTTATATTAATTTCATTGAAAATAATTTATATCTTTTTTATTTTTTATTTCACGTTTTTATTCCATATTAATTTATTTAATAAAATTCTTTATCTTACGTTTCATTTTTAAGATATTTATGCATTTTTTATGTTATGGGCTTATCTAATTATTTCATTATATTAATATGTTTGTATTAATTTTTAAAAAAAGATATATAAGCGTAAAGTTTTATTCATAGTGGTTGAAGTATTTTTTTTTTAAAATTTTGATTTAATTATAATTTTTGACCAAAACATATAATTTTACCTTTCAAACAAAATATATAACTTTTTATTGTAACAAAATATATAAAATTTGATTTAATTATAAATGTGAACAAAATATAAACTCAATGAAATATAAAATTGAAATGTACAATATGTTGAATTTACACACACACAACATATTAACAAAATATATATGTTTTTAACTAAGAAAATTCGTGTTTTGTTAAATTTATATATGATTCGGTATGATATGTCGTTGTGTTTATATATTTCTTACTTTTATAAGTAAATCAAAATTGATCAAGCTTACATATGTTTCGATTGAAAGTTGTAGTTACATCAAAACATATAACTCAACAAAATAATTTAATCGAAACGAATGAAACTTAAGCATTTAATTCGGTTCAAAAATATAATAATATGAAAATGTATTAAATCGAAACGCGTCAACTTAATAAAGCTTTTAATTCTTAATCAAATGATATATTCCATTAAAACATTATGCTTATATGTTTTGATGAAAAGTTAAAATCAATCGAAACATATTAACTTAAAAAAATAATTCAATTGAAACGAATAAAACTTTAAGTTTATATATTTTGCTTAAAATTATAATTAGTTAAAATGTGTTAACGAATTGAAATAATGAACCGTATAGAAAATAAAAATACGTACTTTTTTTTTTAAATGAGACATAAGATAAATAAATTTTAAAAATTAATTAAATATATATTTAACAAACGTATAATAAAAAAGTAAGATGTAAATTATTTCAATTTAATTATTATAATAATTAAAAAATATAATATATTGGTTAAATAACTATTATAGAATAAAAACAAATAAAAATTAATGAAATAAAAATTTGATTAATATAGGAACTAAAAACGTAACAATTCATGAAACAAAAAGTCGTTAGAAACTAAAATCATAATTTTCATATAATTAATTTACGCTAAAAACAGAAGAGCCCTTTTAAATATGTGTTTTCAATACCTTATGATTTTCAATTTTATTAAAAAAATTGAAACTGAACCGAAAACTTTAAAGAGTGCTCTCACCCCGTAAATGTCTATTTCTAACTCATCATCATTGCTATATTATTAGAAATCAGTTATTTATAATTAATTAGCCAATTATAAAATTACAGATTTCATCATTTTACTTTTCATGATCAACCGTGTCCAACTTTAATTTACTAGACTGGATCTAAAAAAAAAGGGTAAATTACAATTTTCGTCCCTGTGGTTATACGCAAATTATGGTTATCGTCCTTCTAATGATTAAATTACGATTACAGTACCTATAGTTGGCAATTTATTATGCATTTGGTCCCTTTGTCCAATATTTTTTTTAAAATGACGATTTTGCCCTTTCATTATTATTTCAGTTTTGGTCCTTGATCAAATTATTTCTTTTTATTTAATTTATTAATAGTTTTTTTTAGTATTTAATATATTTACTATTTGTTAAACAAAAAATATAGTTTAAAATCAACAAGACTTTACATATTTATATGTATAAATTAATTTAATCTTTTAACTTTATGAAATAATTATATATTTCATTAAGTTATAATTACAACAATTATGGGTTTCCTTAAGTTATATGTATAAGGTTTATCTGACCATTAACTTTATGGTATAACAAAATTAGAATAGAAAACACGTTAAATTATATATTTGATTGAAACACCCATACAACAATAATACATATTTTAGTGTAATTAACAATAATTTATACATCAATACTTGCGGAATTAGGGTAGAATTAAAACTTTTACAATTAATGCATCATAAGTGATTCATCCGAATAAACAACTATTGAATCTACAAGGTTACAGGTCATGATCCTGCAAACGAATAGTCAAGGCCAAGAGGTCGACTAACCCAAACCCAACACAATCACCAAAGCATATTGTTAGTCTCGAGTCTACACTTTGAATAACGAGGAAGAATATACTCTTCCCGCTCGATAGCTCAAACTTGCAAAAGGTTAACAACTAAAGGGGTAAACAACAAAAGTTGTTTAGTGGATTCCAGGATTAATATAAATAACAATTAACATGCTAACCATGTATATCCAACACATAATTTCAATCAACTAAAGATATAGGGGCCAAGGATGGCCAATGCCAAGATAGAATGGGATCACCCCATCCTCGTTGAGGACTATCGGTGTCCCACACCAATTATTTACCTATTCGAATTCTCAACAAGATGACTCATCTCACTAAGGACTATTAGCATTCACGATATTTACCAATGTCACATATTCCACCGTCACCGCCCGGCCTAGCCGAGTCAAGGTGAGGACCAACTCAACTCTTGGAATCCACTACACCGCTAGACATAGTCGAGCCAAAGTGGGGATTCCAACGCGTGTCATAGTAGCACGTTGTAACGCTTTTGCAAAGATGCCTTACCAAATCGGCACGTTACATTACCACAGTACGTACTACTAATAACTCCAATTCAAAGGTGTGAACAAACATGCTTGCGGCCCAACGTGTCATAATCATCGCCACGAAGGCGGCCCGTTGCCGTCCTCACATGATGTCAACACCGCCACTAGGATATAACTCATGCTTGCAGCCCAACGTGTCAAAATCATCGCCCGCAGGCGGCCCGTTGCTGTCCTCACACGAGATAATCCCATCCAAATCCAAATACCACATACCCCATGGTCGTCTAGGGTTCCCTGTCAAAGTCGGGAGTGGTATTGCCTCTAGCAAGTACGAGGCTGTCCCTAGCAAGTACGGGACTTCCGACGGTGCAAGTATGTCGGCATCTGGCATCCAAAGGGGCCAGAAATATTTCATGGATATCCAAAGGGGTCCAAAACGCATTCCACAACAATTTAGGGTTCAATATGACTCATGAGAGTCTATAATGGTCCATAAGACCAATTAAAGAAACCATCTATGTGGTTCTACTAATCATTCCGCAACAATGGTTCTAACATATCAACGGGGTCGTTTAACATTACTAATAAGCCTACCGGTTGAATAGTCCTTTATGCCAAATCATAATCAATTAGATTTCCACGAATGCGACCCAATATACAACTTAAAGGACCATGCATATATCCCAGCTATTATTAATCAATCACAAAAGTGAATAGTCCAACCTACTAGGTTAACCAACACGAATTGCCATCTTCCAATCATTGTTATCCATACAAATAAGTAGTTAAGCATACTATATGAGATGCACCACAAACCAATCCACAACAATATCAACTAGCATGGCAATTCATCTTCAATTCATGATGCATGACAACATGTTCAATAAGGCTACAATGAATCCATCTATAACATGTGAATATGCATGATCAAGTAGCATGTCATCAACAAATGCATAAACAACAATTAACATGTAATCATTCATCTACATTAGTCCTAGAACTCACAGTGATTGGTTAAGAAGATTCCAAAGCCTTTCAATAAAGCCACAATAGCCCGGAGAATGGCTAAAACTTGCAATCAAGCTCCTTTCGACTCAAATTACCTAGAAGCATTCATAACGCATATACGTAAGCCCCCGAACACAAGATAAGCCCCTAAGAGTGGGCTAAGGGTATTGGGTTATCAAACCGAAAGTACTAAGTTCATATGAGGCCTTAGGAGTTCCGGACTCAATCCAAGGCCCTCAAACCCTTTAAACACCTAATTTAGAGGTGCAACGAACGTATAAGACCCAAGCATCGACCCCCACCCAAGCAAAATCCATTTTTGGGCCAGAAACATGGTCATGGCGCGACCAAGGAGTTAGTCGCGCCGCTACCCACCTCCTGGACAGCTCTCAGCTCATTTTTGAGTCAAAAATGCACACCAAACCCCCAAAACTCCCATAAACGTTTTCGTAACTTTGGAGGGACTTTACCAACAATATTAATAGCATATTAAGGTCACTTAGACACCTCTAATCATATTAAAATGATTTCATAACATTCCATGATTCAATGGAGCTCATACGGACTCCGAACGAGTCCGAAAATGACCGAAAGCTCCAACCGACAACACTAAGCTCCATTTGAGCTCATTTTCAGTTCTAATCAATTCCATAGCAATATTTGACATATTTAGGCTATTATTAGGTATTCATAATATATTCAAACATTTAAATTCATCTCGACAATGATTAGGAACTCATTGGGGCATTTCACCGAACACTTGGCGTGCGGTTTCGACTTAAAACACCAAATTGAGTTCTTGCACATACTTTGTGTTTCCCAACTCATGCAAACACTTTAATAACACAATTGAACACTTTCCAAACATATTATACTATAACATAGCATGCTATTACTTCATGGAGTTCATACGAACTCCAAGTGAGTTCTAAATGACCAAAACCCAAACTAAGCTTTCAAAACTTCAAATGAGTTCCTACTAGCTTCTATTTAATTCCATTGTTATATATAACATATTTGGGCTATGTTTAGACATTCAATTTATATTTAATCATTCAATTCAACCCAACAATGGTTAAGAACTCATTGTGGCATTTCACCGAACACTTGGCGTGCGGTTTTGGCTCCAAACACCAATCTTGAGCCTTTGCCCGAGTTTAACCCCAACCAATACATGGAATCATTAATCTAACATATTTAGACCATTTTATACCCTTTCACACATTTAAATCATAAAAGATTGCCAATTACTCCATAAGAACTCTTTTGAGTTAATAAGTGGGTTAAAACCCAAATCACCTCTTCAAAGCTCCATATGAGCTTCTACTTAATTCCATTTTGATTCCATATCAACATATCAACATATATGATTCAATATTGAACATCATTCACTTACTAAAACATAAAACTCAAATCCGTAACCCATTAAAGCTCATTTGAGCCCTAGATTGGGTTCCAACCAAAACTAACTCAAACTACCAATGTAATTACATATTATGGCTCCATTTTGATCATATAACAACATACTAAGAGATTGGAGCCATTACAAAACATTTCAACATAAACCCATTTAGGGTTTCATTCTTCAAATGAAGAATGGAGAAGAATGAGATGAAGTAGGAGATGGGGAAGATGATTATACCTTCAAGGATTACAAAGATTGAGATTCCTAAGCTTTAATCTTCACAAATTTGGAGATGAATCTCCCAAAAACCCTAGCTTCTCCATTTCTTTTCCTTCTTTTCTTCTTGGGGAGAAACACACACACACACAAATGCAAGTGTGTGTGTGTGTTATACGGTTATATCAAAATAAGGGGGGTGTGGGTTTGGCAACTTGTCACCTACACCCCTCCAACTTCTCTCTCTCATTCAAAATTCACCCCTCAAGAAACCATTTATTTATTTTGATAAATGTACCAAAAGTTCATTACCCATTCTTGTTACTTCAATACTAACCACATTATATTTTCTTTTTATCATACAGGTCTCAATAATAGCAAATGTCATAAATTATTGGCGACTACTCATAGTATGACCTTTAAGTTTACCATTTCAATCGTTGAGCAAAGTTAATTACCTCATTAGTCAATATTATTAATATCTCCAATTAATAATAATTATTTTAATAACTATATTAACTCAACATTATTAGGAATATGATTACCTCCTAATTATTTGGGGTGTTACAATTCTTCCCCCGTTAAAAGATTCCGTCCTCGGAATCCTAAGTCTCAACACAATTCAAAGGTGTTTTAAAGACCACTCGTCTTATTACACCGCAAAGGCTAATTGACACTTTCCGAATATGCATAACCAATAAGCACACAACTATCAACAATTTTTTTTTAGCGACCTCATATCCGAACAACAATCATTTCAAATAATATGATTACCCCAACGACATAATCCTAGTTGCGTTACGCAACACATCCCCGCTAGATCACTTATATGATTTTACCGAGTCAAATGGCATGATAAGATCCTATTCACATAGAATTACCACCAGACCACGTGATATTCAAGCATCTGACCATGAACATAATCTAGTCACATTAAATAACTTTATCATTCTAAATCAACATATTGGTTCAATTGTTCTCTAAGAACAATGATTCATCCGCTAAGTAGCTTCAATATGCCATTTTTATTCATTTCAATATTTTATCACATTACCGACATGTTAGTAAACAAAATTTTTGTTGTATCAAGCGAACAACGATCAATTAAGTGCTCAATTGAGACTTAGAGTTAGTCCACAATAGTTTGCTCAATTTCAACTTAGAGCTCATCCACCCTTACTCACAAATTAAGGGTTTATTACCAAATATTCAATTTCTTTGGACAAGTTGGTTCTTATATTTTAAGCCAATATACTCCCCTTTCACAATGTAGGAGTACACGCAAATTTTCACGTTTAACTTCAATGTGATGACACATGTCATCTATTCAACCACACTCATTGACAAAACAATTGCCGCCAAACCCCAAAAATCATTATTGGTTTAACCTCATTTATAGTCATTTGACTAATCTTGGAGGCACAAATTGTCTACTTCCCCCGTTGCGCTAACGCAACTCCTAAATTTTCCAGGAATTTACCATTAAACGTCAATTTTTTTTTCCATTTTCAAATACAAAATTAGTTCTATTAGGGATAATTTCCCAGGCGTTGCCATCAAATTTGACACCGCCTAATGCTACTCATAGCAACTAAAATTTTACAAGGAACTTTTGCATCTTAAAGTTCATTTAGGTTTTGGCTTACCAACCGGGTGGTAGTTAAAATGCCACTTATTTACCCGGATTATCAATTTTTAATCAACATTAGTTATTGCTTACTAGCAATAAAATTCATTACTTATATAAAGTCGGGGTGCTATCAGCACCATTTGACTAGACCTCACGTCTACCATTACATAATTATGTCATACTACCACATGATTGAGGTTGGCTCCCTAATTAAACCAACTTAACATGCATTAATTCCATCTTAACGACAAATTGTCAAAATGATTCAAATAGGACGCAACAACAACATAAAAGCGTCTCAAGGAAACGTTACGGAGGTCATAATTGGAAGACAATGCTTCCACTACGAAGATTCATACTCGGCTGTAGCTCCAGCCTCGTCAAAATTAGCCTTCCATCAAAGGCATTCGCGAATCATGTGGCCCACATAACCACGTTCCCGACAACTAATCACCACATTGGACATCTAGGTCGAATATGTCATATCTCTCCACATTTATGACACACTAGGTCGTCCTTCAAACACTCTCATTTATGAAACTTTATACGCTTCGAAAATCAATGTCGAGATTTAAATCTCGAATATTGAGGCAGAAAAGACACCTCAACGAAGAGTGACCTACAAACGCACATAGGGATCAACTTCCCTCGGGTAAACCACACATAATGGCCAAACTAATTCATTAGGAACTATATTCATAGATCCCATTGGAAAATGGACCTCGCGGTCCTGACAAGACAAATCACACTCGCGGAGTCGAGTACACTTCACAACACACCTGAAGGAAGGAATATCACAATTTTCTTATACAATATTAGATGACCTTAATGTCATAAATCACACAATAAGCATATTTCATTATAGCCCAAGCGACATTAAGCCTATATGGCTAACACAAGACTCTCATGTCAAGCTTCTTATCCTCAATCGACCCAATCGGTCGCTACGCCTATACATTCAAGGTTCAATACATGACGTGGGTACACACGTCTTCAAATTATTTTATACCCAACAACTAGGGTACATTTATTCATATTTCACTCTCAAATCTCCTCCATAAAATTACCATTTTAAAACTGACAATGTCGAACCCAATGTCGACTATAGATAATATATATATACTTCAATTGTACATATCATCACGCAAAATTTGCATAAGTCTACCCAAAGTATCCCCATCCTAGGCCAGAGTTCAAACCTATGTTTGTTGTCATAATATTTGCCTAGGTGGGTCAATATAAGCATCATCCAAGGGTTCAAGGGTGAGTATCGTGCACTATACTCAGTCGATGAACCACGTCTCTGATACCAAATTGAAACACCCATACAACAATAATACATATTTTAGTGTAATTAACAATAATTTATACATCAACACTTGCGGAATTATGGTAGAATTAAAACTTTTACAATTAATGCATCATAAGTGATGCATCCGAATAAACAACTATTGAATCTACAAGGTTACAGGTCATGATCCTGCAAACGAATAGTCAAGGCCAAGAGGTCGACTAACCCAACCCAACACAATCACCAAAGCATACTGTTAGTCTCGAATCTACACTTTGAATAACGAGGAAGAATATACTCTTCCCGCTCGATAGCTCAAACCTGCAAAAGGTTAACAACTAAAGGGGTAAACAACAAAAGTTGTTTTAGTGAATTCCAGGATTAATATAAATAACAATTAACATGCTAACCATGTATATCCAACACATAATTTCAATCAACTAAAGATATAGGGGCCAAGGATGGCCAATGCCAAGATAGAATGGGATCACCCCATTCTCGTTGAGGACTATCGGTGTCCCACACCAATTATTTACCTATTCGAATTCTCAACAAGATGACTCATCTCACTAAGGACTATTAGCATTCACGATATTTACCAATGTCACATATTCCACCGTCACCGCCCGGCCTAGCCGAGTCAAGGTGAGGACCAACTCAACTCTTGGAATCCACTACACCGCTAGACATAGTCGAGCCAAAGTGGGGATTCCAACGCGTGTCATAGTAGCACGTTGTAACGCGTTTGCAAAGATGCCTTACCAAATCGGCACGTTACATTACCACAGTACGTACTACTAATAACTCCAATTCAAAGGTGTGAACAAACATGCTTGCGGCCCAACGTGTCATAATCATCGCCACGAAGGCGGCCCGTTGCCGTCCTCACATGATGTCAACACCGCCACTAGGATATAACTCATGCTTGCAGCCCAACGTGTCAAAATCATCGCCCGCAGGCGGCCCGTTGCTGTCCTCACACGAGATAATCCCATCCAAATCCAAATACCACATACCCCATGGTCGTCTAGGGTTCCCTGTCATAGTCGGGAGTGGTATTGCCTCTAGCAAGTACGAGGCTGTCCCTAGCAAGTACGGGACTGTCCCTAGCAAGTACGGGACTTCCGACGGTGCAAGTATGTCGGCATCTGGCATCCAAAGGGGCCAGAAATATTTCATGGATATCCAAAGGGGTCCAAAACGCATTCCACAACAATTTAGGGTTCAATATGACTCATGAGGGTCTATAATGGTCCATAAGACCAATTAAAGAAACCATCTATGTGGTTCTACTAATCATTCCGCAACAATGGTTCTAACATATCAACGGGGTCGTTTAACATTACTAATAAGCCTACCGGTTGAATAGTCCTTTATGCCAAATCATAATCAATTAGATTTCCACGAATGCGACCCAATATACAACTTAAAGGACCATCCATATATCCCAGCTATTATTAATCAATCACAAAGGTGAATAGTCCAACCTACTAGGTTAACCAACACGAATTGCCATCTTCCAATCATTGTTATCCATACAAATAAGTAGTTAAGCATACTATATGAGATGCACCACAAACCAATCCACAACAATATCAACTAGCATGACAATTCATCTTCAATTCATGATGCATGACAACATGTTCAATAAGGCTACAATGAATCCATCTATAACATGTGAATATGCATGATCAAGTAGCATGTCATCAACAAATGCATAAACAACAATTAACATGTAATCATTCATCTACATTAGTCCTAGAACTCACAGTGATTGGTTAAGAAGATTCCAAAGCCTTTCAATAAAGCCACAATAGCCCGGAGAATGGCTAAAACTTGCAATCAAGCTCCTTCCGACTCAAATTACCTAGAAGCATTCATAACGCATATACGTAAGCCCCCAAACACAAGATAAGCCCCTAAGAGTGGGCTAAGGGTATTGGGTTATCAAACCGAAAGTACTAAGTTCATATGAGGCCTTAGGAGTTCCGGAATCGATCAAAGGCCCTCAAACCCTTAAAACACTTAATTTAGAGGTGCAACGAACGAATAAGACCCAACCTCGCCCCCGACCAATACCAAAACAAAAATTATGGGAGCAGCAAGGTGGGCCTATGGCGCGACCCAGGGAGGGTAAGCGCCGCGACCCAGGCGTTCTGGTCTGAGAATCCAACTGCACCAGTACAATCAACCCCCAATGTCACCAAAGATTCCCTAAAAAACCTTCGGTCGTAACTATTAATTTTTTTATAACTTTGGAGCGACTTTACTAACAATATTTATAGCATATTAAGGTCAATTAGACACCTACAAACATATTAGAATGATTTCATAACCTTCCTTGATTCCATGGAGCTCATACGGACTCCGAACGAGTCCGAAAATGACCGAAAGCTCCAACCGACAACACTAAGCTCCATTTGAGCTCATTTTCAATTCTAATCAATTCCATAGCAATATCTGACATATTTAGGCTATTATTAGGTATTCATAATATATTCAAACATTTAATTCATCTCGACAATGATTAGGAACTCATTGGGGCATTTCACCGAACACTTGGTGTGCGGTTCTGGCTCCAAACACCAATCTTGAGCCTTTGCCCGAGTTTAACCCCAACCAATACATGGAATCATTAATCTAACATATTTAGACCATTTTATACTCTTTCACACATTTAAATCATAAAAGATTGCCAATTAGTCCATAAGAACTCTTTTGAGTTAATAAGTGGGTTAAAACCCAAATCACCTCTTCAAAGCTCCATATAAGCTTCTACTTAATTCCATTTTGATTCCATAACAACATATCAACATATATGATTCAATATTGAACATCATTCACTTACTAAAATACAAAACTCAAATCCATAACCCATTAAAGCTCATTTGAGCCCTAGATTGGGTTCCAACCAAAACTAACTCAAACTACCAACGTAATTACATATTATGGCTCCATTGTGATCATATAACAACATACTAAAAGATTGGAGCCTTTAATAAACATTTCAACATAAACCCATTTAGGGTTTTCATCTCCAAAAATGGAGAAATAGAGGGAAGATGAAAAAGAGAATGAAGAAGATGATATACCTTTAATGAAGATACCAAACATGAGTTTTTGAGCTTCAATCTCCACCTTAGCTCATCAAATTCCAAAAACCCTAGATCTTCCATCTTTTCTCTTTTGCAAGAACAAAACACACACAAACTATGTGTTTGTGTGTGTTGGACGGTTCAACAAAAAGGGGGAGGGAGAGAAGTTTGGTTTCATTGCCAAACACCACCCCTCACTTATATCTTTATGACAAATTACACCCCCAACATTACATCTATCTTACACACACAATTACACTTTTATTTATAACAATTACTTGAGGTAATGGTTATAAAAGTTATAAATCCAAAAGTATATTACCCAATTTTGTTAATTCATTAGCTAGCCAACGTTGTATTAATCAAGTCCCAATAATAACATATTTGGCAATTATTTCATAATATTGCTCTTAGGTTCACAAGTTTAATTATTCAATAAAGTTTGTTACCGCTTTAGTCAATATTATTATTATTTCCAATTAATAATAAATAATCCCATACTTATATTAATTCAACATTATTAGGAATATAATTACCTCTTAATTATTTGGGGTGTTACATAGTGTGATCGATATATGTTGAGACCAAATGGAGATCTTGTTAAACTTTTAAACGAGTTGGGAGGTGCGGAATATCAATAGTGATTATTCCTATTTCCACAATTATCATTGAAACCAAATATATATAGGAGATTACATGGGCCTAAACCTAAACAAGATAATGGACTCAACAAATAATAATGCTAATAATAATGGCCCGTTAATACGCCCCCGCAGTTTGAGCGGTAGGAGAACGGACACTCAAACTGTTGCGAAAATCAACGAACAGAGAAGACGGGAGTCCCTTGGTGAAGATGTCTGCATATGATACTTCGAGGGGACATGAAGAACACGAATTTGTCCATTAGCAACTTTATCACGAACGAAGTGAATGTCAATTTCGACATGCTTAGAGCGCTGGTGATGCACAGGATTAGAAGACATGTAGACCGCGCTTACATTATCACAGTAGACAACTGTGGCCTTTCGAAGAGGAGTATGGAGCTCACAAAGAAGGTTTCGAAGCCATGCAGTTTCAGCAACTGTGTTAGCCACCCCACGATACTCAGCTTCCTCACTAGATCGAGAGACAATCTTTTTGCGTTTAGAGGACCAAGAAATGAGATTAGATCCTAAAAAGACACAATAACCGGATGTCGATCTGCGATTAACTGGGCAACCGCCCCAGTCAGCATCAGAGTATGCCACTAAGTCGGAGTTGGAGGAACTATAGAGTTGGAGGCCATACTGCAAGGTACCACTCACATAGCGAAGGATGCGTTTCAGAGCACCAAAATGATGTTCCCGGGGATCGTGCATGTATAAGCAAATCTGTTGAACCGCATATGTGATGTCCGGGCGAGTGAATGTAAGGTATTGAAGGGCACCCGCAAGGCTGCGATACAACATAGGGTTCGAAACCGAAGGACCATCAGCGTCAAGCTTAGAATCAACATCGACCGGAGTTTTGATGGTATTGCATTTGGTCATTTGAGCGCGTTCCAAAATTTCAGCTGCATATTTACTCTGAGAGAGAAACATCCTTGAGTTATTGCGTGTGACAGAAATCCCGAGAAAATAATTTAAGTTACCCAAATCTGTCATTGCAAACTCGTTCCGGAGAGAGGCAATAATCCTGTGTAAAAGTGGCTCAGATGAAGCAGTGAGAACAATATCATCCACATACAATAATAAATACGCTGTGTCACCATTGTGATGATAAATAAATAGAGACATGTCGCATTTGCTGTGTTCAAAACCAATAGTAGAAGCATATTATGCGAATCTCTGGAACTAAGCTCGAGGAGCCTGTTTGAGCCCGTAGAGAGACTTGCGCAGCAGGCACACATAGTCAGGGTGATCACAATCGACAAATCCGGGAGGTTGGTGCATGTAGACGGTTTCATTAAGTGCGCCATGGAGAAAGACATTTTTGACGTCTAGCTGATGAGTGGGCCAGCTACGGGTGAGAGCCAAACTTAAAACAGTACGAATAGTTGCCGGTTTGACGACGGGGCTAAATGTCTCATCACAATCGATTCCAAGTTGCTGACTGCGACCGTTGGCGACAAGGCGGGCCTTATAGCGACTGAGAGTGCCATCTGCATTAAACTTATTCTTAAAAATCCACATAGAACGAACAATGTTAGTCTCAGTTGGTCTCGGAACAAGATCCCAAGTTTCGTTTTTAATTAAAGCATTATATTCATCTTGCATAGCGGAAGCCCAGTTGGGGTCATTAAGGGCTTGGGTATGCATGCGAGGAGGGGGGAGAGGGCAGAGGTGTGAAGGTTTAGACGTTGGGTTGGTTTGTGTGTGCCCACACGAGAGCGGGTCACCATTGGATGGTCGGAGGGGGCCGAAGGTATGAGAGGCGCTGGTGACGAGTGTGTCACAGCGGGTGTAGTGGTAGGGGCGGCCGAGGGAGGATCGACTGTGGGACCAGTAGAGGGAGGTGGCAAAGGGGATAGAAGGTGTCGCCTAGAAATGGGGTTGAGGTTTTCCTCAAGAAAATCGTAGGAAGGGGAAGTGTTTGGAGACATGGAGACAAAGGGGAAGCTTGTTTCATCAAAAATGACATGGCGAGAGATGATGAGCTTATTGGTGTGAAGATCAAGGCAACGGTAAATACGATGGTTAGGAGAGTACCCAAGATGGATGCATGGGGTAGAACGTGGTTCAAGTTTGTGAGCGGGAAATAAGTGTGGGAAGCAAAGGCAACCAAAGGTACGGAGGTGCGAGTATGTTGGCTATTGGTTGTGAAGTTTTATGAAAGGGATATTGTTGTCTATGGCGGAGGATGGGAGAATATTAATAAGGTGATGTTGGGAATTAGTTTAAGTAGGTTCAAGCTGTTAGTTAGACTTCTCAAACTGTTAGTAGAGTTTATCTGTAAATCCAAAGTTCATGCTGCTAGTTGAAGAAACTCGAGCTGCCAGTGTAAAAGTTCAAGCTGCCAGAGTAAATCAACCTGAGCTGCTCTATTCAAGCTGTCAAGTGATTCAAGCTGCTCAACAGTTTCATAAACAGAAAGTGCTGATTTTCAGGAAAAGATATCTACACGAAGATTCCAGCATATCTACTATCAGAGAAGTCATAGTCCTTCAAGGAAACAAATCAAGAAGCAATATAAATACATAGAATAGGTCTTTCTATTGTATACGAGTTTTCTGCATATTCAAGTTTGTAATTGCTTTTTGTTTAAGTTTTCATAAGCCTCTAAGGTTGTAAAACCCCAAGAACAGTTTGTGTTCTTCGTCTAATCAAACAGATTAGAGGTGATTGTAATCATTGAAATCAGCAATACAAGCAGTTTTGATTATTTCTTGTGTTTATCTGCTATTGGTTCTGAAAGCTTTTGTTAAAATAATTAAGTGTTATTCCGCAAACTTCTTAATTAAACTTTGATTCAAAGCAAGATTATTGATTTATACTCTGATAAATTCAAATCAGTTAGTCTTGGTTGATTACTTTTAG
This sequence comes from Centrapalus pauciflorus, assembly GCA_020465985.1. NCBI lineage: Eukaryota > Viridiplantae > Streptophyta > Magnoliopsida > Asterales > Asteraceae > Centrapalus > Centrapalus pauciflorus. The sequence continues at coordinate 391,570 of JAANYP010005957.1, forward strand.
ATCCTGACAAGTGGTATTAGAGCCAGGTTGTTCTTTGTTTTTCAAAGTCGAAAGTTTTCTTTTAAATTTTTAATCTTTTGCAATGGAATTTGAAAATAGCAGCAGTGGATCTGGGCAAGGACTCAAAGTGCCTATGCTCAAGCCCACTGAGTTTGAGATGTGGAAACTCAGGATTAAACAGCATATTCAATTTATTGATTATGCCATATGGGAAACTGTTGAATTTCCTCCTGTAGTTGATCCAGAACTTGATGATGAGGGAAAACCAGTCAAAACTCCTCCAAAAACTGAACTTGAAAGAAAGGCTAGAATGAATGAAGTGAAAGCTCTTACACTTTTACAAATAGCCATTCCTAATTCTTATCAACATCAGTTCAAAAAGTTTTATACTGCTCATTCTCTTTGGAATGCTTTAGAGAAAAGATTTGCTGGTAATGCCAGTACCAAGAGAAATCAAAAGGATCTTTTGAAACAGCAGTATGAAAACTTTTCTGGTGGCAAGAATGAAAACCTTACTCAAATTTTTGACAGGTTCAACAAACTAATAAGTGAATTAGAAAGTGCAAAAGTCAGTCTGTATCAAGATGAAGTCAACAGAAAGTTTCTCAGATCTCTTGGAGAAGAATGGACAGTTTATGCTGCACAATGGAGAACAAAAGACACTCTTGATGAGATAGAACTGGATGATCTGTACAACAGTCTGAGAGTGTTTGAGACTGAGATTGATACTAAAAAGAAATCATTTTCTTATAATAACAATACTGTTCTTCTGTCTTCTGAAAAATCTAATAGCAGTGATTCCTTTTCAGTTGGTGATGGCAACTCTGTTGAAGCTCACTATGAGGCTTTTGTCGCCAATGATGGATTATTTGCTCTAAATGCTGAAGATTTAGAACAAATTCATCCAGATGATCTTGAAGAGATGGATTTAAAGTGGCAACATGCAATGCTGACCATGAGGGCCAAAAGGTTTCTTAAAAGAACTGGAAGGACCAACTTTCAAGCCAGAACAGAAGGCAAACCAGCTTTTGATAAGTCAAAAGTTGAGTGCTATAAATGTCATAAGCTTGGTCACTTTGCCAGAGAATGTAGATCTCAAGGTCAACAGTCATCAAGGACTCCACAACCCAATCAGACATCATCATCAACAGCACTTGTCTCTCAAGAAGACAATGTGTTTGACTGGAGTGATCAGACAGAGGAAGAGTTTCAAAATCAAGCTCTAATGGCAGAAACATCAAATGTCTCATCCACTGAACTACCATCTGAGGTAAATTCTAAACTCTGCTCTCAATCATGCAAAAATATGGTTAAAAAGTACAGAGACCATAATGAGAGCATGTGCAAAACTCTAGCTAAGATGGAAGAAAGGAGATATGAATATATGCAAGCGATAGAAGATCTTGAAAAACAGATCAATGACTATAAGGATAATGAGATTCAAATGGGACATGATAGAACATATCATGAGTGGGAGAAAAAGGAGCTAAATAAGAAAATAGAATCTCTGAATAAAAAGGTAGAAGAAACTGAACAAAAGGTGTTAGAGGCTAATAAGAAACTAGAATCTGTCAATATAGATCTAGGTAACTTCAAATTGGCTAATCAAAAGCTAGAACACCTAATGGAAGTCCAATTTAAAGATAGGGTAAAATCTCAGGCTAATCCCAAAGAAGGCATAGGCTACAGGGCTTCTCCACCCCCATACAACAACAAATACATTCATCCAATGAGTGAAGTTGCTGATAGACTTGTCAATGAACCATTAGATGAGTCTATGACTACTGTAGATCCTATCCTTGATACCAGCCCTGAATCTAAAGAAGATCAGATTCAATATGAGTGCACAACAGTTGAGAAGGAACACAAAACAATGAGTGCACCCATAGAGATCCAAGCCCCCAGTAAGAAAGGTAAAGAGAAGATAAGTGTATGCAATGCTGCTCCACAAGTATCTGTACATTCTAACTGTAACACTGCATCTTCTTCAAAGAATAATAAAAAGGGTAAAAATGTTCCTGTCTGCACATGCCAAAAGCATGGTGTTCAAAAGTTTCCCAAACAACAGCAGATAAGGGGAAATCAAAGGAACAAGAACCAGAAACTGTCAGAAAAATCTGGTTCTCCAATTCAAATAGTCAAAAGGTGTTTTCACTGTGGCAGGAAGAATCACTTGGCCAAGGATTGTTTTTATAAACCAGCTGTTGCAAAACAGACTGTGAATCAAAAAAATTCAAATCTTGCTCAGGCAAAACATTCAAAGGTCAAACCATCTGCTACACCAGTTCCAAAGAAAACAGTTGATCACAGGCTTTTAAAAGTTAATAAAAAACAGTCCACGCACCAAAAACAAGTTTTGGCAAAGCCTAAATTACGTTTTAAACAAATATGGTGTGTCAAGGACAAATCTTCAGATCAAACTGCTGATACAAAAGATCAGACTGCTAAGCCAATTTCTGAAGCTGTTAGTGCAAATACTAAAGCTGTTAGCACTAAAAACACAGATCAAGCTGCTAAGCATCAATCTGGAACTGTTAGTGAATCATCTGAGACTGTTAGAAGAAAAGATGATCAAAATACCTGGATACCTCATATAATCACTAAATACTCTCCAAAGACTCCATCAGTAAATCTCACTAAATATAAGAAGTCAAAAACAGTATTTAGTTATATCAATGCACAAGGCCAACCCAAAACCAATTTGGTTTGGGTTTACTCCACTACTGACTAAGCTTTTATTTGTGCAGGGCAACCACAGGTCTCCTCATAAAACAAGATGGCATTTGGACAGTGGATGCTCTAGGCACATGACAGGCAATTCTGAGTGCTTGTCAAATTTCAAAGGCTTTGATGGAGGATTTGTTGCATTTGGAGGCAACTCAAAATGAGGTAAGGTTACAGGTAAAGGTACTGTTAATGCAGGCAACATGATTTTCCATGATGTTTTGTATGTTGAACAGCTTAAGTATAATTTATTAAGTGTCTCTCAAATTTGTGACAAACAAAACATTGTTTTGTTTACAGATTCTGAGTGCATTGTCCTTTCAAAAGATTTCAAAATTCCTGAAAATTTTGTTTTACTAAGAACACCAAGAAAGGACAATGTCTACTGTTTGGACACAGATTTTTTATCCAAATCAAATACTTTAAGCTGTTTGATATCCAAAGCATCATCAAATGAGTCTGCTCTTTGGCATAGAAGGATGTGTCACATGAACTTCAAGTCCATGAATGTTCTGGTCAAAAAGAATCTGGTAAGAGGTTTACTACAAAAGGAGTTCATATGTGATGATCATTGTGTAGCATGTCTTAAAGGCAAGCAACACAAAACTTCTCATAAGGCCAAAGAAGTAAATTCAATCTCATCTGCTCTTCAGCTGATTCATATGGATCTATTTGATCCAACATCTGTTTTGAGTTTGAATAAAAGGGCTTACTGTTTAGTTATTGTTGATGATTTCACCAGATTTACTTGGGTTTACTTTCTTAGATCTAAAGATGAAACTGCTGAGCTAGTTAAGTCTTTTATCCTTAAGATAGAAAACCAATCCAACTCAAAAGTTAAGGTGATAAGATCAGACAATGGAACTGAATTTAAAAATCACATTCTAAATAGTTTCTGTGAGTCCAAAGGTATTGCTAGACAATATAGTGCACCAAGAACACCACAGCAAAATGGTGTAGCTGAAAGAAAGAACAGAACATTAATTGAGGCTGCTAGAACAATGTTAGCTGATTCAAACCTGCCAATGACTTTCTGGGCAGAAGCTGTCAATACAGCCTGTTATGTTCTGAATAGGGTTCAAGTTGTTCAATCTCAAGGAAAAACTCCCTATGAGTTATTCCACAACAGAAGTCCCCTAATAGCTTTCTTCAAGCCTTTTGGATGTCCATGTACTATTCTTCATACTAAGACTCACTTAGGGAAGTTTGAAAGTAAGGCTGAAGAAGGATTTTTTGTAGGATACTCAAATCAAAGCAAAGCCTATAGAGTATATAACAGTGTGTCTAAAACCATTGAAGAAAGTGCCAATGTTGAATTTAATGAAAATACTGCAAATGTTAAAGGCACTGGTCCTGATTGGTTGTTTGATTTAGATTCACTAACAAATTCTCTGAGCTTTGTTGAGTATACTGCAGAAGCTGATGCATACAGGATTGAAGCTGCCAACACAAATTCTCATGCTGCCAATACAAATTCTCAAGCTGTTGGCACAAAGTTTCAAACTGCTGCAAATTCAACAAATTGGGATGTTTACACCACTATACCACTTCTGTCTTGTGATCCTCCAGGGGTCCTGAATGCTCAACATGATACAAATCTAGACACTGAAGTGCCACTCCCAAGTCCTAAGAGCACAACTCCACCCCAAAGGGAACCAGTCCCAGATTCAAGTCAAGCTGTTCCTGAAGTTGAACCATTCACTGGTCCTGATGGAGATGATACAAATCTTGGATCCTCTTTTCAGACAGAAAGAGAGCCTACCCTCAGAGTTCACAAGTATCATCCTCTCAATCAAATACTGGGTGATCCAAGTACTCTGTACAAACAAGGAAGATGGTTCACAATGAGACTGCTGCTGCTGAACAAGCAGTTCCTGAATTCAGTCTAGCTGCTTTTGAACATGCCTGTTTCATGTCTCAACTGGAACCTAAAAAGGCATCAGAAGCATTGAAAGATTCATCCTGGATTGAAGCAATGCAAGAAGAGCTTCTACAATTCAAGATTCAGAATGTATGGACACTGGTTGATCTTCCTAAAGGAAAGAGAGCAATTGGTACAAGATGGGTGTTTAGAATCAAGAAAGATGAGAGAGGGATAGTCATCAAGAATAAAGCAAGGCTAGTAGCTCAAGGGTACACTCAAGAAGAAGGCATAGATTATGATGATGTATTTGCCCCAGTGGCAAGAATTGAAGCCATCAGACTATTCTTGGCATATGCAAGCTTCAAAGGTTTCAAAGTGTATCAAATGGATGTGAAGTCTGCTTTTCTATATGGGACAATTGAAGAAGAGGCTTATGTATGTCAACCTCCTGGTTTTGAGGACTACAAATATCCAGACAGGTTCTACAAGTTAGACAAGGCTCTCTATGGTCTCCATCAAGCCCCCAGAGCATGGTATGACACTCTGTCATCATATCTCCTACAGAATGGGTTCAAGAGGGGCACTCTGGACAAAACTCTTTTCACTAAGTCCATCAAAGCTGAGATTCTGCTTGTCCAAATCTATGTTGATGACATCATCTTTGGCTCAACAAATGATTGTTTGTGCAAAGAGTTTGAAGCTTTAATGCACAAAAAGTTTCAAATGAGTTCAATGGGAGAACTCACTTTCTTTCTAGGATTGCAGGTCAAACAAAACCCACTGGTCTCTTCATAAGTCAATCAAAGTATGTCAAAGACATACTGGAAAAGTTTGGGTATCAAGACACCAAAGTTGCAAGCACTCCAATGGATCCTCACAAGCAGCTCCATACAGACAAAGATGGCATAGATGTGGACATTCATTTATACAGATCTCTAATAGGATCACTTATGTATCTAACATCTTCTAGACCTGATATTATGTTTGTTGTCTGTGTGTGTGCTAGGTTTCAATGCTCTCCAAAGGATTCTCATTTGGTTGCTGTTAAGAGAATCTTTAGATATCTAAAAAGCCAACCTCATTTAGGCCTCTGGTATCCTAAAGACTCTCCTCTTACATTAACAGCCTACTCTGACAGTGACTATGGTGTATGCAACATTGACAGAAAATCCGGTCTCTTGGCAATGCAAAAAGCAGACAACTGTTTCCACATCATCCACTGAAGCAGAATATGTAGCAGCTGCAAGCTGCTGCTCACATGTAATGTGGATTCAAAATCAATTGAGAGACTATGGTATGAACTTCTTATCCACTCCTATTTATATTGACAATTCAAGTGCAATCAGCATTGTGCAAAACCCAGTGAAATTCTCAAAAACCAAGCATATAGAAATCAGATTTCACTTTATAAGGGATTGTAATGAAAAGAAGTTAATCCAAGTTACGAAAATACATACTGATGATCAGTTAGCTGATCTATTTACAAAACCTTTTGATGTAGGTTGGTTCACTTTCCGGGTATCAAATATTGGTATGGTAAACATGGATTAATTTGTTTTCATTATTATCTAATTCCTATGCTTTGTTAAGGGGGAGTCACTATTTCATTAAAAGATGCATAAGTTTCAACTAACAGCTTGAGTATTTTCTCAAGCTGCTAGTTCATTTTCTCGGACTGTTAGTTATTCACTTGATCTGTCAAAGTGTGCAGGGTATTTTGGTAATTTCAAATGTGTGTGCGCGGGACCCAACCTTTTTCAAAACCTTTAAAGGTCCCCGTTTCGTTCAGTTGTAACTACCAGTTACAAAATTTCCTTCCACAGCCTTTCTTTTCTCTCTGAACGATTCACACACTCTTCTTTGCAAACCCTAAAACCTTCGTTTGATCTTCAATGGAGTTTGTTAAAGAACACAACTGCCTTCCCTACTCTCTAAAGCACACTGAACTTGAGCCGTTCCATGACATGATGGATTTTCTAAGACACTCCCATATCCACCATGCCCTCAATCTCAATCCCACCATATACATATCTCATATCGAACAATTCTGGAATCGTGCCTCTGTTCAAACCATCAATGGAATTCCTTCTATACTATCCAAAATTGATGGCACTCCCATCACCATAACTGAGGAGTCCATTCGACGTCATCTGCATCTTCAAGATGCCACAGGTATAACAGACCTAACTCTTGATGCTTTACATACTGGTCTTTATAATATTGGATACAGGGGTCCTGCTGATTCATTTACTTTCTTGAAAGCACATTTTTCACCTAAGTGGAAATATCTTGTACATATCATTCAGCAGTGTATAAGCCCCAAAAGAACCGGTTGGTCAGAATTTTCTTCCAACATTGCCACTGCCTTAGTGTGCTTTTCAACGGGCCAACGGTTCAATTTCTCAAATATGATTTTTCAGGGGATGTTAAGGCATCATTCCCTAAAGAGTGGGAAGTTTTTAATGTATCCTAGATTTTTGGCAGAAATAATTGCACACACTTCCACTACTTCTCATTTACATAATAGGATACACGTTTCCCACAGGCACTCACTATATTCCATCAAAAGACTTTTGAAACAAAGTACCAATTTTTTGAGTGTAGATGTTCCATTGCCTTCTGCAATGATGAACATCATTCCAAGAAACAGAGGAGAGGGTCCTGAACAGGCTCAGCCAATCATCACTGCTACACCCCCAGGACCCCAACCCCCTCCTCATGATACACAAATTCCTTTTGTTCCTTTTCATCAGCCAAGACCCACACTAAAATTTCTATATAAAAGGAAAAGAGGACCATGAGCTCCTTCCTCCTCAGCCCTCAGACAATAGCCATATAACCCTGTGCAGGAGGACACTTCTGCAGAGAATATACAAAGGGTACACATTGAGGACACTCCCATCCTCACTCAGGAGGTGAACATCTCTCCAGAGATTGTTCATATGGGTTCTGTGGCTGGCACTACTGCTGTCTCTGCACAAGAGGCAAAGGACACTGCCAACATCATTAAGACCACACCCATGGCAACAGCAAGTGTGCAAACACAAGCTGGAAGTCCCCAGAACCAAGAACAGAGGGGCCCAGAGGTTTCTACTTCTGGTATTCTTGCCAGTGATAGATCACAAGCACCACAGGTGTTTTCTGATCTTGAGGCTAGTCTGCAAATCATGCTTTTGACGGATCCCAAGATGAAACCTGTTGTAGCTATGTTGGAATACCAAATGTCCATCATTGCTGCACAGGGAGCTCAGATATTTGCACTAAAGCAGGCAGAAGCGGCTCAAAATCAAAGAATGGATTATCTCCATAAAGGGTTTACCCTCTGTGGAAATAAGATCATGAAATTAGAGCGTTTGATTCAAACCCAAGTGGCAAAGGTTGTAGGTCCTCCTGACCAAACCAATGCTTCCAAAAAGGGGGAGAATCAGGAGTTTCCAGAATCAGTCCAAGCAGCCTCAACAGTTCCACCTTCTAGGCTAACAGTCCCAACAGCTTCTCAAGCTGTTAGCCTAGAAACTCAAGCTGCTGCCTCCTCAAAAGCAACTGGAGTTGTTATAAGGGAAGGTGTTCAAGCTCCAACCAGTACAGTCCAAGCTACAACCTCTGCTGCAAAAGACAAGGGCAAGGGCATTCTCATTGAGTCTCCAAAGCATAAATTTTCTTCCAGAGAAGCCCAGATTCCCTTTGATGCTGAAGTTGCCAGAAAGTTAGCAGAAGATCAGGATCAAGAGTTAGACCAGCAAACTCAGCCCCCAATGGACGATGATGCAACCTTAGGTGATTACCTAAAGGGGTTTGTGGTCAAACAAGGAGAGAAGAAGAGGAAGCTGCCAACAGGGCACTCCAAGGCTGAGCATAGAAGATTTCTGATCAATTTTGCCTTTGCAGCTGGCATTCCAAAGAAAATGGCTCAGTCCATGACCACTGAACGGCTGCAAGAGATCCATGACAAAGAAATGGACAAAAGAAAGAAAACAAAAGTCTCCCAAGAAGTCCAACCATCACAAGAACCAGTTCAAACTGGTACAAGTCATGTTCAAGCTGCTACCAGTGCTCCTGCTTCTTCTGATCAAGCTGTTGCCTCTATTCCTGCATCTGAGTCATCATCACAAGCAAAGCTGCATCAAGTTAAAAGGGTGTTGTTTGAGCAACAACTACAAAAGGCCATGGAGATAGAGAAATTGCTTGACCAGCATGACTTTACAAAGCCTCTGATCAACTACTGGTATGCTAAGCCACTGGACAATATTGATTTAAGAGTTCAGTTTATAGTGAGAAGGGAATCTGGTCCAGAAGAAGAGTATGACACATTTTGGCATATGGTTCAAAAGTTGACCAGAGATGAGCTAACAAAGATGCATAATATTGGGTCGGTGACACAAGTAAGATCTACTCTACCACAAGTGAAGCAAGTCATCAAAGATCTGAAGTCCATTTTTGATCCTGAGTCTATAAGGGAAGAGATAGAGGATGCCAACAAGAAGGGAAAGAAGATCAAGCAAGTTGATCTGTTTGTCAAATCAAGGACTTACAGAATAAAATTTTCAGATGGATCTGGTATGTTCTTTAATCTTGAATTTTATGATCTACCAAAGGAAATGCTACTCCAGATAAAATCTGTTAGGATATCTTGTGATAGAGATGAGATGAAGAAAGAATTTTTGAAGGCTGTAGATCAGAAACTTGCACAGTTATAAGTTTTTGAAAGCCTTGGTTTGTAAATAACAGTTTACTTATTCATTTCCATTTTTGTATAGAACTTAAAGTCTTGTGTAAAGAATTTAAGTTAGGGGGAGATTGTGGGAAATAGTTTAAGTAGGTTCAAGCTGTTAGTTAGACTTCTCAAATTGTTAGTAGAGTTTATCTGTAAATCCAAAGTTCATGCTGCTAGTTGAAGAAACTCGAGCTGCCAGTGTAAAAGTTCAAGCTGCCAGAGTAAATCAACTCGAGCTGCTCTGTTCAAGCTGTCAAGTGATTCAAGCTGCTCAACAGTTTCATAAACAGAAAGTGCTGATTTTCAGGAAAAGATATCTACACGAAGATTCCAGCATATCTACTATCAGAGAAGTCATAGTCCTTCAAGGAAACAAATCAAGAAGCAATATAAATACATAGAATAGGTCTTTCTATTGTATAGGAGTTTTATGCATATTCAAGTTTGTAATTCCTTTTTGTTTAAGTTTTCATAAGCCTCTAAGGTTGTAAAACCCCAAGAACAGTTTGTGTTCTTCGTCTAATCAAACAGATTAGAGGTGATTGTAATCATTGAAATCAGCAATACAAGCAGTTTTGATTATTTCTTGTGTTTATCTGCTATTGGTTCTGAAAGCTTTTGTTAAAATAATTAAGTGTTATTCCGCAGACTTCTTAATTAAACTTTGATTCAAAGCAAGATTATTGATTTATACTCTGATAAATTCAAATCAGTTAGTCTTGGTTAATTACTTTTAGATCCTGACAGGTGAACAGCCATGTTGAGAGCCTCGACCCAAAATGTGGGAGGGAGACGAGCGTGAAAGAGAAGAGTGCGAATGACGTTGTTTACAGTTTGGAGCATGCGTTCTGATTTGCCATTTTTTTGAGAGGTTTGAGGACAAGAAAAGTGAATTGTAATGCCTTGAGTTTGAAACAGGTCGAGAAAATTTTTATTATCATATCCACCACCATGGTCACATTAAAACGATTTAATGGCTTTATTGAAGTGATTCTTAACATAAGCGCGAAAGTGTTGAAATTTAGTGAATACGTCTGATTTGTTACGAAGAGGATAAGCCCACAAAAAATGGGAGTAATGATCAAGAAAGATGACATAATATTTGTAACCTAATAAACTCAAAATAGGAGAAGTCCATACATCTGAATGAATCAATCAAAGCAAGAAGTAGTAACTGAGCTAGAAGAAACAAAAGGAAGACGTGTGTGCTTGCCAAGTTGACATGCTAGACAAGAAGCACGTGACTTCGGTTTATTACATGATATATAATTATTGGAAATTAAATAACGAAGAACATCATTGTTTGGATGACCGAGCCTATGGTGCCAAGTGGAGGATGAATGAGTGACAAGAGCATGCGGTGAAGAGGTCACTGGATATAGATCACTATTGCTATCACATCGCAGGAGGAGTTGGCGGGTCTTGAGATCCTTCACAGAAAAACCAAGAGGATCAAATTCAATGGAACATTTGTTGTCAGAAGTAAATTGACGAACTGAAATAAGGTTTTTAATAATGTGTGGGGTGACAAGAATGTTGTGAAGGTGAAGAGGTTTGTAAGGGGTGGGGATCATGTTATGCCCTTCATTAGTAACAGGAATAGATTGACCATTACCAACAAAGATAGATGATATACTACTATTATTAAAAACAGAGTTGAGATTACCTGTAGACGAGGACAAATGAGACGTAGCACCAGTGTCCATGTACCATCCATGATTACCGAGGTCCTGCAAGGTCATTGTATTGTAAGCTTGAGGTAGATTTGTAAGCTGAGCCGATGGGGTTGTAGGAACCGCAGGTTGGGCATGTGTGGGGAACCATGAATGTTGTGGTGAAGTCACAACATGGGCCTGTGAATAGAGAAAATTTTGCTGTCCAGATTGATGTGGGAGCCATGCTTGCGGAATGGTAGGCAATTGTGTAACATCCCAATTTTCAATTACATGTAATTTACAATTTTAATACTTAAATTGTTGTACTTTTTGGATGATTATTATAATTTAAGCAAATCTTGATCATATTATTAGTTAAGTAAGAAAATACAAAGTGAGGGGTATAATGTGCAAATAGGTGAAAATACAAATAAAAGAAGGAATAACTCTTCATTTTAACCCATCACTTTCTCTCTCTACTTTCTCAACCGTCTCTCACTTTCTCTCTCTTTACTCTCTTCCTCTCGGCTTTACTCCAAGAAACACACAAGAATCAACGATTTCAAGTGCAAAATTTGGAAACAAGTAGCAATTAAGGAACTATAGCAACTGCAAGTATCAAATCAAGGTAACAATCTCCCTATATTACGGATTTTTGAAGTTTTTGAGTTGGTTTTTATGTGAACCGATTTCTAAGATTCAAGATGCAAATGTTAATGCATGTCATATATTATGATAGATTATCTGAATTCGAGCATGTATGTTGTTGTATACAAAAATTCAGAATCAGATTCGAAGTCTAAGTGTGATTTTGGAATTAAGTGTGTGTTTTAGTGTGTGTGTTCTTCGAAGTTTAAAGAAAAATGGACACAAATCGGATATTTTGGTACATAAGCGTTGGGTTCTAAGTTGGAATAGTTTATTTAAGTACATATCTGCAATTTTATATACAAAAACATGTAAAATGGTCAAAAATGCAAATCTGGAAAAATCTGGAAAATTTTACCAAGTATGAACTCGGACTGATGATCCATCCGAATTCGGATCATCATCCTAGTTCGGATATACATTGATTTCGGATCCACCCCAACCCATTTCGGACCAATGGACAATTCGGATCCTCATCCCAATTTCGGATCATGCCAATTTCGGACCAAGTATTTCGGACCACAATGACTTCGGACCAATAGTGAATTCGGACCGAGGACCCAATTCGGACCATCCGGATTTCGGACCATCCGAATTCGGATGTGGTCCGAATTCAACTAGGGTTTTATTTAAAATTTCAGAATACAATTTTTAAGCAATTACTGACATTAATTCACTATTACACTTACATTACAGATCATTGTGGTGTTATCAAAACACACATTGATTCAGGATCAAGTCACACTATACCAATCACTGTGAGTTGCAGATTATCATTCGAACATTTATTGTTTTTACATTCGTGTTTATACATTCAATGGCATGTTCACATTGTTCATATACATCATTTGGCACTCAAGATTACTTTGTTGTTATGATGCACACTCGTACTTGACATGTAACACACATGTAGCCAGCGTTCAATTGAAAGTGCATCTATTTACATCATGCTTGCACTGCATGATCATTACTTCACAATCTGATGCGACCTGGACTGGGGCTGACAGCAGGCCACTGTCGGGGACTGATCATCCCACTCGTTATCCCATCAGGTTCGGCACATCCCCGATCAGCATATTGAACTGCCACCCCATGCTAGCACTGCATGGTTTACTTACACATTGAGGCTTTCACTGCCGTTTTCACATACATGGGGCTTACACTGCCCATGGTTAAGCATTGCATGTAAAGAAATACTTGTTGTTTGCATAATCTGTTATCTCACTAAGCATTTAGCTTACTGTTGACTCACATTGTTTTCAGGCAAAGGCAAGAGTGTTGTGGGACCTTCATCTTAAGCAATCCATTTCTTATCTCGGTGACCATAGAAGCTAATTGGTATATGGACAATGTAGCTTTGGGGCTGGGATTTGTTGCTATTAAAACATTATTGATGATGTAATAGCTAGATTTAATCACTGTAGTCATGTACTTTACTTTGCTTTAGTGTGGATTTGCTTAATTCTAATTTAAGTATTCAATTTCAATTATCATGATTATTCATTGGGTTGTTTGTCGATCCTGGAGATTACAATTATATCATTAATTAACAAGGACGTCACAGGTTTGGTATCAGAGCATTAGTTTGAGGTTTCAAGTGTCCGCGAGGACTTGGACTCAAACTTAGGTTATGATATTAGAATGAACTTCTAAGTAATGATCTGAACTAAGATAGGATTGACATGCACACGGGGAAACACAAAGGGTAACTGTACACTTAGGACTTACAAATAAATGTTCTAAATATAAGTTGTTATATTTCAGAACATGTCAGGAGACGATATGACTCCTCAGCAAATGTTCCAGATGATGCAAGCTCTCATGGAACAAAACAATGAGCTACAATCCAAACGAATGGCTGAGCAGGCTCAGTCATTTGCTGATCAGTTAAGGGCCAGAGATGAGGCCGAAGCGAAGCGAAAAGCCGATAAGAGAAAGAATAAAGAACATCAACAACAGGATGACCAAGAGGAAAGACAAGATACTGGGTCTTCCAACCGATCAAGGGGCTGTAGGTTTAAGGACTTCAAAAGTAACGGAGCGGTTACTTTTGATGGGACTGGAGACGCCGTTACTGCATTGGAATGGATCACCACCACGGAGAGAACTTTCAGAATCAGCGACTGCGCTGATAAAGACATGGTCCGCTTTGCAACCGCTATGTTTGCAAGGGACGCTGTTATGTGGTGGGATGCCATGACGCATGTGTTGACGATGGAGGTAGTGTCGCACATGTCCTGGAATGAATTCAAGGAAGTATTCTCTCAACAATACTGTCCTACTGATGAGAAGCGCCGTCTAGAGGCGAAGTTCCTGAATCTGACTCAAGGAACGAAAACGGTTACACAATATGCCGTTGAGTTCACCCGCTTAAGTTTGTTTGCACCACATCAAGTTGACACGGAAGAAAGGAAGATAGCCCGGTTTGAGGCCGGACTAGACTATGAGATACGCCGAACCATGAGTGGGGTGCGGTATACAACGTTTGCTGGATTACTCGAGGCTGCTCGGAATGTGGAGCAGATTGTCCTGTTATCCGGATATGTCATTGGTTCAGCCGCCGCAACACCGACTCAACCGTCGCCGCCAAAAAGGCAGCGGGAGTCTGGATCCTCCCGATTCTCTCCTCAATCCCATCAACAGTCATCATCACCCAAGAAGGGAAGAGCCTTTTCGGCCAGTTCAGAAATGAGAGACTGCAGACGATGCAGAAAAGCGCACTCTGGGGAGTGCAAGACTCGGGACATGTATTGTTTCTGCTGTGGGCAGAAAGGCCATCATTGGGAACATTGTCCTCGAAAGGACGATGCGTGCTACAACTGCCAAAGACTTGGCCATTTCTCAAGGGACTGCCCGAAACCCCCACGAGATCAGAATGCTCCACAATCAACAGCAAGATCTTCTGTAGCTTCTACTGCTCGCAGGGATCAATCTCATAGGGCTCCAACAAGGGCATTCCAAATCACAGCTGAAGAAGCAAAGGATGACCCGGAGGTGGTCACTGGTACGTTCTATGTTAATTCCATTCCTGCACGTGTATTGTTTGACTCTGGAGCAAATCGTTCGTTTGTCTCCACTACATTTGCTCGTCAATTTAACATGCCTACTTCGAAACTACGATTTGTACTTGACATAGAAACTGCTAGCAATATGTTAGTAAAAGCAGACAAAGTGTATAGGAATTGTACGTTATTGGTAGAAGACGTAGTATTCAATATAGATCTGATCCCTATGGAGTTCGGGGAGTTTGATGTAATAGTAGGTATGGATTGGTTGGTTCACAATGAAGCACAGATAGTTTGCAAGAAAAGATTGATTAAGATTATCACTCCCGAGGGCCGAGACATTTGTATCTATGGTGACAGACACAAAGGCGACCCATGCCTCATTTCAATTGCAAAAGCCCGAAAGCACGTTGCCAAGGGTTGTTCTGCATACTTAGCCTACGCTGTCGATGCAAAGGCTGAAGTTCAATCTCCTTCTACCGTTTCCGTCGTTTCCGAATTTCCAGATGTCTTTCCAGAAGATATCTCGGGATTGCCACCTGATCGCCAAGTGGAATTCCGTATCAATCTCGTTCCCGGAGCTGCTCCAATAGCAAAGGCTCCGTACCGTCTAGCCCCTGCTGAAATGCAGGAAATGATGAAGCAGTTACAGGAGCTACTTGACAAAGGTTTTATCCGCCCAAGTTCATCTCCTTGGGGTGCTCCTGTTCTGTTTGTCAAAAAGAAAGATGGCACATTGCGAATGTGCATCGACTATCGAGAACTCAACAAAGTCACAATCAAAAACAAATACCCGTTGCCCCGGATTGATGATCTCTTCGACCAGTTACAAGGCGCAAGTTACTTCTCGAAGATTGATCTTCGTTCGGGTTATCACCAACTCAAGGTACACCCTGATGACATTCCAAAGACGGCTTTCAGAACTCGTTACGGACACTACGAGTTTCTGGTAATGTCGTTCGGTCTTACTAATGCGCCGGCCGCTTTCATGGATCTCATGAACCGAGTCTGCCGGCCAATGCTTGACAAATCGGTCATCGTGTTCATTGATGACATTCTCATTTATTCAAAAACCGAAAAGGATCATGCAACACATCTGAGAGAATTACTAGAGTTGCTACGCAAAGAGCGACTTTACGCCAAATTCTCTAAATGTGAATTCTGGTTGAGGCAGGTACGTCTCAACATTCGAAACAATTTCATGATCCTAATACTCAATCATAAACCCTTTGTTAACTTGTACTTACTCAATATTCAATTCAGATCCAATTCTTGGGGCACGTGATATCTGGTGCTGGGATTGCTGTTGATCCTGCAAAGATCGAAGCTATCCAGAACTGGGAATCACCCCGCAACGCCTCAGAAATTCGCAGTTTTCTGGGATTGGCTGGTTACTACCGCCGATTCATCAAGGACTTTTCCAAAATAGCCGTACCTCTTACAAAGCTTACTCGCAAGAACGCAACCTTCTTTTGGAAAGAAGAACAGCAAGTGGCGTTTGACAAACTGAAGACTTTGCTAAGTGAAGCACCAGTGTTAGCCCTGCCTGAAGGGAACGAAGACTTCGTAGTCTACACAGATGCATCAGGCATGGGTTTGGGTGCGGTACTAATGCAAAGAGGAAACGTCATAGCTTATGCTTCTAGACAACTCAAACCACATGAGAAAGACTACTCTACTCATGATCTAGAGCTAACTGCTGTGACTTTCGCTCTCAAGTTATGGAGACACTATTTGTACGGAACCAAGTGTCAGCTCTACACTGATCACAAGAGTTTAAAGTATATATTCAGTCAGAAGGACTTGAATATGAGGCAAAGAAGGTCAATGGAGCTGATAAAAGATTACGACTGTGAGATTCTCTATCATCCAGGGAAGGCCAACGTAGTGGCCGATGCCTTAAGCAGAAAAGCGTATTGCAAGGCATACTGCTATGCCTTGACTTCCACGATACTGACTTCAACGATCATAGACGATGTAAGAGCTGCTCAGTTGCAGGCCCTAAAAGAAGAGAATGTTAAAGATGAAGATATCAGAATACAGTTGCCATTAATGCAAGATGATGGAACTGGATTAAAGGGTATTTATGGCAGAGTGTGGGTTCCTAAGTTCGGGAACATGCGGGAAGTGATACTTGAAGAAGCTCATCAATCTAAGTTCTCGATTCATCCTGGTAGCACGAAAATGTACAACGACCTGAAGGCCGACTTCTGGTGGCCAGGATTGAAAAGAGATGTCGGTCAGTATGTTGAAAGGTGCAGAACATGTCGTCTAGTCAAAGCAGAACACCAACAACCCTATGGTAGTATGCAACCTCTTCCTATCCCAGAATGGAAGTGGGACCATATTACTATGGATTTCGTAACAAAACTTCCCAAAACACGTCGTCAACATGATGCCATTTGGGTCATCGTTGACCGATTAACAAAATCTGCACACTTCATTCCAATCCGAGAAACCTATTCACTGGACCGTCTCGCCCAGATCTACGTAAACGAAATCGTTATTAGGCATGGTGTGCCTAAGTCTATTGTCTCCGACCGAGATAGTAGATTCACTTCTAATTTCTGGGCTGCTTTACAACAGGGTCTTGGTACTCGTATCGCAATGAGTACTGCCTATAGACCCCAATCTGATGGTCAAAGTGAGAGAACAATTCTGACTCTCGAAGACATGCTCCGAGCCTGTGTCATGGATTTGGGTGGTAACTGGGACGATCACCTCCCATTGGTTGAATTCTCCTACAACAATAGTTACCATTCCACTATCAAGATGGCACCGTTCGAGTCTCTATACGGAAGAAAATGTAGGACTCCAACCTGTTGGAGGGAAACAGGAGAAACTCCAATAGCCGGTCCTGCTTTGCTGCAAGAAACCAATGAAAAGATACAACTCATTCGGCAGTACATGAAAACGGCACAAGATCGGCAAAAGAATTACCACGATCGCCGTCACAAAGCAATAGAGTTTCAAAAGGACGATTGGGTATACTTGAAGGTATCCCCAATGAAAGGAGTCACAAGATTCGTAAAGCGAGGAAAGCTATCGCCTCGATTCATAGGACCCTTCAAGATACTAGAAAGAATTGGGAATCAGTCCTATCACTTGGACTTGCCGGAAGAGCTATCAGGAGTTCACCCGGTCTTCCACGTAGGATACTTAAGAAAAAGTCTGGTGCCCGAGAGGGAACCATGGACTGATCACTCGAACATTAAGATTGACGAACGGCTAAGGTTCGTTGATGAGCCGGAGTGCATTTTAGAGACAAAAGTCAAGAAACTACGAAATAAGGAAATCAGGATGGTGCTGGTCAAGTGGAAGCATCATCGGGGAGCTAATCATACTTGGGAATCGGAAGAAGACATGAAGACTAAGTACCCAAGTTTGTTTAGCACAGCATGACTTCGCGGACGAAGTATAGGCGTGGTGGAGCCCATGCTGTAACATCCCAATTTTCAATTACATGTAATTTACAATTTTAATACTTAAATTGTTGTACTTTTTGGATGATTATTATAATTTAAGCAAATCTTGATCATATTATTAGTTAAGTAAGAAAATACAAAGTGAGGGGTATAATGTGCAAATAGGTGAAAATACAAATAAAAGAAGGAATAACTCTTCATTTTAACCCATCACTTTCTCTCTCTACTTTCTCAACCGTCTCTCACTTTCTCTCTCTTTACTCTCTTCCTCTCGGCTTTACTCCAAGAAACACACAAGAATCAACGATTTCAAGTGCAAAATTTGGAAACAAGTAGCAATTAAGGAACTATAGCAACTGCAAGTATCAAATCAAGGTAACAATCTCCCTATATTACGGATTTTTGAAGTTTTTGAGTTGGTTTTTATGTGAACCGATTTCTAAGATTCAAGATGCAAATGTTAATGCATGTCATATATTATGATAGATTATCTGAATTCGAGCATGTATGTTGTTGTATACAAAAATTCAGAATCAGATTCGAAGTCTAAGTGTGATTTTGGAATTAAGTGTGTGTTTTAGTGTGTGTGTTCTTCGAAGTTTAAAGAAAAATGGACACAAATCGGATATTTTGGTACATAAGCGTTGGGTTCTAAGTTGGAATAGTTTATTTAAGTACATATCTGCAATTTTATATACAAAAACATGTAAAATGGTCAAAAATGCAAATCTGGAAAAATCTGGAAAATTTTACCAAGTATGAACTCGGACTGATGATCCATCCGAATTCGGATCATCATCCTAGTTCGGATATACATTGATTTCGGATCCACCCCAACCCATTTCGGACCAATGGACAATTCGGATCCTCATCCCAATTTCGGATCATGCCAATTTCGGACCAAGTATTTCGGACCACAATGACTTCGGACCAATAGTGAATTCGGACCGAGGACCCAATTCGGACCATCCGGATTTCGGACCATCCGAATTCGGATGTGGTCCGAATTCAACTAGGGTTTTATTTAAAATTTCAGAATACAATTTTTAAGCAATTACTGACATTAATTCACTATTACACTTACATTACAGATCATTGTGGTGTTATCAAAACACACATTGATTCAGGATCAAGTCACACTATACCAATCACTGTGAGTTGCAGATTATCATTCGAACATTTATTGTTTTTACATTCGTGTTTATACATTCAATGGCATGTTCACATTGTTCATATACATCATTTGGCACTCAAGATTACTTTGTTGTTATGATGCACACTCGTACTTGACATGTAACACACATGTAGCCAGCGTTCAATTGAAAGTGCATCTATTTACATCATGCTTGCACTGCATGATCATTACTTCACAATCTGATGCGACCTGGACTGGGGCTGACAGCAGGCCACTGTCGGGGACTGATCATCCCACTCGTATCCCATCAGGTTCGGCACATCCCCGATCAGCATATTGAACTGCCACCCCATGCTAGCACTGCATGGTTTACTTACACATTGAGGCTTTCACTGCCGTTTTCACATACATGGGGCTTACACTGCCCATGGTTAAGCATTGCATGTAAAGAAATATTTGTTGTTTGCATAATCTGTTTTCTCACTAAGCATTTAGCTTACTGTTGACTCACATTGTTTTCAGGCAAAGGCAAGAGTGTTGTGGGACCTTCATCTTAAGCAATCCATTTCTTATCTCGGTGACCATAGAAGCTAATTGGTATATGGACAATGTAGCTTTGGGGCTGGGATTTGTTGCTATTAAAACATTATTGATGATGTAATAGCTAGATTTAATCACTGTAGTCATGTACTTTACTTTGCTTTAGTGTGGATTTGCTTAATTCTAATTTAAGTATTCAATTTCAATTATCATGATTATTCATTGGGTTGTTTGTCGATCCTGGAGATTACAATTATATCATTAATTAACAAGGACGTCACAAATTGGGTGATTGGTGAGTTGTGCCAAGGTGGCTGCGAGGGAGCAAAACCGGGTGTGGAAAGTAGAGGTCCAGGGGTGAGAGTTGATGATGGTGCTGGGCGGGTGGCAGTAGTATTAGGGGGTGCTGGTCGAGTTGTTGAACCATGAAGGAAACGACATTTAGAGCCAAACCGACAAGCCCCACGAGAAAAGTTACGGCATACCGGAACAGGAGATGGGCTTCTTGTTTTCGGATAGGTGTTTTGAGCCACTAGGACCAAAGGGTGAGATGGGTTTTCAGCGGGTGATCGATCGGTATCTTGATTAAGCTCCTCTAGAACAAGCATAGATCGCGCTTGAACAAAGGTCGGAAGAGGTTTACTATGCCGTATAAACGTGACAACTTGAGAAAATTTGTCTTTTAATCCGTTAATTGCATAGGTGACAAGAGTTTTATCGGGGACGGATTGACCGATGTCATCAAGTAAGTCCGCAATAACTTTGATTTTATTGAAATACACACTAACCGAGAGAGTACCAATGTCCAGGGAACGTAGTTCATTTTCGAGTTGAATGGCCCGAGTATCTTTGTTATCTCGAAAATAGTTCTCGAGGTTGATCCAAACCTCTCTGGCAGTCGCATGCTTTTTAACCACAGATTGAAGGAGAGGTTTCGTAATTGTACCGTAAATCCATAGCTTGACCAATGAATCGAGAGTTGTACACTCTTCATCATCATCTCCATTCTTTGTTTTGGTTCCATCGATGTGTCCGAGAACACCGACACTTATACAGTGAGTTGTAAACAGTTCGCACCAGGCATCGTAATTCAATTGATCCAAGTCCAAGACCAGAGGAACATAGGCTTTGATATTGACTACTCCGAAGGGTTTATCGTTTTTTGGTGGAGGTGGGTTGCTGCCGCCGGCCATGGAGAATAGACAAGGAGGAGATAAGGTGATTTAGGAAAGTTGGTGAGATTGGAAAAGACAATGGAAAGAAGGATATTTAGGAAGGGGGATTATTCATTTCTCTGATACCATATCAGTAGTGATTATTCCTATTGCCACAATTATCATTGAAACCAAATATATATAGGAGATTACATGGGCCTAAACCTAAACAAGATAATGGACTCAACAAATAATAATGCTAATAATAATGGCCCGTTAATACGGAACGCTTACTCGTATAAGCTAGCATAATTCAAAACCTGAAAATGAAACGGTCAAAAGGTTAACACTCCAAGTAGAGTTAAGGAGCAGAGACGGTTCCAGCAGCAACAGTAGTCAAGAGGAAGCAACCCCTTGCAGGGCTCAGCCGCTAGCTCAAGGCAGTGTCGTAAGGAAACAACGCACACACATTAACACACACACAACATAGTCCCGATTGATCTGTCTTGTTTGTATATATATAGTGTTACATGTGATTTGAGACGGATAATGATTGGTTATCTACTCAATTAACCACCATATAACGGTTATATCCGCTATCTTAATAGCAGCCCGAAGTTGCACAGCAACAACGACCCAAGATCACCAACAGAAACCAAAACCTTCGTAATGAAGGTTTGGTTAAGCAAACAAAGCTATTAAGCTTTAAACCAAAGCCAATATAGGCTTTTAACCTGCTAAAATAAGTTATCATACTTGACTTCCATCCGCTGCGGAACCACCGCTAGGGGCGGAGGCCCTTGACCCTGTTAGGGGTGCTGCCCCTAGGACCCCGCAAGGGGACGCAGTCCTTTTGACCTCCGTTTTAACGTTTGGATTTTGATTTTGGTCAAACTTATATTAGTGTACACTTCACACTTACAAACCTTGTTCTAGTTCCAATAATAGGTAAGGAAGTTACATTAAAATAAGGGTTTATTATGAAAAAAACCAACATGTTTTCACTTTTTTTGCATTTTCGTCCCTCTATATTATTTTTTCAATTCCATAAAAGTCTTCAAGATAATTTTTTATTTTTGGTTTAGTGAAATTTGGATATTAGAACTCAGTTTTAGTAGCCCGGGTTTTTAAAAACTGGAAAACTAGGTTCTAATTTCACTGACCAAAAAGAAAATATTAACTTAATTGAGGACTTTTATAGAAAAAAATAACATAGAGTTACGAAAACATAAAAAACATGAAAACATGTTGATTTTTTTTCATAATAAACTCTTAAATTTATAAACATTGGAGGCTGATCGAGGATATGATTATGTATCTGGTTGCTTTTTTCTTTTTTCTTTTTCTTTCGATAGTATGATAGAATGATAAATGAAAATCACACAGTATTAGATATTCTTAAAGTTGACAAGACATTACAATTAGGGAAAAAATCATAACTTGATTCTTGTCATGCACTTAATTGCTGCAAATTTAGACTCCATTTTTGAGTTAAATTGCAATTATGGCATGACTAAATCAGGAACGAAATTAATAACAATAATGCACACAAACATAATAAGCCACCTCCTTTCTACAACCCTTTTGTTTCTCGTCCCACGAACTTGTTATTGTCTCTCATGGCTTCATTGTAGCTTTAGATTCTTCAGAAGCCTGTAAGCAATTTAAGATTTTGAGTGACAAAAAGCAACAAACTTTTTAATTTATTATGATTTTATGATTGGTTAATGTTATATAATAGCAACATACTTAAAATACAATTGTTCCATTATATCCTATGTGTTCAAAGAATGGTTTAACCTTAATCATGGAAAATTATATCATCGAAACGGTTTTAATTCCAAGTTCAAGGACCAAAGGTCTACCAAAAGGGTACGTACCCTACATTAGACAAAACATATGTAAGAGTACAGTGTGCTATTTCGTGATTATTAACCGTTCATTAATTGACAGTTAGTTTACAATCTTCTATCATGCATGTGCTCAGGTGATCGATGGATCAAGCACATGCCTGTTTATGGTCATTATACCATTTTTGGCAGTTGACTTCATACCAAGTTACCAACATGGGCATTATATGCCAACCGACCTCTTTTTGTTTATTCTGTAACAGTTGAGTGGGAACTGCATGCCGCCTAAAGTTTTAGTCAGATCCAAGGAGAATTGTAATGAAAAAGTATTGAGGAATGTGATGAATGTATATAATATTTGGTCCACCCTTATCAAGACAAGAGTCACTAGGTAATATTTAAAACATGCAGAATAATTAAGCAACTTGGAGATTTGTAGTTTAAAGTATAGATTTGGAACATGTTCATGTGACCAAAACAAGTAAGATTGGATTTCATGTGGCTTCTTTTAGAATTCAAATATACCTCATAAAGTGATAGAATAAGAAACACTCATGCATAGCACATCGACGCAACGCAGATCGATAAGAGTACGTGTCAAAATTTATAAATAGATACTTTTTAAAAAAAGTGTGAAAGTTAATATTTCTGACAAGACCATGGCGATTGCGCGCCATTTGTACTTGTATTATTGCAGGACATTGAACTTTCATAACATATATATAATAATGTTGTGTGCATTATGTTATGGCGACTTGATTCGATCTGATCAATGTTTTATCATATATATTTTAGAGAAAGTTATAGTTTCGATAGATCTGCAGTTATTTAATCAGCTCATGACATAAGCTGATCAATATGGTAGTACTAAATCATGACGTACACGAAAATGGTAAGAAATGAAAATTATATGCAACTAACTACCTTTGTTCATTTGGAAATCCACGGCCCTTGCTTCCAATATCCCTATAATTGGGTAACGGCACTTGGTCTGATTCAATTTGCATAATATCCCTCACAAGGATGTCGTAATGCCTCTTCACCTCCTCCACTGACTTTCCACCTACAGCCCTGGCAATATTATGCCAGCGGTCAGGACTGTCCTTGTTATAGTAAGCTAAAGCCTCTTCAAATTGCTTATTTTGTCTCGGAGTCCATGAGGATCCAGAGCTACGTGAAGATGTCATAGAGCTCGATGCCATTAGTTACTTACTTATTTGGGTATGCAAGTTTGTGTGAAAGGAAAAAAGAAGGGCTTGAAATCAAATGGAAGGTCAAAGCTTGAAAGGAACAAAATGCCTTAAGTCAAAGGAGAATACTGAAGTCAAGAGGGTGGTATGCATTAGATTGCCATACTGCCTCCCTATAAATAGGAAGAGAAAAGAGGCAAAGAGGCAAAGAGGAGCAAGTTGGAGAATATATATTATTTTTTAATACTTATGAAAGCATACAACACTATATTATTCGGTCCATTGGCAGCTACAACGACATAAGCAAGTGAGGCGAGTTATGTCATAAAGAGTGGTAATTAATTAACAAATATTATCTATTCCTCAAAGTCTTATTCTTGTCTGTTATAATATCATCAATTCATCAGCAAGTTAGTGGTTTTATGGTATTAGATCCCAAATTCAAAGCCTACACATTCGGATAGAAGATAGATGCGCTGCTGACACCATGATTTTTTGGCAACTTATGGTAGATATTATGCTAGTTTGGGTTGGATATTTTTGCATAAATTATCATGTAATTAGTCATCTTGTACGTGTATCATGACCAATCGACTGTTCTCTTTCGGCTTTAGTTGTTCCAAATTTAACAAGATCGACCAATCTTTATAATTATCATTTTGCTGAGCATCATTGACTATCATTTGTACATCAACGTTAGTCGTTAGACATGCACCAAAAGTTCATCAATAATGACATACGTCGGTATACAAGAATTTATACACATTCCATATATGTTGGACATTTACTAATTGATGTGAGGTTAAGATTATGCTCTTATGATGATGATATCTGAGGACTAGCTTTCTACCTTCTTTCATCAAAAAATCTAGTTTGACTAGCTAAAAAAGGAGATAGAAAGTTGGGCTTTTTCAGAGGCTGTAATTTCTTCTATCAAAGTATATATTACTATCGATATAAATAAGGAAAAATAGAAAGTTGATGGTGGCCTCATTTGGACAAGTTGTTAAGGTCCTATGCTTTAAGATCCTCTCCCACTATGCCGGTGGAGGGCCATTTTATATGGGTCATGATATGAAGGTTAATTGCACCAAGAATCTGTATAAAATACTCCATTCTTTTGATATTGTAGAATCCTTATCATCTCAAGAGATTTCAGGTATAAAGTTTCCCTAGAAGGTGGAATTATTTTCTCAATGTGGCCAAGTGGTCCTTCCCAAAAGATGGATGTAATATATACTACGCCTGTGTCAATATAAAAAATGTCATTGTAGTCTGTTAGGCATGATCAAAAGGTCAAGGCTAGCCTTATATATATATATATATATATATATATATATATATATATATATATATATATATATATATATATATATATATATATATATATAGGATGATTATTAACCAGCTGCATAACTGTCTTAAACAGGTAAACCCGAAATACATTTTTAGCCAATTGATCGAGTTAATCCTAATAGTACGATTCTTGATCGAGTTTATTTGACTTGGGAATTGGGATCAAAAGTGGTTCAAGCCCATGGTTTCATAAGATTAGGAACCTGGCCACAGTGACTTCTCATGGGCTGAAGGATTCCCTCACCACTACAATGGTCCCACAAAATATATTTTGAAAACCAAGATTATAGCTTCAGAACCACACTAGGAAGGAATTTGAAAGAGGAAAAAAAAGGGTCTCAAAAGGTTGAACTGACATAGGGAAAAAGTATCAAGGGATGTTCTGGTCTGGGAATTTTTCCGGAAGAAAAGGAAGGAATTAGACGCGCGTAAGGCATAGGCACCAACCAATTAATGAGAGAATTCTAGTGTGACCTGAGCTGATCGAGGGTTGGTAACCTTATGCTCATCATCAGTAAATCGGCATATGGATCATTTCTGTCAGGAGGGTTATAGATCTCTTGATTAAATACACCAATTTGTGGTTTTTTATTCTATATGATCAGATATGTTTCATCTTTTTTGTGCCAACTAAGGTCATAATGTTGGCTGAGAAAAATGCCTTTTTCCATAATTTATATATTATTTCTTGGATTAGATTCCAGACATCCTTTCTTAGATGATTTTCGTGACCTCTGCAAATCTGTAACCTGTGGAATTCCGCCAGCTAGCTATGATTGTTTTGCCTTGTGAATTAGGATGATCAAAGGTGCTTATTTGGGCTCCATGGACAGAAAATTAAGCTCCCTCACCAAAAGACTACGCCGACTTCCTAAGACCCTTGTTGGAAACTTAATTAGCTCGTATGAATACCCTAAAATGAGTAATTAAACCTTCCAAGCTAGACTCAAATTGGGCAAGCGCGGGATAGATGTTAATCGAACTGTGGAGCAAACCTACAAGATTACGACTTTTTGCAGCAACAAATGTTGTCGCCAAAAAGCAAAGTGTCGTCGCAAAGACCTATAGCGACGACATGTCGTCCAATAGGGTCATTGCACTAGCCTTATAGCTACTTTTTGCAACAACATATTCAACATTTTGCGACGACAAATTCCAGCTTTATAAATGTGACACGTCATCACCTATTGTGACAACATATTGTCGCTAAAGGTTAGCATTAAAATAAATAAAATACTAGACGACTATGTCATCCCTATGATGGATTAATCCCGATCAAGTCTTATATTAGTATGTTAATTATGTAAAGTATGAAAGTATGTTGAATGTATATGTAAATTATAGTGAGTAGAAGGACCTATTTAGTATTTAGGAATACATGAAGGGTTGCAACTTTTCATAAAGGTTGTGACTTTTCAGAAAGGGTACCACGAAGGGTTGTGACTATTCAACGCACCCTTTAGATTATTATATATAGGTCCAAAGTAATCATTTGTAAGTGTGATTTCATAAAGATTGTAAATAAAGATTATATTTTGTAAGTAAATCCTGTGTATTTAGTGTAAGAATCCCAACAATTGGTATCAGAGCGAAGGATTTTTCGATCCTAAATCGATCATCATATACCATAAGGAACAGGAAACAGTACGCAACAGTCTTAGAAACTCACCAGGGACGATTGTTTCTTCAGAAACAACGTCAAGTAAGAGTAAGTGTAAGCAATTGATACGGGGCGGCCGAACATACGGTTCTACCACCAAACCGACATCAACGTGAAATCAATTTCGATTTCATCAGACCAGTAAGTGGTCATCACAGTAAGTCAAATTCGAAGACCAGCAAGTAAGAAAGGCACAGTAAGAAAAATCCCACAAAGAACCGACGCAAACAAGCAAGCAGTAAGCCCATCGCAATTTCACAGAAAGAAAACCCTAGAAATCGGATAGCATAGATAGTAAAGCCAAAATCAGAGAGAATAAACCTGATTTTGAAGCCAACCGTAAGAAATCCCCACGGTTAGGAGTCCAGAACCACCACCGAACCACCAGTTGCCACCACCAGAACCACCACCGAACGTCACCATCGTAAGAGGCAACGGTTAGGGTTCCAGAAATCCAGAAATCGAACCATCGCAACCAACCGTCGTCTACCACCACCAGAAACCGCCAATCGCCACCATAGAACCATAACCGACGATTGATACATAGGCGTCGATTAGGAATAGGGCAACAGAAAGGGGATAAGATTGCACTGATTGAAAGATTCAGAGAAGGGGTTGCAGCGATTTGGAGAAACCATCGCAACATTTCAAGAAGATTGTACCGATTCAAATAGAGAAGCATCGGTTCACAGTAGGGCAAAACCGATTGAGACAATATTCTCAACATTTCACCGGTTCACAAAAGAAAGCATTGCATCAGTAAGGAACAAGGCACACATCGGTTATCGTGAATCGTAGCAGTGAAAGAAAACTTTTGTTTGGTTAGGCAGTAGATAAAGCCCAAACAGAAATAGCCCAAAAGTCAGACGTAGCCCAAAGCAGTAAGAAAAAGGAAGAGAAGCAAATCAGGCCCAAACAGAAGGAAAATTAAATAAAGCCCAATCAGGTTTTGTTTTTCTTTTCATCTTTTAATTTTATTATTATTATTATTATTATTATTATTTTAGACAGTAAATTTTTAATTTATTTAAGATAATAGATTAAAATTTAATATTATTCTGTTACAATTTTTCGTTAAAAAACGTAGAATTGTTGAACTGTTTAAAATAATAATTGTGGTTAGTATAAAAATAATAATAATAAGTAAGTAAACAAGAAAGTAAGAAACCAAGGAGTTACAAAAATCCGTGTAACACCAAAATTGGAGTAAGTTCAGTACGAGTACGTTAGACAACCGTGACCGGCCAGTTTTGTCTAAAACCCGAAAATTAGTGTTGTAAGAAACCTTAGTGTTTCTAAGTAAGTAAGAAAACTATCTAGTTTCACAGTAAGTAAGTAAGTGAAAGACCTTAGTGTTTTTCAAGAAATCCTAGTGTTTCCAAGTAAGTAACGAAAAAATCATAGTGTTTTTTCAAGAAACCCTAGCATTTCCCAGTAAGAAGTAAGAGAAAACCACAGTGTTTTCAGAAACCTAGAGTTTTCCCAGTAAGCAAGTACGTGAAAATCATAGTATTTTCAGAAACCTTCGTGTTTCACAGTAAGAGAAACCATAGTGTTTCAAAGCAAGTAAGAAACTGATCAACCGATCAGAAGTACGAAAATAAGAAGTAAGGTTGGTCACATTCAGTGATCACAAGAAAGTAAGTAAGTAAGCATTAAAATCATAAAATACAAAACTATGGCAAGAGGAGAAGCATCTACACAAATACGTGAGCAAAATGTAACACTTCAATGCCCGAAACTAGATGAAACAAATTATACTACCTGGGCAATCATAATGGAAACAATACTTAAGGCATATGATCTTTGGGAGACTTTAGATGCCACAGAAGATATAGATGAAAGAAAGATGCACACAACAAAAGCAATGATACTAACAACTTTGCCACAAGATATTTAATGCAAGTTTCACAGTATGCAAGTGCGAAAGAAGTATGGGAGTCTATCAAAGTACGATACATGGGAGAAAACCGAGTTCAACAAGCACGCCTACAAACTTTAAGGAGCGAACTGGAAACTTTAAAAATGAAGAATAACGAGACAGTGAGCAACTTTGCAGGAAGATTAGGAAGCATAAGAGGCAAGATCAAAAGTCTTGGTTCAAATATTAAAGACAAAGTACTCGTAAGAAAGCTACTGAACTCAGTCCCAAAGAAGTTTCTACCGATCGTAGCATCAATTGAACAATACTCGGATGTTAATAGCATGTCATTTGAAGAAGCAACTGGAAGAATAATAACTTTTGAAGAACGCCTCAAAAGTCAAGATGAACCACAAGAATATCACCAAGGAAATCTTCTAATGGCAACTTCAAGAGTTCAACACCAAAGAAAAGGTCGAGGAAGAAACTTCAATAAAGAAAGAAAAGAACGTGAAAGAGGTACGAATCAAGAACGAAGCAAAACCAGAATGAGATGTTATGAATGTGGAGAATTTGGTCATTTTGCATATGAATGTTCAAAATGGAAAGAGAAAGACAAGAAGCAAGAAGCACACCTCGTCTATCTAAGCGAAGACGAACCTACATTGTTGTAAGACAAGAAGATCGTGATTAAGGGGGTGAATGATGGATTAATCCCGATCAAGTCTTATATTAGTATGTTAATTATGTAAAGTATGAAAGTATGTTGAATGTATATGTAAATTATAGTAAGTAGAAGGACCTATTTAGTATTTAGGAATACATGAAGGGTTGCAACTTTTCATAAAGGTTGTGACTTTTCAGAAAGGGTACCACGAAGGGTTGTGACTATTCAACGCACCCTTTAGATTATTATATATAGGTCCAAAGTAATCATTTGTAAGTGTGATTTCATAAAGATTGTAAATAAAGATTATATTTTGTAAGAAAATCCTGTGTATTTAGTGTAAGAATCCCAACACCCTAAAGGTAGCTTTTGCGATGACATTTTCGTCGCTAAAACAGAGGTTGTCGTCGTTAAAGTGAGGGTGTAAAAATTTTTGGGACATCTATTGCGACGAAATGTCGTCGCAAAAAAATGACTTTAAATTGGTAGATTTTTGCTACTTTTTGCCTCTAAAAGGACTTATTTTAACTTGTTTTTAAATAATTTATAAATTCATAAAAATCTCTATTGATTAATAATCATTTACAGTTCAAAAGAAAATATCATGAAGTCCATAGATAATTTATATAAACTAATTGTCTTTGTTGTCTTCGTCGTCGTGCACATTTGCATTTGCATAATGTTGGGGAGTGAGCGATTCATAGCCAAGAACGTCAATATTTGTAGCTTTTAATGCTTTAAATAAATTAAGTTCTTGCTAAGCAATAGTACATCTTACCTTGCATTTTGTTAAGCATTGTGCTTGTGAATACGTGCCTTGTTGTGGACGGGTGTTTTAAGTGATGAATTACCCGGTAATTCTCTCACGTCGGCGATGCCGCTCACCTAAGACTTGAGACAATATTTCTTCTTCAGTCATCGGGTCGCAACTGTCGGCTTGACTTTTCCGAAGTTGCTACATTTGATGTTGTGTATTTGAAAGAAATAATAATTGGTGATATACATTATATTTCATACTTGACTCAAAAGTAATTATTTATATTTTTTTGTACGTGAAGTAAAAAATATTAGTTACAAATTGACTTGCGGCAATGTCATTGGCAAAAGTGTCATTACGTCGATACATATCATCAAACTGGAGACTTGAAAATTGAGTAGGATCTTGCTGTAACACATTTAACGAGTGAATTATACAAGTCTATGCATATTACCAATTATATATTACCAACTCTATGCATATTGTGACACCCTTGTCACATTAACCACCAATTACAAGACACCCAGGATTAATCACCACTATACGATAACATAATGATCTGATAACCTAATTAGAGTGCGGAAGCATTTAAAATAACTAAATAAGTAATTCAACAGTGTCAAACTGTACTACAAGATACCAAATCTAAGTCTACATACTCTATTCGAATATTAAAACATCCAAAATATACTACAACATTGTCCCAAAGCTCATTTACCGATTAAGTAGTATCAAATCTTCCAAGTCTTCACAAACGACCTAACTAGAAGGTCCAGCGGCAGATTTTCCCTTTTTCCTGTAAAAAGTAAACAACTGAGAGGGTAAGCGAATGCTTAGTGAATACCAATGATTTTACACATTCCACAAACCCTTATGATGCCCCCAGAAGTAACACCGGTAACGCATACCGTATACTTCCACACATACACATAGTACGCAAACCCGAGTCGCAACTCCTTCGAGATGACGCTCGACAAAAGAAAAACAATCCATCTGAGGCAAACGTACGATCGGGGATGACCTACTACCTATCCTGACCACAGAGGTGTCAACTCTTGGTCATATAGCACAGTAACATCGGAGTACAGATGCGACCCTCAGGTCCATCAATAAGATGCACAACAAAGAAACGGACATGCAACAAGTATGAATGTGCATCAACATATACGCAAGTTAGTAGAGTGTCAAACGAAAGTGAAACAGCATGCCTCAGCAGGCGAAGCAAACATAAAGCAGATGCAGACATGTTAAAATCAGAGGTACTCACAGTGGGTGCGTTTTTAAACTTCAATTTATCTTATTTCTCCACGGGCTTTCAACCGGATCCACAAAGTACCCCACTGTGGGTTAAACAACACCACAAGGGACCTGTTAAGTCAGTTGCAACAATACCCCGTGTCAATAATTGTTTATTTCCATAAAACCAAGTTTTATAAGCTTTTGCAATATTTTTCCTCATTTCGGATCCATGTCCAAATTTGGACCATAACTAAGTTTGATCCTAACTCAGGTTCACACCTTATCCTTTGAATAACTCTTGTTATTTTATGTGTTGTTCATGGGTTTCATTCAAAATATTCGAGTTTAGAGAGTGAGTTTTCATTTTTAGGCATTAAACTCGAATTTAAGGGGTTAAACTCGAATTTTCTTCGAATTTGATGCTAAACTCGAACCCTTAGAGGTTAAATTCGAATATCATTCAAATTTAGGTGATTAAATTCGAATTCCATGTGTTAAATTCGAATACATACTCGAATTTAGTACAAAAATCGACTTTGTTCTTGCATTTCGACTATGTTCTTGGTATTTTCGAGTTTGTTCATATCTACAACTTAAATCCTTCATTTCAAAGCCTAAAAACCATGAATATGTCATGTATTATGCCTAGGTTCGATCCTATTACACATATACTATCATATTCTTGCAAGATTTCAAGCATAACTAACTCCATTCACGCAATAATTGATAAACTCGAATTTAAGTTTTCAAGAACCGAAATAATAACGCTTAAAAGGGTCGATTCTTACCTCATTTCGTACGAAATCAAGAATCCAACCGTAGATTGTTGTAGTACTCCTCGAGATCTTTCCGATGACGTATAAATCTCGATAATCGGCCGGTCGGTTTGTGAGATAATCTAGAGAGAAGTAGAGAGCGTTTTCTAGAGAGAGAAAGTAGAGAGAGGGAGTGAAAATGAAAATGAATAGTTTTTTAGCCTTTTTATTCAACTTTCATCATTTTTGCACATTTCACCTCTCAACCTAACCGGTTCCATAAAATACTGATTAATTCTTAAATTATCATTACTAACTTTTATAATCTTAATACTCCATAATAATAATTCAGAGTTTAAATTTTCTCAAAATAACAACAAACTTTTTAAATATCCCAAATACATAATCATTGTTCAAATTTCAACTTAATTATAAATTTTCCGCCTAAATAGATCCAAATTACAGTAATTGAATTCGAGGATGTTACACATATTACCAATTATATATCATCAAGTTTATGCAATTTACCACTTATATTTCCAAGTCTATGCAACACATTTCGTGTTACAGCATATGACTTGGTTCTATGATAGCTAGGATATAGCTGTTTGGCTCTGTTTGCAGCATTGTAATTGCCTAACTTATAGTCCCCTTTTGCAAATAATAATCGACATATTTATTTCATTCGTCAAATTCCATTTTATTCGAAGGGAACTATCAATTTTCCTCCAGATGTTCGTAACCCCCACGATAGGTTACATATTTACTTGAAATAAGATTTCCGATCTTTATATCTCTCGGAACATAATGTTTTCACCCCTGCAATTATTTGTATGAATATTGACTCGACAGGTCAGGTCCCAAGTCAAAATGGGGTGGAATCTTCAGTGACAACATTTCTTCTCAACCTTCTCATCGAACTTTTGTTTTTCCTCCAAGGGTGGTGGTATATGGGAAAAATCTTCTGTGACCAACATAAGCAGTTTTACTGTCACACGAGTAGACAAAAGTGTCCTCGTTACATGTAGGACATGTTGTGTAGCCTTGATCACTACTACTAAATAAGCTACTACAAACGAAAAAATCATTGATGGTCCATGAAAGAATTTCACGTGTTGTAAAGACATTGTTTGTAGGAGCATCTCTCATCTGGACTCCATTATACCACAAACTCTTCAATTCATCAACCAAAGGACGCAAGAAAACATCAATGTCCTTCCCATGTGATTTAGGGTCATTGGGCGTATTGTATGTTGCCAATGTGATCGGCCACACATGATGTAAAATAGACTCATATTTTCATATGAATTGAAACCATCGGTAGCCAACCCTAATCGGATGTTTTTAGTTTCTCTTACAAAATCTAGATACATTTCATCGAAATGCTTCAATGAATCAGGTGACTCATCTTACCATCTTCCTACTTTGTACAATAGTATGTCAAGTCATAGACTTTGCAGTGTGTCTGAAGATGTACATACGCTTTAGTCTAGGAGTCAAAGAAAATAAGGCAACAATTTATTAGCAACTTTCCTTCCCATTGTGTCATTGTCTTTACATCTACTCTTACCACAGATTGGACAACTTTGCAAATCAACATTTTTCTTCCGAAATAAACAACAATCATTTTTACAAGCATGGACCGATTTGTATCCTAATCCTATATTTTTATTATCTTTTTAGCTTCATAATGTGATGACGGGATAATGTTAGTCTTTCGAAAATGCAGATGTAAGAAATTTCAACAATTAGTCAATGAACTATCTGTCCATTTATTCAATACTATGATGTGTGACATCTTTGCCAGAAAGTCCAATGAAGATATCAAGTCACAATCATGGTATAGCTCGGTCTAAGTAAAAATAAATAGTTCATCAATATCATCATTTGTAGCACTAAAAGTCTCATCAGTATTTGTCTTGTGATCATTGTCATTATTCTCCCGATGAACATCGTTAAGGACATCAATCATCTCATCCATCATTTGAGACATCTCATGTAGTACTTGTGACGGGTTAAGTTACTCACCGTGATACCACCACGTCTTGTAACCAGCGTTAAACACTCATCTATGTATGTGAGCTCTAATATTATCAATCATACCCCATTTATGGTTATTACATTTTTCACATGGACAACGACATACTTTAGCACCATTCAAGTGGTCTTTAAACCTCCCGAGGAATATGTTAAGACCATTAAAAAACTCATCGGAATTATGATTTCTACACCTAGTCCAACTCTTATTGTATTCATAACTGTGAGCAAAACATTTAATCATCAAAATTAGGAAATGTAACCTAGTAAATCATATTAACTCAACACAAAACTAGGGAATGTAGAGGATGGTCATCATAACCCGCTTTTTGAATGTTTTGTCTCATATATGAATGTGTATAAATGATTTACTGTTTAAGAACATTTTTCTTAAACTTCCCAAATATGTGTACGGAACACTTATTCGTAGGAGCAAAGAGAAAATGTTTGCAGCATTTTTCTCAAATAATAACCAGTTATACGTATCCATCAACGTTTTTAAGATCGGGATCTTACCTAGAATCATTTTTGTCTTCGCAAGATCAGAGCGTAGGATCAAGATCGGTATCCTAGGATCTTACTAAAAACTCATTAGTTTTTCCCTTAGGTACTATAACTTATATTTTACACCTTAAACTAATTATATAACACTTTATTAAAAATCTTGTAAATTATTAATTGAGAAATATCATACATTTGTGACCGATCAAAAGATCCTATAAGTGAAATTAGTGGATTTTGGGGTAAATCGACAAAAATGTGAATCGGGCCTGTTACCGATCTTACGAGTCTGACAACGATCTTACGATCTTATTTTTGATCTCATGCCATTTACGATTTTACACCGATCCGGATCAAATTTGACAGATATGATCATTGGATCGTACCAATTCCTAAATGAGGCAAAACAATCAAAAAAACAGTCTAAAATAGAGGACTTTCTAAAGTTAGTTTTTAATATCTTAATTTCAATCAGATGGGTGACTTACAGTATGAACACGTATTTATCATATAATTATATTACACTTATCTTATTTTGAATAATAATTACATTAGATGAATATGTAATTATAGATGTTAATACTTAAAAATAATAATAACACTAACTTTTAACTTTATGTTACTTTTTCTATTTCTCATTTGTTAATTTATTTTATGTTAGTTTAGAGCAATATATATATATTTTAATTCATTTTACTTTAATCAATAATAGTACTTTGTCTTAATTTTACATTACTATTTGTGTTTCGTATTGATGATGTTACTTTAAAGTAATATACATTTTTATTTGATTTTATTTTCATACATATATTTTAATTTGATTTGACTATATATATATATATATATATATATATATATATATATATATATATATATATATATATATATATATATATATATATATATATATATATATATATGTGTGTGTATGTATTAATAATATCAATTAATATACATATTGATATATCTTTTAATTTGATATTACTTTAACTTTTACATTAATTTAATAACACTAATCAATATACATACTAATATATGTTTTAATATTATGATACTTTAAATAATGGGTTTAATATGAAAAAATAAAATCAACATGTTTTTTTTTTTTTTTTTTTTGGCGATTTAGTCCCTCCGTGATATTTTTTTCTAAAAAAGTGCTCAAAATATTGTTTTCAATCCGGTTTTCAGAAAAGTTTTGTTTTTTTCATAATCAACCCTAACTTTTTCCACATACTTTCATTACTTTTCTTCGAAAAATCCTCAAATTTGAAAAAAATTTTGAAAGACTAAAGAAAAATTCCAATAATCACAAACAAATTTATTACTTAAGGATTTTATTGGTAAAAAATAACACGGATGGACTAAACCACAAACGTGAAAAACATGTTCGATTTTTTTCATATCAATCCCTTAAAATTATATATGTTTTGATTAATTTGATGTTACTTTGAAGGGTTATATGTCAAAAATAGCAACAACTTTATGAAGTTTTACCGTTTATAGTCACATTATTTATTTTTTGTCATTAATGGCTACAACTTTTGTATTTTTTTACCGATTATAGCAACTTTTGACCTGGAAACCTATTATAGCAGGTTACCATCTATTAATAGCAACAAATTTTATCTTTATACTAATAATAGCAATAACGTTTTATCTTTTTACCAATAATTGCAGCAACTTTTAACTTTTTACCAATAATAACAACATATCAAATTAATTTTCTCTTTATTTTTTACTAATCATTATTTTGAAGAAACTAAAGTTATGAATATCGAACACATTCAAATAAATTCATAATCCATTTTTTTGCTCAAATTTTGTTAGAGATAACAAATGTGTTCTTTTATAGACATTAAAAAATGAAGATTATTTTGATATGTCATATTTTCATGCATAGCCGGATATCAGTACATGCTTCTTCTCTAACCATTGGCTATCTAATAAATCCTTTTTTTCTTAAAAAAAAAAAATTATAACCCTAAACCTAAAAGTTTAAATCGGTTTGTGATCCTGTAAGTTCAAGAACCAAATTAGAGAAGGACTACAAGATCTAAATGTGCAAATTTCTCTTGCAACCATCCATTTTAAAATCCTATAGTGTTCATTTAATTAGTATTGACTAATAAAAAGGGTGAGAATCCGCATTAACAACTATTTATGTTGATATATATATATAGTGCATATATTTCACTTGGCACTTGAGAAATGAGAACCCATATATCCACCTCAAAATATCTGTACAGTTATGTATTGTTTATGTCATTCTAGTTTTAAAGCTACAACTTTAGTACATATTAAGCTTAAGTCGATCCTTACAACATAGAATAGCCGAACGAATTAGCCATAGAGCTCATCCCCGATTAAATAGTTGATGATTTCTTGATGGTTGACTGCTATATCTTAATTAGAGAATCGACTGGTCACTCATGCTTGAAAGAAAAAGAAGTTGCGATGCCATTGAATATATAACTCACACGTCTATGTTTGATCCATTCATTGGTTGACACATGGATTAAGCATTTTCTCTCCTAGTTTTTTCTTCTGATTTTGTCACGTATCACCATCGTATATTTAGGCATAAACAATGGTGGATCCAGCATAAAATTTCATACAAGACAGTGAGACACCATATATAAAGAGAATAATGGAGATGGGATTGTGGGAATACGATGGTGCGATGGTTGTATTAAGGTGTTAGAGTTGTTTGAAAAAACCCCAATATATCTTTCTTTTGTTAAGGTATTGATCCTAACCATCGACCGGCCAAACTCCTAAAACCATGAAAGAACGTGTGTAGTATGCCGTATGCGGTTTTAAGGTGTTAGAGTTGTTCTTTGGTGTTTCTATACAAGAAAAATAGTGTTTAATTTGGATCATTTTCATGGTCCCATTTTGTATTTGGAAGTCAAGATCCATCACAACTTGAGAACCACATTAGAGGAGGAACTTGAGAAAGCATCTCTAGATGTTGAAACCACATAGAAGAATTCATTAGGGCATCTTCCAAAAGATAAGGAAATTGACATCCTAAAAACTCAATTAATTCAACATATTAAACAAATATAGAAAACATAGAATTCAAACTCAATATTTTTGGATTTTCTAAATAAGATCAAACCACTTGAAAAAGTTGGTGTGTGTTCTTTGATTAGAGATTGACAGTTGTGGGGTTTACTATTCCGCTTGATCCCATATTCTTCGTCTCTTTCGATCTTTTGGGTCCAAATTAGATCTATAGTCCGAATAATTCTTTTTCCGCGATATAAGTTCTTGGATAAGATTCCAAACATCTTTTGTTCTTGAAAGAATAAGAGATATTGATCAATGTTTGATGTTTAATTATGACTTGTCATGCAGTGGTCCGTTTGTGCAGCTACGCACGCGACCTGTTTGGCTGGTTCTATAAGTTGAAAGCATCGATGAGACGATCACATATGCTTTTCTCACAGTTGGCTATATTGGTCTATGTCATGATATATGTCTTGTGGTTGTGGTTTTATGATCGTTATAATTTTGGTCACTGTAAGTATATATATATAATTTTACGATATTGATTACCATTATTCTCATATTATTAATGGAAATGACGATTAATTAGGCATTAAACATAAAACAATAAATGGTGTGTGTATAATCAGGTTCATCAAATAAGTTCATGAGATTCCAGCATACCTTACGTTGTGAATGATCATTCACATATTTTTTTTGCATAGACATGCATGTGTAAAACAACATTATAACACTTTTTATCAAAATGAACAATCTCAAAATTCAAAAAATAAATTTTGTGAAAGGTAAAAAAGAAAAATCATGTGAATGGTGTGAATAATCATTCACTTAGACGACCATTCACATAAATGTGCATGAACATTCACATAATTTTTAAGGACATAGATTGTCACGTGAATATTTGTGAAATTCATATATCATGTGTATAATGTAATTTAAACATGGTTTTGAAAAAAATTTAAAAAGTTTTCTAATGAGGCGTTTGGTTCGCGGATTTCTTGGGATTCATTGGGATTTGCATATAAAATCATGTTTTTGGTTCGCAGATTTCAGTAAGAATTTAAAATCTCATGATTTATTAAATCTCTTCCTTCTTTGTTATTTAAAAAATTCAGCCTCCCCCTAGAATTTTAAATCTCAGTTACATTGCATTCTTCAGATTAGCACATTTTTACATTTTTACTAAAAAATAATGCAAATTATTTGACAAAATCCTGACAAATGCAAATGCTGCATAATGCAAATCCTTTGACAAAATGCAATCTCAGAGAAAAAAATCTGTGAACCAAACGCTTCCTAAGGGTGATACCTTTGGGTGCACTTCATTTCAAGAGGACTTTTTTGAACTTGACTATATGTGTGTGTGTGTGTGTGTGTTATCGTAAGAAGCTAAATATACTTTGAAAAGTGTGAGAAACGTTATGATTCACTAATTTTGTACGTTGTTTTGCAATTTACACCAAATTTAAGTTCTGCAGTGATCCCAACTCTATATATGTATATATATACACACACACTTTTGGACACACAAAAGAAACTTTTATTAGTTATGTTCTATCACGTCAGCTTTGAAAGGCACATTTTCATGTTATGTTTAGTGAGTGATATGGCAAAGGGTTTCCAATATGTCAAATGGACTGGAATGTCAAATTGACTCGTAATAAAAATCTAAACTAGAACATAATTTTTTTAAAAATTGAAATCCTAGAAAATTATGTATTAAACAATTTGTTTTTTGCAAAGTATTTTAATATTATATAAAAAATTTATCTTTTAATGATAGACTCATTTGACACGTTTACTTGAATGGGTCTGAATTCTCTTTGTTGCAATTTTTCATGAATGGTTAAATATGCGCAGTGACATTAATGTCATTCATTGTCTTGTTGCCTGCTAATCTGCAATAAATAAATAAATATATATATATATATATATATATATATATATATATATATATATATATATATATATATATATATATATATAGATTGAGGTTCAAATGAGAACTTTTATGCATCGGGGCACCTCGAGGCACTTTTGTGCATCGGATAATCCACCAAGGATGCACAAAGGGCATTTAGGGAAAACTAAAGACATGATAATTAATTTATTTCTAAAAATCATTAAATGATAATTAGGAGTTACATTTTGAATTAAAATTTCATATTAACTACATTCCTCATTTTCCTCCTCATCTCTCTCTCTATCTCTCTCTCTCTCTTTCTCTCTAATCGTGTTCTTCATGATTTTCTTAGTGATGATGATTTGAAGACGAAGAATAACGATGAACAACGATGATGATGAACATGAACAAGAGAGGTAACCGATGATAATTATGAAGAACATGATGCATAGATGGATGATGAACGATGAATAATGATAATGCATAGATGGATGATGAACAATGACAATGCATAGATGGATGATGAACGATGAACAACGAAAAATGATGATGCATAAATGGACGATGAACAATGACGATGCATAGATGAATGATGAACAAGTTGAACATGATGCATAGCTCAATGAAGAATACGAACGACAAACACGATGCATAAAAGAATGATGAACAAGTTGAACACGATGCATAAATGAATTTGTGTATTTTTTTTTTTGTTAAATGCGTTTTTT
This sequence comes from Centrapalus pauciflorus, assembly GCA_020465985.1. Lineage (NCBI taxonomy): Eukaryota > Viridiplantae > Streptophyta > Magnoliopsida > Asterales > Asteraceae > Centrapalus > Centrapalus pauciflorus. The sequence continues at coordinate 431,950 of JAANYP010005957.1, forward strand.
TTAACACAATGCATAGATAAACACGATTAACGATAAAATGCATCGATCTCCATAATCTTTTTTGAATTTGTGTAATTTTTTTAAATTTGGAAATGTATCAATTGAATTTATTTAGCATTTATTATTTGATTATTTGTTGAAATATTAAATTTAATGAGGTATGCACATTCCCCAAAATGCCCTTCCTTGTTTGTTCCTATAATGCACAAGTTGCATAAAATTGTCAAACTATTTACCCTTTTGCCATTAATCTAATCCATACAATTTTTTGATCTAATGGTTGATATGAGTTCTTTTGTACCTCGATGCATAAAAGTTCTCAATTGAACCTCCCTCTATATATATATATATATATATATATATATATATATATATATATATATATATAGAGAGAGAGAGAGAGAGAGAGAGAGACGACAAAGTCTAATTAATGTCAATTAAGAACACGTTAACTTACCTATTTAAAGTTTAGAAAAAAAAAAAAAAAACAGCACGGCAACCAATTATAGAGATAGATAGATATTAGGCCACAGGGAGTGGATGCCACCGATGCCACCCAAATTTGCCGCCACGTCAGCGCCACGTCAGTTTTGCCATTCTTTGTCATTTTGATGCCATTCCGAGGGTGTGGTTGCCATTCATTTTCTTTTATTTTCATTTTAAACTTAAAATAAAAACATTGAAATAAAAAATAACATTAGATTAATAACATTAAAATTAAATATAACATTAAATATTAAAATATTCAAAAATAAAAACATTTAATATTTGCCAAACGCTTTTCAAAATCATTAACCGGATCAACGTTGAGATCAATGTTTTGATTACCTCAGATATCTTCAATGTTTTATTTTTAATTTGAAATGATAGAAATAAAAAAATTTAGAAAATTTTTTGGTTATGAAAAGTTAGAAAATAAAAGAATATGTATGTATATATAAAGAATAATGAAATATAAATTTTATATATATATATATATATATATATATATATATATATATATATATATATATATATATATATATGTATAGAGAGAGAGAGAGAGAGAGAGAGATGAAATGCTTGGAAGAGCTCGGCATTTGGATGTCGATGCCGAGGGGTTGATTGCCGTTGCCAAGGTGAAGGCGCGGTGTGCCATGGATGCCGAGCTCGGTACCGTGGGATGCCACCCCCCACTCCCTGGGCCTTATAGTTTATTGGACTTATGTTGTAGAATTGCATCGAGTTTTTAGTTTTATATTATACTTTTTTTTAAAATGTATTATATATGTATATTTTTTTGGTTGATTTGGTCATTAAGCTAGTTCGTAAAAGGCGTTTCATCCTAATAATTATGATCGTTTAATTAGGTTTCCTATATATTGACGTGTTCTTACAACTTCTGAATTGTTTTTTCCAGAAAATATTTGGTTGGCGAAATAAAATAAAAAAACTATTTGAGGGTAGGGATGGGGTGGGGTGATGTAGGTAGGTAGGTAGGTTGAGGGTAGGTGGGTAGTGTAGGGGGTAGGATAGGGTGGGGTGGGGTGAGGTGAGGTAGGGCAGGGTAGGGTAGGGTTTGGGGAGCTGTTATAAGAGAGAAAGAACAGCAGAGCGTATTTTTTTTAGATAAGTGGTGATGAGCGAAAAGTTTATATATCTATAAATACTATTAAATGATTAACTTAATTGTCATTTGTCATATTCTCATGATGCCAAGTGGCATCTTCTAATAATGACAATTGTTAATTATCATTTCAAGATTAAATTAAAATTTTTAAAACAAATTACTTTTAAGATAATATAATGGTTAGATACTTAAATTCTATAAAATCTCAAATAACAATACTTAAAAAAATTTCAATTACTAATTATAATAATATAAAAATTATAATAATAAACTTAAAAGTTATTAATGATTAGTTTTTTGTTTAAATGATTTATACATAAATTAATTATAATAAGATATATTAAATATCATTAGTATTTAAAGTTTGAATATAAATCATTACTTTTTAGTTTATATAGTTTAAAAAAATAAATTTATTAAAGTTATCCGTGTAATACAATGGTTAATAAACTAGTATCTTATAAAAAGAGTCATGGTAATAGGTTTTTACCTCTCATCTCTTATCGCAATCAAACGCGCTTATATTCTAAACCTCTTATCGAATAAGAGGTTTACGTATAATCAAAATCTTAACGTGACTCCTTTTATAAGACATAAACCTATTGTATTTTAAAGGATTTTATATGAATTTGATTTTGAAGAATTTCATAAAACCATTGGTTTATAGATTTTGAAAGAAAAAAAATTCATAGTTGATAGGATTTTAAAATCCTAACCTTGATCACTTCTTTAACCAATCATACAATACCTATCAAATCCAGATCATACTTGGCATTGAATCCCTTAAATGCAAATCATATAACAGACACTAATCCAATGATCATCCACATAATATCCCTTTACTTGAAATTAGTATTTTTATTTAATATATTTTTGTTAATATTTATTTGCTGCTTGTTTTTATTTTATAATAACTATAATATTATTAACTAACTAAAAAGAGAAAAGCATAATATTTTTATGCCTAAATTAGTAGTTACACAATTAACTTTTAGAAACCATTTTCTATCTTATATATGATATTGATATAACAAAAACTCTTTCAACTCTAGATCCAAGCCTTCAGTTCCAATTCTAACTTAAGTTTATCAATTTTTAATGGGGACGGTAACACATAAGTGAATCGATTTTTGATTTATGGTCGAACGGATTTCTTTCTCTCAGTGAGTTTATCAACAGTTTCATCCCTTACTTATAAGATTTTTTTATTTTTGGTTTGATTTGACTGAGGCTATTATTGGCGACGATGTTTACTAGCTTTTCCATTTTTTTTCAAGTTATTGGCTTGAGGTTTTCCTACCCAACTTTACGTCTTTTATATTACAAACTATGTATTATGATATTTTAACGAAAACTTTTTTACCATCATATAGATCCCTTTACTCGCTTAATCCACTGGATATAGATATGAACGGATAAAACTATTTTAAATGAACCTAATACGAACGAAATAAATGGACATTGATACATCATTCAAACCATTGTGAATCTTAAAAGAAACCCTAATCATGCTACTCATCCCACACTATCTAAAAACTACATCTCCACGACTCCACCCGGCGCTAGCTTGCCTTAACATCTACAAGAGCTAATTAGGTTTTGGTAAAAGTCAAAGACCCAAAAAACCGATTTAACCAAACCTCTACCCTGCCACCAACTTACCATGCCCACTTATCTCGTCGATTATCTGACGTGAGTTGGATGAGGTAGGTTCAAATTCTTTAATTTCCAGAAACATTTAATCACTGATCACATAAGAAACAAAATTATAAGCAGATGTCATATCATGCAAGACCACAAATCGACCAGAGCGAAACGATATTACAAAAAGAAACCAATATCGATCAAGCAAACGACCAACTCTACAATGAAAGAACGTGAAAGTGAGGAGAAGACAACGGGGAGACCATCATCGGTCAAAGAGTGTAAGAGTGAAGGGAGTACCTCCCTTTCCGAAATCCATCTTTCTGTACACGTCAGCGCCACATCAGCTTTTCTCTCTCCACCTTTCCCCACCTTTCTAACTTGGAAATACCCATCTTTCTTAACCTTTCCATCTTTCTTAATTTTTTCAAATAAATTCATTTTAATTAACAAAACAATTAATACTAAAATAATTAATTTCATAAATATTTAAAAACTATTACATAATAAAATTACGAAACTAAACACTAAATTTAAAGTAACAAAACATAAAAATCTGATTTAAAAAAAACAAATTTATTAGTAAAAAACTCAAGCCCACTAAAAAAACCCAAGCCTAAAAGCCCTAGATTTAATTACTAAAAAATCTAAACCTAAAATAAACCCTAAAAAAAACTACTCCCCCCTCCCCCCATCTCCCAGCCGTCCCCATCTCCCCTTCTCTCCCCATCTCCCAGCCGCCTCCCTCTCTCTCACTTCACCATCTCTCTCAGCGGTCGGTCGGAGTGCTCTCGGCGGTCGGACCTCTCTCACTTCGGATATATATATCCTCTTTGTGTGTGTGGTGCAAAGCAGCAAACAAAAAAAAAAAAAAAAAGAGACGCGGGGTGGAGCGGGGAAGAAATTTCGCGAGCCGCAATCGGGGGCCGGTGTAGCCACCGGCTTGCATCCGAGGTGGCAAGGCCGCACACCCTCCGGCTTCGATACTCCTTTCACCCTAAGAGATGGCAGGGATTTCATGTCATTAAAATGACCGGTATAGGAAAAAGAAAAAAAAACACAAATCAAATGATACTAAATAAAATCATTGCAAATCCATGACATTCGCTTACATCAAGGGTCATTTGGTACCGTGAAATTCAATGAATTTTATATGGTATTTTTAACCAATAATACTTAACATGACATCGAAAATGAAGAAAATTATAAAATTCAATCGTCTTTTCATATTTTTTATTCGCTTCATATACTAAGGAATTGAGAGAAATGAAATTTATACTAAACACCATTTCCCTACTCCCTTTTTATCACATAACAAAAAGCTTGTAAACCTTATGCGATTCCTTTCCATCCTACCAAACACCCCCTAAAAGAGCTTTTTATCTGATGGGAATTTTTGTTATTCAAAAACAACATGGTGAACAATGAAAATGGCAAAGATACAATAAAAGAAGATCACCATTGTAACAATGGTTTTTCCTAACATAAACTAAAGTTTCAATAGCTAATAATAACTAATTAAACTAAAACCCTTAATAAGAGAGATTGTTGTCATCGAACACTTTGAGACAAACAAAGTGGAATTCAATGCAAACAATCTGGATTTGGGTTATAATTATTTATAATAAGATAGAAAAGTACAGACCAAGTTTACATGATAACAAACATGAATAACTAACACGAGGGGGCACCAAGATTTGAGGCTAGCCGTAAGAGGTCGCTAAAAACTCCGCCTGCTGTTACTTCTGCTCCAGCGCCAGGACCACGGACAATTAGAGGCTGTTTGTTGTACCTTTCTGTCGTAAAAGCTATGATATTATCAGAACCCGAGAGCTGGGCAAATGGGTGTTTCTTGTTGTATCTTCGCAACTCCACAACTCCCTTCTGGTTTGTAACATCCACAACTCCGACGTATCTCAGAACCTGACAAATATAAGAAAATTATAATATCAGACCACGTAAACCACATTGTAATTAAATATTCAATGTGACAACCATGGGGGTTCCACGACAAGATGATTGTGCACTAAAAACAAACTTGCAATAACTACGGTCAAACCCATAGACTGTTGGTGTGCAAATTTTGGCCTTAACCAACAAAACTAAACTGATCCAGGACCAGATCATAGCAGCCAAGAACTCGTTGTGTACGGTTTGGTTCTAGATGTGCTCAAGGTAAGATTTGTCCATTTGTCTCGATTGGTCATTGTCACAATGGTCTCAATAAAAGTGACGAGAAAAGCATAAAGTGACGGTCAATGTCTCATAAAAAAATCCACAATGACCAATTTGGTATCAATTTTGAAAGTACGATTTTTTAAACATACATGGAATCCATAGTGGAGGTTCAGGGTTCAAACCCTACACATATCCATTGACCATTGGTTATGTGATATACCTCCTTTATGTTGGCCGTGGACCTGTCGGTGGGGTCCCCTCTGGGTGGGCTACCCTTTTTTTAAACAATACAATGACCTAAGTGAAACAAATAAAGAAGTATATAATTATTTAATGATATAAACCCTTTTGTTTAAAAGCTGGTTTTCAGTTTCCTCGCTTCAAGGTATTTCCAAAAACCAGTTCTCAGATCAATTTAGTTCAGTTCAATAGCGAAATCAAACAATTTCTTTTTGTTTTTCATACTAAAAATGACACACTTTTAGTGTTGTTTTCGCAGAATAAAACAAAACCATGTACGTATACATTTTACGGTTTAGTTTGGACAGAACAGGATAAGTTCAGTTTTGTTAAAGTTCATTTTTCGGTTTTAGAAGTTTCGGAACAAGTGAACAACACACACTAGCTAATGATGTAGGCTTCATTTTGAGTGAATACGACCAGACAGAGCACTGGTGGAACCTCTAGAATTCTTGGCCTCTTAAGTGAGATCCATATAGATGGTCTCTAGATGTATGAAGACCAAAAAATGCAGTAAATGTTTTCTATTATTGTGTAAGGAAGCCTGAGAGAATTCCAAGCAACAGGTTTGGTCGATTGATAACAAGCTATATAGAGTGGGGCTTCTGTGGGGGAAGGTTGTTCCATAGAAAATTAGAAACATAAAGTAAAACTCACTTCTCCGGCATCCTCGGCAGCTTGTCGCTGCTTAGCAATATCTGAATCAAACGATGGTAGTTGCTGCAAAAAATCATCCACTGATGCAGTAGCCTGACGAAGACAGTCAGCAATATGTTAAATTTTTAATTGCTTTGAGTTTCATTCTAAAGCAGTTTAAATAACAACGAATGTTTTAGTCATAGGGCCATCGTGTGTATTTGTTCTATGATTCAACATTTCTTACAAACATTTGATGTTTATAAATATTTAAGAATAACAATGCTTTTATGTTGTACCTTAAATTTTTTAAATTTGTAACCTGGATGTACAAACTTGTGCATTTCAAAGTGATTCTCACTTTCTCAAAGAATATAGGATTCTTACCGAAACCCAACAAATGTCTGATATACCATACACAGGCATGTACGCATATTTGGGGAGAGAGAGATGATGTGCATATGGATACACACGCATGCATGTATGTACGTATGTATGCATTTGTGTGTTTGAACAAGTAAATCTACATACTTGATAGGATTTCAATACGATTGAATTTTGTATATTTTAGCTTTGTTAGCTGTATGATCTTATTGTGAAAACAGATTAACTAATGAGCTAGAACCACACATGTAACAGATTTTTGTATTTGATCACTCAGTCTGTTTCTTTACTTTTCCCACCTCTACATCCACATTACAACAAAATTACCAAAATACAATTTTTTTCATAGGTAAGGTTAAATATGGCTTTTTGTACAAAACAAAGCAGCAGCAGCAGCAGCAGCATGGTTGGCATGCTGTATCCCAATCCACTTTAGCATATTTGTGTAGCTTATTTGCATAATTGCATCTAGGATACATTTTTATTTACTTGATTACATTTGCTTTTATGTATCCATTCCATAGAAATTTCTAAATTATTCACATGACTAATTAAGTCCTGGAAGATAAGTGATTTATAAAATTGACTATATGTATAAAGAAAACTGTAATTCTCACCTTTAATGGGTCTGGCACAAGGCTCTGTACAGGAATATCTGAAAGTTCTAGCTTTAAACCACATTCTCTAGCAAGAATTATCACCTGCAATATTATATCATTGTTATTACATCATATTCACAGGCACAAAAAATAGCAGATGAATTGCAAATCAATAGCTGCCTTTGTAAAATGTAGTTGTTTGTGAAAAAACATCTCAAGCAGAATCTTGAACATGTTGCCAAGTTTTTAGGAAAATACAATATCATAGAGGGCAATTTGTAATTTTACTTGTATCTGTTAATTTACATTTAGATAAATACCTTTCTGGCCACATCTGTTCCAGCAAGATCATCCCTGGGGTCTGGTTCGGTGTAACCTGCTGCTTTTGCCTCCATCACTACTTCACTGAAGGCTCGTGTGTCAACAAAACTGTTGAATATATAACTCAATGTCCCACTGCAAATACAAATAAAGAATGTTAAGTGAACTAATTCCTCCATTTCAGAAACTTCTGAATTTCCACAATTGAAAGGAGAATAAAATTAAATTTAATAGCAAGTACAACTTGAGATGATAGTCTCGTAAATAAACATGTGGCAACCATCAAACTCGCCACAATCAGTTTGTTAAAAGATGAGATGGGTACATACATCCAAGGATACACCACTTGGCTGAAGCAACGGATTCAATTTAGAAGCACCCACAATTCTTGGGTACCATATACATAGAGAGCCACCGGGTGAAATATAAATTACCAATCTTTCATTTATCAAACAGAACAAATAATCTAACACAAAAACTTCTCGATTTAAATATGAAGTTGAAATTAAAACCAAGTTAAAATAGATTTAATCCACTTAAACGAAACACGGCTTAAATCAAGCATTCAAAGTTACAAAACACAATACCACATTGGACAACAAAACAAATTAACTTAGAGGATGATATGCGAAAAAGAAAAATCTTTATATTTGGAGGTTCCGGGTACTAATATTATTTTACTAAAAAACTAATGAGGGCATACCAATCAATTACAAAAACTATTTGAAAACAAAATCAATGTATACAGATCACCCTGCAGGTATGACACACTGAGTACACAGAATCAGTCAATGACATAGTCACTCTCTTCAGAAAAAAGTAAAAAAAAAAATGGTGAGCATGGTTTTTAGCATGAAGATAACAGGTTTTCTGACCTGAAAATTCCTTCAATTCGTATAATCTTGTCCCCTGTTTGTAGGAGATCTCGTAAAGTATGCATGATTGGGAGACCAGCTCCAACAGTAGCCTCGTAAAAGTAATGAGTAAATGATTGCCTTTGAAGAGCTCGCAGCTTTAAATACTGCAACAAGTAGGGAACTATCAAAAAGACAAACTAGAGAAACTATGAATAATTTTGTACGTAAAGAAAGCGGCAGAGTTAATGATATTAGAAATAGAACACAAACTCAACCTTATCAAGTGGTCCAGAATTTGCCTTCTTGTTTGGGGTGATTACATGAATTCCAGTGCGCAACCAGTCATGGTAGTGGTCTGCAACCTCGGTACTTGCTGTACAATCTACTATTACCGTATTAGGGATAAAATGATCTTCATGAACGTGTTGAACAAACTTCTCAAGATCGGCTTTTTCTCCTTTCTCCTTCAGATGTTCTTTCCAATTAGAAAGGTCAATACCTCTACAACATGTAAGAAACGTTTATCAAGAAAGATCGATGCTTCTATAGCTTTTAACGCATCTTGAAATAAACCGGAAGTGACAGCATAGTGAAAACACAAAACCAGAAATACAGTATTAATAATAAGGGTTAATTCCGTACAAATGCAACATACTTTTCTCAAATTACCTAAATGACTAATTTACTTTATTTTGTCTGGATGGTACTTGTACTTGAATATGAGCTGTCGATATGGTACGCATGACCGGTAATTATGCTGACATAGCAGTTTTTAATGATTTAAGCAATGACGTGTTATATTTTTGATGATGTGTAGCTTATGTGGACCTTCAACTTACATTAGTTATTTTATTTATTTCATTAAAATTGGCTATATTATTATTATTATTATTATTATTATTATTATTATTATTATTATTATTATTATTATTATTATTATTATCATCATCATTATCATTATCATTATTATAATATTATTACTATCATTTTGAATTCAAATTCTTTTAGTTTAGAAAGTTCCATTCTCATTCTCCAGACAATCTGCGTACTCCGATCACCTACTCCAGCCATTCTCCGGCCAGAAACATTGTTTGAGTTTTAGGAGCCAGGAACGTTTAACCGTTTGAGTCAAAGCCTTCATATGAACCAAGAAATGGAATCAAATCTCCGTTGAACACATATCTAGAACAAACCCACAATATCCTGAAAGTCAAAAACATTCATTAGTCTCTATCGGAGGAGCCAAAAACATAATCGAAGCCTAGAACCTACTCACAATCGTCCGACTTGCCACCACCAGAAACATTAGGCGCGAGTGGCCTTCTGTGCTACTCATCAATCATCAGGGAAAGGGAGGAGATTAGGCTTGGGAAGCAACCAATACGACAAGAAATCAAGAATATGTGCCAATTCGGATATCCAAGCTTTCCGACCAGCCAGAAACATTATCGAAACTCACGAAACCAAAACGAAATATCTAAAACAATAAGATTTGTAGATCTAGTTTGCTCATCCAACAAAACGATTTGTAGATTTGGAAATGAATACACAGTCCATAACTAAAAACAAAAAGATTTCTCCTATTTTCTTGTCCACCAAAAATAAACAAAACATACAGATCGGAAAATGCATAAATTGATTGAAACACAATCCGGAACTGTGATGCCAACCGAACACACACGATTTCATTTTAACGGAACTCAAATCTGGAAACGATTTCATAGCAGCAAACGGAGGCCCGATGGTCGGAGATTGGAGGGGAGGAAGAACACACACGAAATTCGAAACACTAAATGAAAGAGGAAGACGATCAGAGGAGGAAGAAGGTTGATTGACTTGGTTCCCCTATGTTTGGCCTAGATCGAGATGGAGGAACATGATCGGAACCTCAGGATGATGAAGACGGTAGTATACCAAAAGGTAAACCCATTATATGTTATTATTTAGGGATAATTACAAAAATAGTCATTTCTCACATGTTTATTCACTTTTTAGCCACTTTATATACGTTTTACCAAAATAGTCGCACTTTACGTTACCACATTTACGTGATAGCCACAATTTACGTGATTTGTACTTTTTTTCATTTTTTAATGCAGTACGTTACAAAAGGCGTCTGGTCACGTAAATTGTTGTACTTTACGTGACCATTTTTGCTCCTTCCCCATGAATGTTTGGTGGGATGTCTTGTCAATGTTAAATACACAATTTATTACTTTAACCTACCAAAAAAGTTACCTTCCTCTAAATAAACCCATGGTTTTTCCTTTTACTCTACCGGCGAAAGAGACGAAGGTAGCAGGCAGCAGCGGCAGTCTGCGTAAAGCGCCGGAGAAGAAAGCTTGCGAGGCTTAACCATGGTCTTCAAACTATTCGCCGGAAAAGAGGGTAAAGTGCCGGAGAAGAAAGCCGGAGAACAGGGCTCGCCGGAGAAGAGGCTTGCCGGAGAATAGTTTCCTTCGTGACAATCACGAAATGGTAAATTTGCTTATATGTGACGGTAACTAATGGAAGGTTAAAAAAGTTTTTTTTTTGTTTTTTTTTTTTTTGAGTAATCATTACATTTTATTGGGAAGGGACATATTTTTTAAATTGGTCACGTAAAGTACAACAATTTACGTGACCAAACATCTTTTGTAACGTAATGCATTAAAAAATGGAAGAAAAAAAAGTACAAATCACGTAAATTGTGGCTATCACGTAAATGTGGTAACGTAAAGTGTCGCTATTTTGATAAAATGTATATAAAGTGGCTAAAAAGTGATTAAACATTTGAGAAATGGCTATTTTTGTAATTATCCCTTTTTATTAATATTAATCATATTTATATTAATAAAAAAGACACCTAAACGTAATAATTATGATTATTAAAAATGGCCACCTCAGCAATTTTTACCCGGTAACCGGTCATCAAAAGTACCATATTATGGGAATCCAAATACAAGTACCATCTAGGTAAAGAAAAAAGTGAATTGGTCATTTGATTTCACTAAAGTAGATAGCATTTGTACAACTTTAACCCTAATAATAAAAGATGAAATTCTCAAAATATAAATAAGGAGAGATATTAAGTTAGGCAGAAAATTGATGACTTTCAGGACCAGATGCTACTTGAAAGGATATTCCATGCATATTGATCAAGAAATAAGTAATATATAATGGCATATTAAAACACATGAAACTTACATGTCACTCAGCAGCATTTTCTTTGAGCCAATAATACCCATGACACGCAAATCAGTTTTGGACTTTTCCTTCAGGATTGCTGCCTGCAACAAAAACAACTTAACGTGTTCAGAAGCGATTAATATAGAAAATCTTAAGTTCGCAAAAGAACAAAACACTTTTTAGATGGATTGGCGAGTTCATAAAGTTGTTTGACAGATAGATAGTAAACGTTGCAACTTTCATGGAATGGAAGAAGTGCATGAGCATGGCATCTACTATTGAACAAAATATTGAAAGCTAGTCGATACAATTATGAAATGCTCCAAGTGCAGAAAAAATTATCATTAAAAATGATATGAAATGTAAAATATACCTGTTCCCTAAGCTGATTAAGTAAAGTGGCACCAATCAGCCCAGGCCCAATAATACCAACAGCTATCGATGTTTTCGAAAGATAGAATCTTGAATGGACTGCTCTTAGGGCTCTTACACAATCTTCCCTTTTCACAACTACAGTGATGTTGTACTCAGAGCACCCTTGTGCTATTGCTCGGACATTAATATTAGCCTGCCATTGCAAGAAAGTTGCAAACATCATAATTCATGAAAAAAATTGTTATAAATGCCTTACAGAAAAAGAGTAAGATGTGCCAGCAAAGAGGTAAGCACAACCCTTGATTATCCACAGCTTAAGTACATGTTCTAGTATAAAATTAACATATTACTTATAACAGACACACTGAAAGCAGTGTAATAGTCATTTTCAATTATCTGAATCCAGGGGCAGAGCCATGAACAAATTTAAGATTGATCTAACTTAACAAAGACACAAAAGGCGTAATAAATAGTTGTATCATTACTAAATGTCTTGTATCATTAACTGATAGAAACATCACATGCAATGGCAAATCTAATAGTAAATTGATTTAAAATAAAAGAATAATTTTGGTTGAAAAAATCAATTTTTTTGTTGGTTCTCCGTTTCCCGACTAAAGATAGGTTCTCATTTGAAGCTCTCCCTATATATATCATGTGTTAACACTTCATTCGTTGCAAACGGTGTGAACTACCACAAAAGGCCTTTGAATCCTAAGAATCTTGTTGTAGATACTACTATGAACCCTTCTTGGAACCTATCAATCTTGTTGGATCCTACGACTTCGTGTTGCAGACACTTCTATAAACCTTTTGAATCCTATGAATAATGTTGCAGACACTTCTATGAACTCTTTGAATTATATGAATCTTGTTGCAGACACTTGTTGGTGTATATGAATGCTTATGTGTATTCTTTTTGTTATAAGTAACTTTAAATAAGCGATTAGAAGTCAATTAGTTGCTGTCCAGTTTACTCTCTTTTTCTCTTGATCTAGTCTTATTTTTCTCAAGTGTATAAATAGGAGTCTAGATAGTGTTCAGTTAGTATTCTCATTTTAATTCTCTCTCTATAATCCTTTCAAGCCAATAATAAGTGTGGGTAAAAGTTCCTGTATTAATAACTTTGTTCTTATTCTTCTTTCTTTCTGTGATTTTACAAGTGGTATCAAGAGTGCTACAGCGGTTAGTGGACTTTCACAAAATAGCGGTGACAAATAGAGGTGGGAAATAGCGGTCCCGCTATTAACGGTGCTATTTACCGTTATATGGACGCAATTTTGGATAAAATAGCTGTCAAAATAGCGCCATGGAACCTTAGTCGGCCATTTGATGACTTCAAGTATATTTTTTACATAACCTTTGATGATTTAATTATATGTATAATGTTATGTTTTTATATAACCTTGCATGAATTTAATACATACATACATAAAATTTTAGTGATATGCCTTGATTTAGGTCTTATTCATTTTAAAAATATTTTTGTTGATATGTTATAATATCAATTTCTATTTTAATTGATACAATGTTAAATAACATTATGGTTCAATAGTTTGCTTTTTTTTTATTTAAAAATACTCCAATAACCATTGCATGCTATGATTTGAACATGCAAACCTCTTTTTAGAAAAACAATTCACATACCAATAAACCAATAAACCAAGAGGCTCTTTATTACTTATAATACCCTATGAAAATACAATAATTGAACTGTTATTGTCTTACTTTGTAGTGGGCATAACAACCCCCACCCATGTTTGTACTACAAACTAGAGTCAAGGAAAGGAGTGGATGAAGATAAAAATTGGAGGCATGCAGTTCATATTATAAGTATGACCAAAATAAATACATAAAGAATAAATAAAAAAGGTGTGCAGAATTTACGTTTGCAAGTGCATTAAACAGGGTCGCACTAACTCCTGGAGTGCTTGCCATTTTCTGGCCAACTGCTGCAAGAATGCTACAGTTCGGAATCACTGCAACCTGGAAGAACCCAAAAATAAATGGACAAGTTACATAAGGATGGATTATTCCATGTGTGCCTTCACTGTATAGATAGACATTGCAATTTTCATTGATCTTGGTCTTGCATGTGCTATTATCTTCTGTATTTTTGGAAAATGATATCCAAGCAACTAAACTCCACCAAGGTACCGCCAAATTAATTCATCGGTTCCACATGTTCCAGAATTATCAAATATTGTGATTGTACATAACAGATTGTAAGAACTTTTTGTATAAAGTCAACAAGAAGATTTTTAGCACAGGAAACAGAAGATCAATATTCATCCAAGTCAAAGATTAAAAACCTGAGAAAGACGTCCAGCGCTCAAAGCTTGACGAAATCTAGCCTCTAATGCCTTCGCAACTGCTTTCACTTCCTTCTCAGGCACAGCAAAGCACACAGAATGTTCGCTGCTAGCCTGAAATAAAACCACACTAACATAAGAAATCAAGTGTGTGTATAATTAGAGATGTGGAGGGAGATACCTGGGAAATCATAATGACATTAGCTCCAACGTCCTTTACAGCACCAAAAATGGCACTTGCTGTGCCTGGAACACCAGCCATTCCAGTTCTGAGAAAGCATTATACAGATGCAAACTTCAAAAATATGTAAAATTTTGATAAGGTGAAAGATAATATAAAGTGCAAGACAACTCACCCCTCAACATTTACAAGGGCCAAGTTGTCTATAGTTGCAAAGCCTTTTACATATGTTACCAAACTCTGTTTATCTTCATTTTCGCTGACAGGTGACCTGCAGATCTTTGTTCCAGGTGCAGAGAGGTTGAAGATATTTCTTATAACGATGGGAATGTCATAACGCATGACTGGAATTATAGTTCGAGGATGTAAAACGTTTGCCCCAAAATATGACTGCATCAAGCACCTAAAATCAGTTGCATATATAATCGAGATTCTGTCAAGGTACAATCAGAAAGAGATTAATGAGTTTACCATTTCCCATGCCTCTTGATAAGACAGCGTATTCAATATGACAGCCTCACTAACTGCAGCATATTTTATTTTTCAGAATAGCTTGTAATGCTTAGAAGAATTCCAGACATACATACATCAACAGCTTTCCAAATTCCAAAAAGAATGGAAGAATTGGCCTAGGGCTGCAAACGAGTCATGTTTTTATCGAGTTACGAGAGCTCGAACTCAAACAAACTCATTTGAGTCGAATGATATCAAGTTCGAGTTTGAACTTACAAGGACTCAACTCAAATGTATAGAGCTTTTCAAGGCCGATCTATGTGTTACTAATTTTGGGTTAAACAAACATGGTTTTATGTTGTACTCAGAGCACCCTCGAGCTTGGCTCGAGAAGCTTATCTGAAAAGACTCAGCAAGCAATCAAATCAAGGCCGAGCGTAGCCTAACACCTTTGAGTTTTGAGCTTGGTTCAGGTCGTTCACAGCTCTAAATTGACCTACTGTTGGGCTGTCTATATACAGGAAAGCTGTGAACAATGAACACTACTAATGTAGATATAACATGCAAGATGCAACACATCTATGGTATACAACTATGAGCAATCCTACCAATGGAGAACATGAACAGTCTACGTTATCTCTACTAAGACATTAGACTAACCTTTCCTAGGATCTGCGCTATACACACCATCAACATCTGTCCAGATTGTCACTTGCCGGGCCCTGAATAAAGCACCCATGATAGCAGCAGAGAAATCGCTTCCATCCCTCTTTAAGGTTGTAGGTATCTTTTGAGGCGTGCTAGCTATAAAACCAGTAGCGACAACTACCTTAGAAGGATTTTGCAAGAGCCAATTCTCAAGTCTTTTCTCTGACTCCGTATAATCCGGGTCAACTTGATTAGAACCAGCAGGTGTCACAATGAGGACGTCTCTTGTGTCCATCCAATTACAATCAATCCCGCTCTGCAGAAAACCAAAAGTTTAAAGAAACTAGAAAAGGAAGTAAATAACCTGTAATTCACATGAGTTGACAAACTCTCATATTTGAACTATATTCGACATCACAAGTAATCACCAAGAAAGCACCTTTCTAAGAACAGATGATAATATCTGAGCAGACCATAACTCTCCATGACCAACAACAAAATCTGAAAAGGATTCTGTGACATGCCCAGCTGAAGAACATGAAAACATTATTAGACGCTGAAATATATTAAAAGTGTACATGGTAGGAAAAGGGTACCAGGGGAAGCATAAACCTATATATATTGCACGTAGCATTGCTTTGAGGTTATTGATGTCAAGACTTAGAGTAGATATGAAACTAGCAAGTTCATCCCCATCAAGTAGATCAACTGCAGTCAACTTATGTTTTTCAAATACAGCGTCAAGTGCCAATTCATATGAATCGTCTCGTGACTGTGCTTTATCAATAAGGTCATACATCATATCTGTAACTTTAGCCATTGCAGAGACAACAACGAGCTTTCTTTCAGAATTGTCATCTATAACAATCTCAGCAACATTGTGGATTCTTTGGGAAGTTCCTACACATGTGCCGCCAAATTTATGAATTGACCAAGTGTCACCCTTGGCAATCAAAGACTTCACAGGGACTTCAGGTGTTGAAACATCTGAAAAAAATTATAGAGGCAAACAGAACAGATGAAAAAGGTGGATTGAATAATATGGTACAACAATATTATAATATACATATACAGTATAATCAACAAAAAGGGATTTAGCTTAGACCTGTAGTAAGTGAAGCAGAAACTTTGAAGTTGTTCAACTCTTGTCTTTCCATATTAGAAGGAAAACATGCTCTGAAACGTAGGTTATAAGCATAACTCTAAAATTTCAACAGTAACTAAATAGGAATTCAAAAGAAAGTGGAAAATAAAGTGCATATAGATTAGATATAAGTTTGGAACAAGAAAACTCAATCAGTAAAGACAAATATTGTAGCCTTTGGAGCATTGGATGTTTAACCTCAACAGAAAAATTAGTTGAAAACTGACAGATGATAAATATATATTTCTTATTGGTAATTAGTTACAAGATGTTATATATTTTTATTTGAAGTTCTTGATCTGTACATCTGGAATGTGACTAGCTATTCATTCTGGATACATGAAAATTGAAGATATAGTCCTGCATTGGTTGGTTTGTCACGGCATGCTCCCCAAAGTGGACCTAATGTTTGCATACTCAAATATAAGAGAATAATATGCACCTAAAATATGACAAATCATTTACAAATTACAAAAGATTGCATCTATGATTTTAACTGGAATTCACATGCACAGTTGGTTATCTACTTACAATAAAGAATTAATATTTCTCCTTAGAGTTTCTAAAATGTTCAGATAGTAATGTCCTAAGAGAAATGCTTACTTGTAAGTCAAATTGCGTTGAAGGAAAGAGGATGCATTTGATAAGCAAATCCTAGACTTCATTTCTGCAACTGCATCATGCGCTGACAACTGGGCATGCACTCTAGGCAAATATGATGATGAAATAGGAGTCGAAAATGCCATTATTTCTTAACAGTTGCGACTGTAACACAAAGAAATGAGGGTTCAATTGGATCAGTAAGCAGTTTTTGCAACCATTGCGACTTCAGTCTGAGAAAAAACTGTGATGTGAAGATGATTTCTGCTTTCTACCGAGAAATGCTCTGGTATTACCTGTCTCAATTTATCACCTAGCACCAGTTCAGCGGTCCTGAAGATCAGATTTTGTTGGCAGACGCCGGGCGGTTTGGTGGCAGCAGTCTGGGGTGGAAAATCAGGCCAACATTATATGTTTGTCAGCCACTAAATCCCAATTATTCAATCAAACACCTAAGACACCAAAGTTAAAACCACAAACAAGAGTGTCAATTTGTAAATCAGATCATATATATAAAAAAAGGGCTGAAATTGTACTTCTATAGAAAAAAGAGAACATGGTAACATTTGAATAATGCATAAATATTACACCACTATAGGTATTACAAAATCAGAACATACCAAGCAATCATGCACCCCATAAATGGCGAAACACTTGTTTCTTTACTATATCATATAAATTTTGAGGATGTACTGTAATCATACTGATACGAATTGTGAAATCAAAGGAAGAGCAATTGTATTGCTAAATGTAGCAGTAAGTGATTAACTAAAACAGAAAATTAATCCCAAAGGATTTCAGGGAAACTCCCTCTCTCAAAGCTAAATTGCTAGAGCCCTCTCAAAGTTGCTAACAATGAGCCTAACAAGATCTTATCATAATTCTTCACACCTCACATCTCTCTCCCTTCCCTTATTTATAGAATGCAATACTAACTACTACAAAATTCCTAGTTTACCCCTTTCTAGAATATACTAATTCCTATCAATACTCCCTCCTTATGAAAGTCTTGACCTCAAGACTTGTTGACTGTGTATATCATTCTTCCACTTCCACTTCACCAACCAATTTGTCACAACCTCATATTTGTTCTTTGATTAGCAATCCTTTTTGCCCATATGCAGCCAACCGTTCAGCATGAATGTTGATTCCTTTAAGAGCTCCCACTGTGTTGCACCCTTTAATTGTCTTCATAAATCCATAAAAATCAATCATGTTGTCTAGAGTAGTTGGCCAACGTTGCAAACTCGAAATCCAGCCGAAAATGATAAAATTGGACGGATCACTACTTGGTTGTCCCATGCTCTTGCCGTTGTTTAAAGCATATCCATCAACATGTACTTTATTGAAAGTATTTTTATCAAAGTCTCTTGTAGGCATTTCATCAAACACCCTGTTAGCAACAACTTTTCTTATAACTACATCTTCTTTTCCACCCACAACACTGTTTCACGGTCAGATCGTGGAACAATGTTTTCCCATTGATTGATCTCTGATTGATTGGCGAAACTAATAAGAATCTAAACTTGAGGAATTCGGCCAGCATCATCACCGCCACCAGAATAGTCACCATTCTCGTCGCCAGACTCAAAGACAATTCCTGATTTCATTCCTCCCCCTGAATCATGTTGTTTCCCCTGTTGCTTCATCCAATTCAGCATCTCCTACGAAACTCCGCGTTCTCAATTTGATCAGCAGCCAGAGACTTCAACGTAGACTTGATTTCAGTGACATCCAATTGCAATTGTCGAATTTGCTCCTCGTGTTGCTCCAAACGAGAAGAAACAGATCTGGTTCCATGATCAAAACAGAAAAACGAAAAGTAGAAGCAGAAAAGCAGAAGGATCGGTAGAGACGAAAACGAGCAGGTCGGACCAATTATACGAATTGTGAAATCAAAGGAAGAACAATTGTATTGCTAAATGTAAAATCAGTAAGTGATTAACTAAAACAGAAAACTAATCCCAAAGAATTCTAGGGAAACTCTCTCTCTCAAAGCTAAATTGCTAAGAGTCCTCTCAAAGTTGCTAATAATGAGCCTAACAAGATTTGATCATAATTCTTCACACCTCACATCTCTCTCCCCTTCTCTTATTTATAGAATGCAATACTAACAAACTACTACAAAATTCCTAGTTTACCCCTTTCTAGAATACACTAATTCCTATCACATACACATCACACAATCTTAAATTCAAATTGAAGAAAACAGCAATGTCTAATATTGAGGTATAATGTATACCTGATGGATAAAAATCCAACCCATCTGCTCCAAATGCAGTGGATGAAAAATAAACCATTATCATACAAAATTACTAAATTTCATTGAACACTCGATTCTATAAATCTATAATACAAGTTAAATAAAAAATCATTACATCTTAATATTAAGGACAATATCTTAATTCATGAAATAGATATACTAATACTAATTTTGAGAAAACTACACAGGGGATTGTCTGATTAAGATTTGTAAAACTAGCCACCACTAAACAGGAGTACTTTGAACACACGTAGAGCAACGTTAATGAACTCTGGCCAGAGGACGGCGAGAGAGGAGCACAAAGAGCCGCCAGTTAATCTAAATAGTCTCGTTTTTCTGACATAAAAGATCATTTTTCTACTTAAATTATGCTTTCTACACTAAACACAAAGAGCTCTACAAGACAAATCAATGTGATTAATTTTCTACACAAAACACAAAACATAAAGCATAACAATGTGATTAATTTATCAGAAAATCTACAAGACGAGAGCAAGGAGATGTAATCGAGTGGATTTCAGATGTGATAATAAAGCAATATCATTCAAAAGAGAAAAGGATTTCCTGATGTGATCGATTTTATCAAAAAATATACAAGACACATAACATATTCAGCGGAATTTGATAAATTCATCATAGAATTCACGCCTAAACTTAACGAAGATGAAGAATTGGAAGGATCACCTGTGCAGCAGAAGGAAGATGTCGACGGCTATGAGCAGAAATGATGATATGATGAGGTTAGGTTTTGTTATATCATTATGTGTTAAAAATGGCTTTTTATGGTAAATTTTGGTTTGGTTAAATAACGAAAGTTTTTTTTTTTTTTTTTTAATTACGTGGATATTTTATAAATAAATGTTTATTAAAAATCTGCACAAAAACGTTAATTATATATAAAAATGTTTATTTTTTTCTAACAAATTACAAAAGTAGTATTATATTATGTTATTAAGGATAATAAAAAAGTTTCTATTTTTAAATATATATGAGTATTATTTATTGTGTCTCATCTTTTAAAACTTTTTATTTTTAGATTTTTATGTATAAATAAAAAAGCTAAAAATTTAGGTTGCGTTTAGTTAACGAAAACTAGTCATTTTTCAATTTCAGTTTTCAAGTTATAGTTTTTATAAAAAAACAAGGGATTCTATGAAAAGTGAAAACTTGTTTAGATGATGAAGTTTTAGTTTTAAGAAAAATAATATGGGTGATTATAAAATAAAAAAATAGTATAGGTGTTGGAAAAGTAATAGAGAGAAAGAGAGTATTATAAAGGAATAGGGTAGGTAGTAGAAAATTAAGAGAGAGAATATGAAAAGTGGTATTTTAAAAAGTGAAATGAAAATTTATGAAATTGTTGTTAAGTAAACAAGTTTTCATTTTTGTTGAAAATTGAGATGGAATTTTGAAAATTTTCAGGAACTAAACGCACCCTTAGTTTTTACATAGAATAAAATTTAAAAAATTTTAAGATTAAAAAAAATTATAAAACAACTCATTTTCAATATTGCATTATTTTCACTTTTTAAATATATAAAATAATGCATAGTTAGCTAACATTAGTAGTTAAATCTGAAAGTTATTTAAATCAACTAAAAAGATTGCTTTACATATATAGCAGTTAAATTAGGTAGTAATTAATTATATTTTTATTTAAATTTTAAAATAAATTAGAAAACTAATTAAGAAAATTCTTATATGGAAAATTGGGAGGGAAAAAATATAGTAACCGAAGAAACGACACGTGATGCTAGTCATTTTCTTTTACACACACATATAATAATAATTTTTTAAGAATATATATACTTATAAACAAATTGTAACAACTTAGCTTTTAACCCAACTTTAATTTCAGTATTTGATTCAATAATGTAATGTAATTACATTATCTGTTTTGTAATTTAATAAAGTAATAAAATTATTTAATTAAATTATATATTTGTTTCAAATTATTAGATGGTCAAATTTAAAAGTGTGAGGGTTAAAGGGTACATGCAACAAATATGAATATATAAAAACCAAAAATGAGCATTAATGCTCATTATCACATTTAAAGAAAAACCAATTCTTCTCATTCTCTCTCTTCAAAGCTACAGTTTTTCTCCGATATTCATCAAAGATCATAAAAATTTGCAATAAATTCAGAATTTAAAGTCAAGAGAAGGTTACAAACAACATCAAAGAATCTACAGCATTCAAGGTAATATCTACTTAAAATTTTGAAATTATATGGGTTTAGTTTTCGGTTTTGAGAAAAACTGAAATTCAAATATTTAAAGCATAGATTGAAGTTGCATGTTTGTATAAATAGTTAAGAATCATATATTTAAGTCTTTCGAAGTCACAGAAACAAAAATCATTGTTTAGGTCGTCCAAATAAAAGAGAAATCTGAAAATTTGTAAAATTATGTGTTCTTGTGAAAAAGTCTTGATTTTGGACGATTTTGAATGATTACTTGTGTTTGTCATAGGGAAAATAGTGTAAAACATCCCAATAATAATAATATAACCTTATTTTGAGTTGCATGTTAATAAAAATGTGTTTGGTGAATTTTTGGTAAAACTCCGTATTATGTCGAAACTGAACATTAAAGAACAAAATCTGGAAAATTTCTAAGTGTGGGATCTGAATTCGGATGAGGCACCATTTCGGATCCCATCTCGGATGCCTTTCGGATGACCTATTTCGGATGACAATAGATCCGAACTCGGATGGGAGTTGATCCGAACCCGGATGAGCTGAGTTCGGATGGCCCAATCCGGATGATCCGAATCCGGATGCCCATTTCGGATGTTTTAAAATAACAAATAAATGATATGTTATAATTATAAAACCCATGATTATAATAATTAAAGAACATTAAATAAAGCATCATGATATCTATTTATATTTATTTATTTATTTATATATATATATATATATATATATATATATATATATATATATATATGGGATCCTTACAGAACCTAAATTTAGTGTAGAACCAATATCGTCCATAGATTAGATTAATCTAATGGTCTTGATTAAAACCATACAGTTTGGAATTAGTGAAAAAAAGATTGACATTAGTGATTATTTATTTCTTTCTGGGGTAAAAAAGAAATAGGTTGGAAATAGCAAAAGATTTGCATTAGTAAAATAAATATCATTTTTCTTTAAATTAAAATAACATTAATATGATTTAATGTTAAATCAAAAAAAATTTACCATAAAAACGAGAATTTTATACTCTTTAAAACGAGACCGGTCATGATATATTTTTTTCGAAAAAATTTTACGTGTTTATTTTTCGTAAAAAAAAAAATTACCTAGACCTCGATGCAATGTAGCATGACCGGTATCATTCAATGTCGAATGAATAGTTGATATCGTATATTCAACGTCGATGCAACACTGCATGTACATTCAAATTTAACAGAACCAAAATAATTGTCAAAATTAGTAGTCAAAAGTTGGTTGATTTAATGGGAACAGTAATGACATATTTTTTTTGAAAAAAATTTACGCGTTTATTTTTCGTTTAAAAAAAATTACCCAGACCACAATGCAATGTAGCATGACCGATATAATTCAACGTCGATGCAACACTGCATGTACATTCAAATTTAACAGAACCAAAATAATGGTCAAAAATAGTAGTCAAAAGTTGGTTGATTTAATGAGAACAGTAATGACATGTTTTTTTCGAAAAAATTTACGTGTTTATTTTTCGTAAAAAAAAATTACCCAGACCACGATGCAATGTAGCATGACCGATATAATTCAATGTCGAATGAACACTTGATGTCATATATCCAACGTCGATGCAACACTGCATGTACATTTAAAATTAACAGAACCAAAATAATGGTCAAAATTAGTAGTCAAAAGTTGGTTGATTTAATGAGAACAGTAATGATATATTTTTTTCGAAAAAATTTTACGTGTTTATTTTTCGTAAAAGTTTTTTTTACCTAGACCTCCATTCAATATATTATATAGAGATCATTCAATGTCGAATTACAGTTATATCACACATTCAACACTGCATGTACCTTCGATATTAAAAGAGTCAAAAATAGTCAAAGTGGCAGTCAAACTTGGTATGATACTATTAATTCAATGTTAATTGCATAATCAAGTGCACCCGAAGGTACCGACCTTAAAAAACTTTTTAAATTATATTTTTCGCATAACCATGTTTAATTTAATGTTATACGCATGATATATGAATTTCACATAGATTCACAATTTTTGTGTCCTTAAAATTATGTGAATGCTCAATGCATGTTTATGTGAATGATCATCCATGTGAATGGTCATTTCATACCATGTGAATGGTGTGAATGACCATTCACATGATCTTTTTTTATCATTCACAAGATTTATGATGTTACTTCTTTTGAAAAAAAGTTTTATAATGTTGTCTTATACATGTCTATTAAAAAAATATGTGTGAATGATCATTCACATTAGGGTACGCTGGAATCTCATAGGTACGCTGATGAACCTGATTCTATATATATATATATATATATATATATATATATATATATATATATATATATATATATATATATATATATATATATATATCTTTGAGACTTCAAATGAACAAAGAAAGTGTAAAATGATTAATTGAGTTTATCAGTTATCAGAATCAGATCAGATTAGATAAAGATTTAAAGTTAAAGACTAATGTTCTTGCTATGATAAAATTCTAGAGAGGTTGAGATAAATTCTGAACTAGGCATGACAAAAAAACTCATCCCCGACGGGGAACCCGTAACTCGACCCCGATTTGACCGGGGATGGGGACGGGGACGGGGAATCCCCGATTTAAAATAATGGTGATGGGGCGGGGATGGGAGACACTTTAATCCCGACCCCGGTTATAAATTATGTTTTAATATAAATTATTATATATATTTAAGTTACGATGTAAATTATTCATTATATTTTATATAATATCTTAAATATCATTGTATATGACTTTTATATAATTTAAAGTACTATTGTTATTTTTCATTTTATTGGTTTTATAAATGTTTTGCATCCATTTCTTTGTTTTAGTTTTATTATAAAGTTATACGTTATATATGTAAATACCTCAAATATGTTTGAATTAATTTTTTAATGTTTATTTACATATATTTTTCTACTAAATTACTATTTATAGTTTAAACTAAAATAATATTTAGGAACGTGAAAAACCCGATTCCCCGACGGGGATCCCCGATCCCCGATTGGGGCGGGGATGGGAATAGAAACTCATTCCCCGACGGGGATGGGGCCGGGGATGGGGGAGAGGATTACGAAGCGGGGATGGGGATGGGAACTGAGATCCCCGCCCCATTGCCATCCCTATTCTGAACAAAGAATTAAAGATTAAAGATATTGAAAGTGGGTCAAATAATTGTAAAGCAAAGCCAGAGTCCAGAAAGACAAAGATTAAAGAATTAAATCCTGGGATAACTCAGGTGGTGGAGAAATCTGTTTGATAAGACAACAGAACCTGTGAGTTATAGATATTCAGTTTTACATGCTGGATTCCGGTTGAGACATATTGTTGATGGTAGTTTATTTTGACATTAATATATGTTCAGCTGGATTGTGACATGTGCTCACCATGGTTCGTGATGCCCTGTGGATTATGATGGCTATTTGACTTATCATTCTGCATAACATTGTATTTATAATTCAGTTCAGTTAATTGTTATCAGTTGAGATTGCTATCATGACCTTGATTATTTATGCTTTCATTATTGCTCGCATCTTTGATATACTGATTCAGCTTAGCATGATTAGCTTTGTCGGTCTATTGTTCTAGACCTTGCTATGTCACCAGTTCTATTGAACTTGGTTGATGCTCCCTCCACGATGATTGGTGGTAGCTAGCCCAGTACAAGTGGATAGCTTCCACTAAAAGCGTGAGTGTGGCCTGGACATCATCCAACTCTATGACTACTATGTCTCAATCATGAGTGGCTGTAGCGGCAGTCAAGACATATCACGCTAGACCCCATGATCCGTTTGATAAAATGCATGTAATCTGAAAATCTATATTCTCACTATGCATTGCTTATAGTTGTTGTTTAACCTTTTTACAGGAAAAGATAAGGGAAAAGCGCCTGTTGGACCTAGTTCTTAAGTCTTTCAAGAATCAAGTTGAAGTTTCTATAGACCACTACTCAACAAACTTTCGGTACAGATTGGCAGATGATAATTGTAGTGGTCTGGGTAGATTTGCTTTGATTGTATGATGACATGAATTAGATTAGTCTTGTACCCTTTATAAGTTTAATTTGAAAACTGTAATCTGTACTGAAATTATATTAAACATATCCTAATGTTTGTACTCGTAATCTGAAATTCCGCAACTTAATTACTCTATCTTAGTTATGATTGATATCGTATTGCATAAATGTGGGACCTAGACTCTGAGGACTGCCCTTCACATAAATACACAATTATTATATGCAGGTGATATAAACATATATTTAGTTTATCAAAAATTCAATTCAACTTAAACATGTATAATGTTTCTCAACAATAATATTTTGTATACTATCAATATACGTCATGAGAAAAATTATCCTTAAACTTCTAACTCAAAATTAATTTTTTTATACGAATGTGAGATTAATTTATTCTTAAAAAAATAAAAAATTGTGTGCTCGATTTACATAAAATTCATAAGAATCTAGTTTTATCTAATTATAAATACAATAAGATCAAATTTTTTTCTGAATAAGAAAAACACAAAATATGTAAGCTAAATCCATTTTATAAAAACTAACATAAACAGTAGCCTTTAAATAAAATAATTCACGTTAAATTATGTATGTTCTATACCAAAAAAATACCATAAAAGATAAAAAAAAAATTTGTATGTTTTAATTAAATAGTAGACATCAAAATATGAAGTTTTTTGTGTAAAAATAAATTTAGATTAAATTAGAATATTTAAATATTTCATTTATTAACTGTATGGATTAAATATTAAAATATTTGAATTAGATTCCATAAATTTTCTTAATAATGAATTGGTAAATCTGAAATCTAATTATGGAAAAAAAAACAGGAAATCAAAATTTTAGATGGATGAACAGATGACACGTGTCATGAGAGGTTTTCTTTTATTAATATACTAGTTTATAACCCACGTATTACGTGGATATTTTTAATTAAATTTATATATATATAATGTATATGAGTAAAAATAAAAACATACAAAAATAATAATTGTGTTTATTTTTTATTATTTATAGATTAAAAAATAGAGTATATTTATCTTTTTAAAAAATATTAAATTATATTTATCTTTTATTTTTTATAAGTTGTAATTATTTTTTTTTTGGTGAACGTAGAGGTGACATGTGTCATTTTATGTTTTTCGTTATTATACATAATAATATTAATTTCCACAACAAATTCAAATTTTTACATTTGGATCTAATTATAATTATTATAGATAATAATGATAGATTTTTATTACTAATTAATTAATGAAAAAAATAAAGTCAAAATTTAATGCAATTAAGTTAAGGTGTTAAATTTGGAAAAAGAGGTGGAATAATAAAATTTTCTTGTATTGTAGAAGTGACATATGACATGAATTGTTTTGTTTTATTATAATATATAGCCATATAGGTTAATCAATCCATGTATTACATGGGTTGATTTAAAAAATACATATTTTTTATATTTAAATAAATTATTATAAAATTTATATATAATTAAAATAAAAAAATTGAAAGCTAGTTAAATTAAAGATAAAAAAATTACTTAGTTGTTTGATATTAAATTAAAAAATATTATTATATTGTATTATTAAAAACAGATAATATGTGTTTGCAAAAAAATGTTTCTTTTAATTTTTATTAACTTCAAATATGAAATATCAATGTAAGAAATAAAAAACTTCAATTATGTGAATGTGTATATATTTTGAAAATGATAAAATATAAAAATGGAATATCTGAAAACCAACAATCAAAATTTATCATATTTACAATTGAAGTTTTATCAATTAAATTTTAAATCTTGTTAGCAAAATAATTATCAAATAGTTTTAAATTTATTTACTACACTTCTGCATTTAAATCCAAATTTTTTCATTTGAATTTAACTATGATCATTAAGGATAATAATGACACATATTTATTTTAGGTAAATATTAATTTAATATTAATTCATTAATGAAAAAATTAAATCAAAATTTAATGTAATTAAGTTAAGACAGTAAATTTGGAAAATTAATTAAAAAATGGCGGAGGTATAATTATTGATTTTAATTAAGGGTATAAGAGACATTTCATAAATAATTATGAGTTGTCATTAATCTGGACCATTGATTTCTTTCCATCCAATGGTCCAGAAACTTTAAATGGTTTTCTTATTTTATATAGTATAGATATATTATTAGTTGTATATTTTATTTATCTCTTGTTACTTTTAATATATAACTTTTTTTATTTATAAACTAATTATTTTTATTCAAATTTTGATCCAAATATTATCACAATATGAACAATTTAAAAAATAACACATTGTACGACATCTAAATTTTGATACATATGTTGATCAAAACAATTTCCCTCCAAATAATGTGTAAATTATTAGATTTTTTTATCTTTAAATTAGTACTGTTAATTTATTATTATTCATCTTTTCAAATTATTATACCTCTATGTCGATAATATTTTGGTTTTTTTGTTTTTAATTAAATGTTGTTCTAAAATTTGTAATTATTGCTTTCAATCTGGTTTGATTTTTTTTCTTACAAGAGGTTGACCGATTTGAATTGTCATCAAAACTATATAATCTGATTCATGTATCTTATTTCTTAATCCTTTTGTCCTGGTTTATACCCTTTTTAGTCGATAAAAACTCTACTTGCAACAACACATGACCATTTGTACTTTGTTTATTGTAAGAAACACAAGGTTGTTGTGTTTCTTTTCTTATTATGTTCGTATTTAAGAAGCAATAAAAATAGCATGTAAGTAAACAAAGTAATATAAAAGTCACGATATTAAATTTAACTTTTAATTAGTAACAACAACATATATGGTTATCTTTACATTTTCCAATTCTGAATCCTCTTGCCGAGCAATCCAAATAGCACCACACCTTTATACAAAGGCCCTTCCTTTCGAAACAATAATCTTCGTTTTCTTTTGGACTGGTTTCATGACCTACACTTTCGATAGTCACTTGGTTTGACATAACTAGGATTATTGTGAACCAAATGATTAAGCCTCTGCCTAAACCCATATCTACAAATTTCTTTCTTTTGCTTCTCCCAATCTATATCTATATATACTATAAAAGTTGAGTCCATGTTATAAATTTTCATGTAATTAATGATATTATTTATATTAAATGGTAATACTAATTTATATTAAGATTTAATAATAATTATGTTTATAAAATATATTTAATTTAATTTGAATTAAATGTTTTAAGATACTTTATTTATTATAAATTAAATACTAAAAACAGTAAAATTTTTTATATCCTTATTATTAATTACTTATATTGATTTATCTTAAATGTGAAATTTTATGCCTATTGAAAATTGAATATGGTAGTTATAAAATCTATATTATTATACTGTAAAAGTTGAATCAATGTAATAAATTTTCATGTAATTAATGATATTATTTATATTAAATGGTATTATTAATTTATATTAAGATTTAATAATAATTATGTTTATAAAATATATTTAATTTAATTTGAATTAAATGTTTTAAAATCCTTTATTTATTATAAATTATATACTAAAAATAGTACAATCTTTTATATCCTTATTATTAATTAATGTGTAGATGTTGCCTTACAATTATTTACCGGAATCAAAGCATTACGAGAGATGATCGAAAGCATAATGTATAAAATCTTTCGTGCATAATAATTCTTGATTTTTAAGAAGTACACATCTTTTTATTTAAATGACAAACACTAATGACGGTCCACTCCTTAAACTAAATGCGAATATTTTTGCATGACCCATCATAATATATGAGTGTTGCCCTTAAATAAAATTAATGTATTATTAGTTAACTTATTTTTGTAACTCTATATCTCTCATTGATATAGATGAAATCAAATAAACATTCTCTCTCTGTGTGTGTGTGTGTGTGTGTGTGTGTGTGTGTGTGTGTGTGTGTGTGTGTGTGTGTGTGTGTGTGTATATATATATATAGCGATCATTGAAATCTATATTATAGATGTATATTTAGTAATAAATAGGTTAAACTGTTTTTTTACTCATATTCTAAATTGATAATAAAAAAATAGAGTTTTAAATGGATTGTAATTGATAACATAATTTTAAATTGATATCAATATTAATGTTAGATTTTAAGAATAAAATAACATTTAAAATTTAAAAATATTTAGTGTTATTATAAAAATAGTAATATTTAGTTTAAAATTTAATATATATCATTAACTAAGTAAAAATCCAGAAAAGAAAACAGATCTAAAAATTAAAAAAAAAATTACGAATTTAGAAAATAAAACTTTTAGTTTGTCAAATATTTGTATTTATCAAATATTTTAATAGAAAATTAAAATTATTAATATTTTAATTATAACAAATAAATATTCACAATAAATTACATTTGAAACATAAAATACTTAATAAATTAAAAATCAAATTATAATATGCATCTTTTCAATATAAAAACAATATTTTTATTCATTAAATGTAATGTTAAAATTATTATAGATATTTAATGCATAAATATTTTTAAATCATTTATGTCAATCTATAACTTTGTATAATCAATAAAGCCAAATAATAAAATATGTAAAAATTAGTTGGTTGGTTAATCAAGATAAACATTCTCTATTAATGTTAGTTTTTATTTAAAAAAAATATTTAGAAATTTAAAAGTATTTAATATCATATTGAAACACATACTATTTAATTTAAAATATATTGATAATGTACAATTTTAAGAAAGAAAACATATTTTGAACAAATAGATTTTTTTATTTTTCAATTGTAGTATTACAAGTATCACATTCATTGATAGTTAATGTATATATTTGAATTTATTTACACAATTAAATTAATTTGTGTAACTAACAAATCTAAATAACAAAAATTTATAGTAAATAAAAAGATTTCTCTATTGATATAAACATTCTCTATTATTCTAATAAATATATTCAACTAAGATATTAAAAAAAATTCATTTCAATATATTTTTAGAAAAACATTTAAGTTACTAATATTTTTTAAGCATGGTTATATAAGTTAAATACAATAATTACATACTTAATTGTATTCTTTTTATGTATTTAAAACATTAATTAAATTATATAAGTAGTAGAGTTATTTAAGGAAAAAGAGGAGGAAAATTTTTTTTGGTGTAAAGAGAGAGTGTCATGTGGTACAAATCATTTTGTTTTAGTAATATACTAGTTTATTTTTAATATATATAATTTATAATAAAGTAAAAGTTAAAGATATAAATATTATTTTTTAACAAAAATATATAATAATGATATATTATTTATTTTTACCTATTAATATTGTATAATTCTACACACACATGTATATAATTATATAACTATTTATTTAAATATTTTAAGCTTTTATTATATTATATTATATATATAATTAATAAGTTATTAGATTATTAGATTTTGTTAGATTTGATTTGATTTGAATTTAAAAGTAGATTGTATTAGATATGGATAGATATAATTTAAATTTATTTATTATTTTGTAAAACTATAAACGGCACGTGTCGATTCATGGTGATGACACGTGGCTTCACGAGAGTTGAGTATATTTACTATTTTAATAGTATAGATAGATTTATAGATATAGATAGATTTGTTTCCATTTACTAATTGACTTGTGAGTTCCTTGTTTAACATATCTTAAGGGTGCGTTTGGTAGAGATAATCGAAGAGAAAAAAAATGAAGACAAACTATTAGTTAGAAGACTTGAATTGTATATATACATTCTTTATGAATTCTCAAGTTATATCAATGTATAGTTTAAATTCTTTTATTTCTCTAGCAATGGTAGAGAATTAAGTTGAAACTAAAATTAGTGAAGGAGAATTACAACCATCATATGATTATTGTATTTTCAAATTTCAAAGTCTAAAAAACCATTGATTTTATCCTCATTTGCTTTTTATTCGATTCTTTCTACCAAACGCAACCTAAAGACTAAAGCAAGATGATAAAATATGATCAATTTAGTCACTTTGTTTGAGACAACGTACAAGTCGATGTTAGGTTCTTAATTATAAGCCTAAAAAATAAAAATCTTACATAATGATTAAGGTTTTTTGAGTACGCTTACTTAGGTTCCATCATCACTTGTTTAGTATTTAAGGCTTTGTGTCTTAGTCACTTAGAATTTAGTTTGAAGTATTCAACTTGATATCATTATTTAGAGAGTTGTTAAATGGGAAATCTTTTTCGCTGTATCATATTGGAGTAAATAAAAGTATAATATGAGGAATAAAACACACACAATATTAAATGAGAAACTAAGTATATTTTGAGAGGTGCGATAAACATTGTGATTCTTTTTTACGTATTGATTAATCATTTTTTGAATATATAAATAATAAATCATAAATTTCAGATTAAATAAATCAATAATTCATTACTTTTTAATATTGATTCATTAATTGTTGCATTTATAAATAATGAATCACAAATTTAAAAATAAGTGAATCAATATATAACATGTACACAATTAGTGAATCGCAGTGTTTCTCACATTTAAAATGATCATTTTACCATTACATGTTTAATAATTATTATTAATGTTGTTTTTTAATGATACTTCTATTATTATTAAATAACAGACTAATCTAATAAATTAAAAATACCATTTATATTAATCTATCTATATTTATTAATAAAACAAAATAATTTTGACACATGTCATTCTCTCGTGACATTTCAATTTCGTTTTCCCGCCTATTTATTACCAAAATTTCTATCCTAATGTTAAGGAAAGTTAATAACTCTAATTATTTTTTTATAAACTATTTATGATATTTTATTTTCATATTAATTAAAACATTTAATAAATCTACATATATAGTCAAATATTAATGGTTTAACCTTCTATTTCAGTCAGAAAAAATTTATTTATTCGTATATTATGTATTTTAATTTTATAATTGATATCGTTTGGATAATTTATTTATTGAGTTTTAATATAAGCATTTGATTATTAAAAATTTATAATTGTAATATACTAATTTAATTTTATATGTATTTAAAAAAATATTATTTTATAAATATATCCCATGTAATACATGGGTAAATAACTAGTTTAATATAAAAGACATAAATTTAAATAATAAAACATTAATAAAGAAAAATGCATAATAATTATTATTAACTAAAAGCTAAAAGATAACGTTTTGAGTTTATATTTTTTACTTAAAAAAGTAAACCTTTTTTTTAAATAAAATAAATAAATATAAACATTGTCAAAAGGTATTAAAAACATTTTTGACATTTTAAAATTTTTATATAAACAATTTTTTAATACTTTCAATAAACGTTTAAAAACATTTTTATAGTTTAAACATTTTAAAAAAAATATGTTTAAAAACTTAAAACATTTTGAAAAACTTTAATTGTTTTGAAAAGTTTAAAATTCTTTTTTAAAAATTATATTTTTTGAATGGTTTTAGAAAAGTTATAAAAAATACGAAAAACTTAAATTTATTTATTGTTTCATCAAAATATTGAATTTTTTGTTTTATTATTCATGAAAACGTTTAATTTTTTCAACAAAAAAGCAAAAAGGAAACCTAAAGTTAAAAGACTTTTGTTTTTAGTTTTTAATCATCAAAATAACGAAATAACAATTTATATGTTTTTATAGATATTTAATCGTTATTAAAAATCATTTAACGTAAAAAGGATACAAATGAATACTTAATAAAAATAATTTATTTTATGATTTATAAAAAGTTTACATTTTATTTTAAAAATATAAACTCAAAATGTTATTTTTTAGTTTTTAATTGATAATAATAATTATTCGTATGTCTTTAAGAATATTTTATTATTTATTTTCATGTGTTCTACACTAAATTAATTTTACTGGTTTTTAAAATTATTTTGAATTTTTTTATTATTTTATAATAACAGAAATAATAATAAAAACGACATTAATAATAATTATTAAACTAGTAAGGGTAAAATTGTCATTTTAAATGGTCAAAACACCATATTTGTAACAAAACTTCAACCACAATGACTGTCAGTGTGATTTTTAAGGGTAAATGACTCAATCCATAATTTCTAATAAACCACATTAACGAAATTTGTAATTTACCCTTAGGCCAAAGGGAGTGGTTGGCGAGGATGCCAAGCAAATCTGCAGTCACGTCAGCGCCACGTCAACTTTGTCATCATTTGCCATTTTGATGTCATTCCGAGGGTGTGGATGCCATTCATTTTCTTTTATTTTCATTTTAAACTTAAAATAAAAATATTGAAATAAAAAATAACATTTAATTAATGATATTAAAATTAAACATAACATTAAAAATTAAAACATTCAATTTAAAAATCAAAACATTCAACTCAAAAATTAAGACATTCAAACTAAAAACTTTGTTTTCTAAAAAAACATACTTAAAAATAAAAACCTACAATCCCCATTTTTTTTTCTATTTCTCCCTTTTGTTTTAAAAAGACTTCGAGTTGTTTTCCGGTCAAATGACTAATGTCCAAGGGTGGCAATATCAGCCCGTTCAAGCAAACGGGTCAAACGGGTTAATGACCAAAATTCATAAATTTTACATATAAAAAAAAAATTCAAAGAACAATTTGTTTAATACACCATTTTATAAAACTTCATTTAAAAAAAATTATGTTCTTTCTTAGTTTTTTACAATATGGCAATTTAATTGTTTGGCCCGTTGGGTCAAGATTGTCACCCCTAAATTGTCTTTGAAATAAATTCTCATGTCACAAGCTTTTTTTCTCTCGATAATCTTTTCTTTTCTTTTTTTTTTTTAACACCAAATGTCTCCGAAACGCCGACGAAAATAATACCCTCAAAAGCAGCTTGTGAGTAAACGTTAACCACTTCCGCGATAAATTCTATTGACTCCGAAAATGAAGATGATGAAGACATTTTTTTAAAATTTGTAATGTGTGTATATTGAGAGAGAGTAAATAAAGTAATGAGAGAATAGATATGAGATAAATGAAAGAATGTGTGTTTGTATATATAGAGTATAAATGAAATATAAATAATTATATAATAATAATAATAATAGTAATTTTATATATATATATATATATATATATATATATATATATATATATATATATATATATATATATATATATATATATATATATATATATATATTAAATATTAAAATGGAAGGGAAAGGGCTCGGCACTGGAATGCCGATGCCGAGTTCAAGAATGCTGATGCCAAGGGGACGGGATGGTGTTCCTTGGATGCCACCCTCGGTACCGTGAGGGATGCCATGTCACTACCTGTGGCCTTATCTATCTATTCTATTAAAAGAGTAAATAGATGTCACTTGACACCTAACTAGAATCTCACTTGGCATAACGTGGATACGACACGTGTATAATCTATAATTTCCATGATAAAATAATAATTGCAATAATTAAATTAATTTAGAAATATAATATCTTCCTATTATTTTGGATTATATATTTAAATTTGAGTCTATAACTCCTATTATTTTGGATTTCAAATTTAAATTTGAGTCTATAACTCTACTCTTTTGTTGGCTTCTTATCCAAACTTCTTAGCTTCTACAATATTTTTTTTCCTTTTTTGGTTATTATTTAATTTTTGGTTATGTATTTTAAAGTTAACCACCCATTTTATATATTTTCTATGATCACTTTAACAGTATAATATTGCTATTTTATTTGTAGTTTTTGTAATAATTTTTCAGATATATATATATATATATATATATATATATATATATATATATATATATATATATATATATATATATATATATATATATATATATAGTTTTGAAAAAACAAGTTATCTACTATTCCGTGTACACGGGTAATATACTAGTTATTATTAAAGCTAGTTTATAGCCCACATATTACGTAGATATTTGTAATTAAATTTATTTATATAAAATGTATATGAGTAAAAATAAAAACATACAAAAATAATAATTGTGTTTATAGTTTCATTTTTGGATTTTTGTCATTTTAATAAATACGATTAATTGTTATCATAGAAAGAATGAATAAATGGACAAAGTTAAAAAAGCAATTATCGCAATGTTAATGATAACTTTAATGCAGGGTGATAATACATTTTATTTTATTATATTTTCTACCATGTAAAATTGTGATATATATATATATATATATATATATATATATATATATATATATATATATATATATATATATATATATATATATATATATAGAATTTGGTTCCACAGCGTCCCCTCCAAAATCCAGCGTATCCAACGTACCAAGGGTATTTTCGTAATTGCAGCGACCATTCACATTGCTTAAATTCATCATTCACATTATATGATCATTCACATTAGTCAATTGATCATTCACAACACTTATTTAACTATTTATACTTCTTCTACACTTATTTGATCATTCACATTACTTAATTAACCATTCACATTACTTAATTGACCATTCGCATTACTTAAATGATCATTCACATTACTTAATTAATCATTCACATTACTTAATTGACCATTCACATTACTTAAATACATTTAACATTGATGGTATGTAGAAGATGAAGTCTAACATTGCTGTTCTCGTCATTCATCAAATGTGAATAGACATTTACCTAATGTGAATGACCATTCACATTAGAAGATTGATCATTCACAAAACGTAGTTGACAATTAACAGGACTAATGTAAGGTGCTGATATTATTTAACCAATGTGAATGGTGAAATTTACTAATGTGAATGGCCATTCACATTAGCTGAATGATCATTCACATTGGTTGATGTTATTAATGTTTGATAGATTTGAGAATTTGAGCGTTACATGAATGACCATTGTAACTGTTTGTCATTAATCTTGTTACTGTTTGTTAGTAGTTGACGATGCACAGCATACATGCTGTGCTGATATGGTACAACCAATGTGAATGGTAAATTTCCTAATGTGAATGGCCATTCACATTAGCTGAATGATCATTCACATTGGTTGATGTTATTAATGTTTGATAATGAGAATTTGAGCGTTACATGAATGACCATTGTAACTGTTTGTCATTAGTCTTGTTACTGTTTGTTAGTAGTTGACGATGCACAGCATACATGCTGTGCTGATATGGTACAACCAATGTGAATGGTAAATTTCCTAATGTGAATGGCCATTCACATTAGCTGAATGATCATTCACATTGGTTGATGTTATTAATGTTTGATAGATTTGAGAATTTAAGCGTTACATGAATGACCATTGTTACTGTTTGTCATTAATCTTGTTACTGCTTGTTAGTAGTTGACGATGCACAACATACATGCTGTGCTGATATGGTACAACCAATGTGAATGGTGAAATTGACTAATGTGAATGGCCATTCACATTAGCTGAATGATCATTCACATTGGTTGATGTTATTAATGTTTGATAGATTTGAGAATTTGAGCGTTACATGAATGATCATTGTTACTGTTTGTCATTAATCTTGTTACTGTTTGTTAGTAGTTGACAATGCCAGATTCACATGTTGTGCTGATATTATTTTACCAATGTGAATGATCAAATAAGCAATGTGAATGATCATTTAAGTAAGGTGAATGATCAATTAAGTAATGTGAATGATCATTTAAGTAACGTAAATGGTTAATTAAGTAATGTGAATGATCATTTAAGTAATGTGAATGATCATTTAAGTAATGTGAATGGTCAATTAAGTAATGTGAATGATCAATTAAGTAATATGAATGATCAATTAGTCAAATAATTATTGTGAATGATCTAATAAGTGTAAAAGAATTGTAAATAGTCAAATAATTCTTGTGAATGATCAAATAAGTGTTGTGAATGAATAATTAAGTAATGTGAATGATCAATTAACTAATGTGAATGATCAATTAATGTGAATGATGAATTAAGTAATGTGAATGGTCGCTGTAATTACGAAAATACCCTTCCAGCAAAAAAAAAAGGGGGGGACCGCGCATGGAAAGCATTTTTTTGATCACAACCATTGATTTATTTAATCTTGTGGCTTTGGATGGGTACCCTTGGTACACTGGATTTTTGAAGGGACTCTTTTGAACCTAAATATATATATATATATATATATATATATATATATATATATATAAATATATATAATATTATAATTATAATTAATAAAACGTTATATTTTTCCTCTATAAATGGACACCATCTTGGCTTAATTCACAATTTGTAAATAGTAAATTATCTCTAGGTCCCCTCAGTCACGGCCTCCGACGACTTGAAAATGACAAAACCTTCCACCTTAAATCCATTGGCGGCCGATCGGAAACCGCGAAAGGAATCCCACATGCTCTTTATGACGTTTTCTAGAGGTACTTCAGTTAGAGAGACTGATGTCGCTTCATTTTTCACTCGGTATGTCAATTTGTCTCAAACGAGACGATAATTTCGCAAAAAGGCTTACAACATAATTTGCACATATATTCCTCAAAGGAATCCACCAAACTTTATAGATTTTGATTTCAATTGAACTTAACTGTTCTTGCAAGTGCAAAACATTTTTCAATATCTATAAAGTTTGGTGGATTCCTTTGAGGAATAAATGATGCAAATTATGTTGTGAGACTTTTTGCGAAATTATCGTCTCATTTGAGAAATTGACATACCGAGTGAAAAATGAAACGATATCAGTCTCCCTAACTGAAGTACCACTAGAAAACGTCATAAAGAGCATGCGGGATTTCTTTCGCGGTTTCCATACGGCCGCCAATGGATTTAAGGTGGAAGGTTTTGCCATTTTACTACAAGAAAGTGGGTTTTTTGCGACGAAGGCTTTTGCGACGACATTTTCTAGTCTGCGATGAGATACGTGTTTGCGACGACATTTCTCACTTCAGCGACGACAGTCGTCGCAAACCACGAAAAAAAAGCGGGCCTTTTTGACCCACCCCCGCCTTTTTATCAAACCCTATTATTTTATCTCAATCAATTTTGGTCGCATCAGACACAACCGCAGCTCCCTTTGCGAAACCTGCGCCCGCAGAAGCTCCCTCTCGTCGGTGGTTAACATTCTCCGACTTCTCGATCTCTACTTCCGACGACAGGTTTGATGTGTCCCTTTCTTTCGATCTTTCTATCTTCCTCTCGGTCTGCCTTTCTTTCTCTTTCTGTAAGCCGCCGGCGGCCCCCCTGACGAGTTCTGTCTCTCTGTCTCTTAACCGATAACTTGTTGTCTCTTTGCAGTGTTTCTATGGCTAGATCTCCGGCCAAGGCCACTGCTGCCGCCAAACCACGGTTGCCGCCGTCTAAGGTTTGCCAATATCCTGCGACGATTTCTCCGGCTATATACATTGTGAAGGTAAATTTCTTTCTTTTGCTTTTTTGGTGATATTTAGTTGATATATGTTAAGTTTAACTATATATATTTATTTGTTGGATATTTAGTTGATATAGTTATTATAAATTAAGATTTGTTGAATTATTGTTTATATGTGTTATTATGTGTTT
Organism: Centrapalus pauciflorus; assembly: GCA_020465985.1. Taxonomy (NCBI): domain Eukaryota; kingdom Viridiplantae; phylum Streptophyta; class Magnoliopsida; order Asterales; family Asteraceae; genus Centrapalus; species Centrapalus pauciflorus. Next base: position 471,269 of record JAANYP010005957.1, read on the forward strand.
TATTTAAGTTTAAATTTTTTTAGTTTATTAATTCAATTGTTTATATATAAAATTTTTTGTTTTTTTTAATTAGAATGTATGAGAATATATATATATATATATATATATATATATATATATATATATATATATATATATATATATATATATATATATATATATATATATATATATATATATATATATATATATATATATATATAGGGTGAGTTCAATGGAAAACCACTATGCACCTGAAAACTATGGAAACTCATGCATACCGTCCGATTTGGTGCATTTAATGAAAAACACGGTGGCATAATCGTAAATAAGATGATGCATCACGCGGGATATTGATGCATCACGCGGGAAATTTGATGCATTACGCGGGATTTTGATGCATCACGCGGGGAATTTGATGCATTTGTGGTGGTGCAGTGCGGTTTTCACAAGTTTTCAGGTGCATTGTGGTTTTCCATTGAGGATGTGAATGTGCATTACATTGATTGGTTGTTTAAGAAAGATTCGGTTGTCATTTTCTCTTTGTGTGTGTATATATATATATATATAGATATATATATTTGGGAGCTAAGGGGAAATGCTGCCGAATTTTTCTTAAACGACCATTCGTGTAATATGCATTCACATATGAGGTAAGATTTTCAAAAAGTAGGTTTAGATTAGAAGCCTACCGTTAGACATATCGAACACAATATATCTGGTTTAACTTTCCTAATAAAGCAGTTATGACGATTGATAAGAGTTGGTGTGTATCAAATAGACGTAACTCTAAAGAGTTTTTGGATGGTTTAGCAAATTTTATGGATACTGCGAAGAATTACGTCAACGAAGAAGGCAAAGTGAGATGTCCGTGTATATATATTTGTATGAAAGATGTATGATTGGTTTTATAACATTAGTTTTTTTAATATATATTTGCAATTGACTTTATTTATCATATAGATCATATTTACGTGTTTTGTTTATAAATTTACTTCTTTTTCTTTAAATCAATTTACAATAATCATCATAAGCTTAGAATATATATACCCGTCCGAAGTTGATTTAGAAATTAATTTCGGACTGTCCCCAATTTGGGACTGCTTTTTGAATACTCTACTTCATTTAGGATGTGAATGTGCATTACATTGATTGGTTGTTTAAGAAAGATTCGGTTGTCATTTTCTCTTTGTGTGTGTATATATATATATATATATATATATATATATATATATATATATATATATATATATATATATATATATATATATATATATATATATATTTGGGAGCTAAGGGGAAATGCTGCCGAATTTTTCTTAAACGACCATTCGTGTAATATGCATTCACATATGAGGTAAGATTTTCAAAAAGTAGGTTTAGAAGCCTACCGTTAGACATATCGAACACAATATACTCTGGTTTAACTTTCCTAATAAAGCAGTTATGACGATTGATAAGAGTTGGTGTGTATCGAATATACGTAACTCTAAAGAGTTTTTGGATGGTTTAGCAAATTTTATGGATACTGCGAAGAATTACGTCAACGAAGAAGGCAAAGTGAGATGTCCGTGTAGAAAGTGTTTGAACATGTATTTTCAACCCCCCGTTATTGTAGAGGGTCACATACATGTGAGAGGGTTTCAGCGATCATACACTCAATGATTTTTTCATGGTGAATCGGCAACTCCTCGAGTTGTGAATTTGTTATGTTAAGTGTTATTGAATTTGGATGAATTTTAATCGTTAAGTTTTTAAATATAGCAGGAATTTGTATGTTTTTGAATTTACAGATTGTAAATCCTGGAAATGTCAAAAAAACAAAAAATATATTTAAAAAAAAAGTACCCTTTTGCGACGACAGTCGTCGCGAAAAGTAATTTTAAAATAATTAAAAAATCAGTTCACTGTCGTCGCAAAAACCTAAAATGTCGTCGCAAAAAAATCTTTTGAGACAACCTTTATGTGATGAGAGTCTTTCGCGACGACTGTCGTCGCAAAGACTCTTTAGCGACGACTTTTAGCGATGACTTTTGGTGCTTTCGCGACGACTTTTGTCGTCGCAAAAAAGGGATTTTCTTGCAGTGTTTTGAAGTCGTCGGAGGCCGTGACTGAGGGGACCTAGACATAATTTATTGTTTACAAATTGTGAAATAAGCCAAGATGTTGTCCATTTATAGAGGAAAAATATAACGTTTAATTAATTATAATTATAATATTATATATATCACAATTTTACATGGTAAAAAATAAAATAAAATAAAATGTATCATCACCCCGCATTAAAGTTATCATTAACATTGTCATAATTGCTTTTAACTTTGTCCATTCATTCATTCTTTCTATGCTAACAATTAATCGTATTTATTAAAATGACAAAAATTCAATAACGAATCTATAATCCAATAACGTTCTAAATAAAATCGTATTTATTTTTTCTCCTATTTATATATAATTAAAATAAAAAAAATTGAAAGCTAGTTAAATTAAAGATAAAAAAAATACTTAGTTGTTTGATAATAAATAAAAAATATTATTATATTGTATTATTAAAAAAAGATAATATGTGTTTGCAAAAAATATTTCTTTTAATTTTTATTAACTTCAGGTATGAAATATCAATGTAAAAAATAAAAAACTTTAATTATGTGAATATGATAAATTTTGATTGTTGATTTTCAGATATTTCATTTTTATATTTTATCATTTTCAAAATATATACACATCACAATTGAAGTTTTATCATTTAAATTTGAAAAAATGACATCAAATAGCTCTGAACTTTCGACTTTATACATATTTATGTAGTGAACTTTATTTTGTGCACATTTGGTAGTCAAAGTTTTAAAATTGTTCCAATTTGGTAGTTGGCGTACCTGTTAAACCGGTTGCTTCCGGTTTCGATGCCTACGTGGACAATTTTTTAATGACGTGGCTACCCGTTTTTATATTATACCCGGTTTTATCTATGTGGTAGATCGTTTTTTAAAATCACCCGGTTTTATTACCCGGTTCTTACAAGTTGGATCGATCGTATGAAAAATGAACATGGTTTATAACCGGGTGATTTAAAAAACGGGTTGCCACATAGATAAAACCGGGTATAATATAAAAACGGGTAGTCACGTCCTTAAAAAATTGTCCACGTAGACATCGAAACCGGAAGCAACCGGTTTAACAGGTACGCCAACTACCAAATTGGAATAATTTTGAAACTTTGACTACCAAATGTGCACAAAAAAATGTTCACTACATAAATGTGTACAAAGTCGAAAGTTCAGAGCTATTTGATGTCATTTTCCCTTTAAATTTTAAATCTTGTTAGCAAAATAATTAACAAAAGTTTTTAACTTTATTTTAACACTTCTACATTTAAATCCAAATTTTTACATTTGAATTTAACGATGATCATTAAGGATAATAATGACGCACATTTATTTTAGGTAAATATTACTTTAATATTAATTCATTAATAAAAAAATTAAAATCAAAATTTAATGTAATTAAGTTAAGGTAGTAAATTTAGAAAATGAATTAAAAAATGACATAGGTATAATTATTGATTTTAATTAAGGGTATAAGAGACATTTCATATATAATTATGAGTTGTCATTAATTTGGACCATTAATTTCTTTCCATCCAATGGTCCAGAAACTACAAGTGGTTTTCTTATTTTATATACTGTAGATTTGAAAACATCTTAAAACCCCAATGGTGTTCGTTGATTTGGTATGGTGACTATCCATTCAACCTCCAAATTGTTCCACCGCCTCTTTTAACGGTAAATTCCATCGTCACCGACTAATTCCAATTTTCCACCGCCTCTTCAGCGGTGTGCCTGATTTTTGACAATAAGGGGATTAAGGTTTTTCACTCTAATGTGTGAAAGTAAAAGGAAAGGTTCAAAAGATAACCATAATACATCAAGAAATCGAGAAACCACTTCATAGTCATTGAATGAGATATTGCATCATGCAGAAATCAAGATGCATCATGTGGGAATCATGATGCATCACGAAGAAATTGTGATGCATTTATTGTTTTCCTTGGTTTTTCAATGCATTATGGGTTTCTTATAAACCCCACTACACACACAACTTTATATAAAAATAAACAGATATGAAAAAGTTACAAATTTCATATCCAAAAGTTTGTGCATTTTCTATATAAAGTTAATTAACTATAAAAAAAATCACAAAATTCATGTCAAAATATTTGTGCATTGTCTATGTAAATTTGTGCATTTAGTATGGTAATAATGTTTCTTACCGGATCCAACACACACATTCATATTGTGTATGTGAGAGCGAGAAATTGACAATTTTAAGCGATTGTTTTGTTGTTGTTAACCTTTTTATATAGTAAAACTATTGGGTTTAGCTGGTACAATATTTATTTAAAAAAAAAATTTTTATTGTGATGGTATATGCATTTTTTTCTTACAGATACGGTATTCATACTAATAGAAACTTATTTAGAAATATCATATTGGAATGAAAAATTGAAGTTAGTTCCATATGTGTAAGAAAAAAATTCATGTATCATATCGTTACAATTAGAAAAGTCCGTTAGTATTGTCCGACGTAAACCTAAACCTTTTCTAGTAAAGCATGAGCATTGTTCTTCATTCAACCTTTAAAATATTTATCAACTCTACTCAAGACTTGTTTTTACATCGATATTTTATAACAATTAACATGTAACAATATCACACGTCCCCTAGCCATGAGGGCGCCCAAAAGGCCGACCGCACAAGGCCCAACGGTTCATAGGGCCCCGAATTTCATAAGATCTTAAAGTAAAGAAGAACAATTGATTTTTCTTTTACTTATAGGCGGAAACAGATCAACAAATATGTTTGTATATAAACACGTGCGTACACACACACATATGTGTGTGTAGGATCCTTTTATACATTTGTGTCTAGAACTCCAAAAATAATTGGAATGGTCTTGATCACACACTACTAAACCCGACTCTATTTTTATGAATACACATACTTTTTTTTTTCAGCATTATGTTTAAAAAAAACTCGTCTTAACTTTTATTTGCTTTCTCTAATACGATGACATAATACCAAAAAAAAATTCCATAATACTTAATATATAAAATATTTACAAAAAATTATGTACCAATTCCATGTACTCTCCTAATAAAAAACTGGGTCCGGCGAATGTGCATGGACCCTATATGAAAAGAACATTTGTGGAGTTCACACCTCATTACCCAAAAGCGACTATTAAGATAAGGAAGTTCAAAGAAGAAAGTGCCAAAAAAATATAAAAATATGATGAAATGTACTTTATTTAACCTAATAATATATATTTTTTTGTGTTTAAATCGGATAAAATGTTGCAAGTTATTTAATATTTTGGTTTTTATAAGAAAATCGTAGACAAAGTATCACACATAAACACAATTTAGTTAATTTCTTTTATAAAAACAAATTTTAAATAAGAATTTCTGTATAAATTATGTTTGTAAAAATGATTCTCATTATTTTAATTTTCATGGATAAAACTGAAAATACATACTCCACGTGTCCTCTACTAACAAAAGCCGACCTTTGAGCAATTGTCTGGGACCCATCAATCTTAAGAGCTCTTTCTAAAAAAAACACTTATATACATAGGCTTATTAATGATTAAACACGATTATTGACTTGTAAAGTTTTAATTTCAATATTATCTAATTGCATGACTTTCTTTTATTCATTTAACATTTTTACTATATCTGAAATTTGCGCATTTTGAATACAAATATATTGAAAAGGGCCTTTTTATGGTTCTGTTCTAGACCCCAAAAACGATTGGACCGACCCTGCTCCTAACGAATGAATATTAAGGGTTCTTTAACTCCCGCGTTGCAGTGGGGCAATTAATAGTGATATTCTTTATAATATCAGAATATATTACGGGCTGTTTGACAAAAACTAGCTGGAGCTTACGGTCTTTGAAGTTTTTATTAATAGACGTGTTTGGTAAACTAGCTGGAGCTGGAAAATATAAAATTACATAAAAGTATATATAAATACATAAACAAAAGTAGAATAATTATAATTTATTTTTTATAAGCTCAAGTTGCTTCTAAAACTTACTTCAAGTAGTTAACGGTTTTATAAACTCCTGAAAGAAAAGTCATCCAAATGTAATTATAGATAAAAAGTAGTTGGTCCTTTTAAAAATCGTAATTTTAATCTCCCATAAACTCTTAAAAGCTATGTGCCAAGAAGGCCTATACAAATTTATGAAAGTTAGATATAAAATGAATATTATTTTTAAACAAAATATTAAAAAAGAAAAAACCAAAAAAGACATATCAGTATATTTAGATTGGTGAAGCATTAAAATATATTTTTAGTGAAAAACCACATATTCAAATAAACTTAAAATTACTATAAAAAAATTAGACAACTAAGAGAAAGCGGAGTACTCGTTTTGCAGTCATTGTCAAGGTGCTATCTAGGACGGCCCTAGTAGGTACACCACTCCATCCATCTTGGTCTCATTCTCTCTCGCCCAGCCTTGGTTCCATCATCAATTATAGTCAAGACTCGTCTTTATATCGATATTTGATAACAATTAACATGTAACAATATCACACACCCCATGGCCTTGACTTCTTAGGGCGCCCAAAAGGCCGACCGCACAAGACCCAACATTTCATAGGGCTCTGAATTTCATAAGGTTTTAAAGTCAAGATAAAGAACGATTGATTTTTGTTTTACTTATAAGCAGAAACAAATCAAAAAGTATGTTTGTATATACACACGTGTGTACACACACATATGTGAGTGTGTGTGTGTATGTATGTGTAGTATCCTTACAATTATACGTTTGTGTCCAGGACTCCAAAAATAATTGGAATGGTCTTAATCACACACTACTAAACCCGACTCTATATTTATTAATACACGCTTAAAAGATATTAATATTCAGCATTATTGTTTCAAAAAAAAAACTTGTCTTCCTTTTATTTCTGCTTTCTCTAATACAATGACATAATACCAAAAAAAATTAAGTTAAATAACAATTAATATAAAAAATATTTAGAAAATTCCATGTACCAATTCCATGTACTCTCCTAATCTAAAATTGGGTCCGGCAAATGTGCATGGACCGTATATGAAAAGAACACTTGTGGAGTTTACACCTCAATACCCAAAAGCGACTACGAAGAAAAGGAAGTTCAAAGAAGAAAGTGCCAAGAAATATAAAAATATGATGAAATGTATTTTATTTAACCTAATTAATAATATATTGTTTTTTTGTGTTTAAATCGGATAAAATGTAACAAGTTATTTTATAATTTTGTTTTATTAATAGACGTGTTTGGTAAAGTAGCTGGAGCTGGAACTGAAAAATATAAAATTACATAAAAGTATATATAAATAAATAAACAAAAGTAGAATTATAACGATAAATTATTTTTTATAAGTTGAAGGTACTTCTAAAAGTTACTTGAAATAGTTTATGGTTTTAAAAACTTCTGAAAGAAAAATCATCCAAACGCAGATTATGATTAAAAAGTAGTTGGAGATTTTAAAAGCCATAAGTTTAATCTCTCATGAGCTCTTAGTTGCGTGTCAAACAAACTCGTACAAATCTATGAAAGTTAGATATAAAATGAACATTATTTTGAAACAAAATATTATAAAAGAAAATACCAAAAAAGACATACCAATATATTTAGATTAGTGAAGCATTCTATAATATATATATATATATCTTTGTATGTATGTATGTATGTTAAACGAAAAACCACGTATTCAAATAAACTTAAAATTACTATAAAAAGGTTCACAGTCCTCGTCATGGTGCTACCTAGGATGACCCTAGCAAGAACACCACCACATCCATCACAGTCCCATTCTCTCTCACCCTGTCTCGCTCCATCATCCTGTCTCAGCTTTTCTGTCTCTCTTGTTCCCTCTCTATCTATCTCTACATTTTAAATAATAATTGGTATCGAGATAAAAAATTGAGTTTTTCCAAAATAAAAAAAATGGAGATGATAGTGAGAGAAAAACTGATGTGACGAGAAAAATGAGATTTGAGAATGGTCGAACTCTCACCACCCTAGATATTCCTCGTACTAATTTCTATACAATCAACTCATTTAATAACTATATAAGTATTGACTCGTACATAATAAAAAGCCAAGATAATAAAGATTGTTGAATGTTTTCAGCAAACAAAATTAACGATATACCCATATGTTGCTATGAAGATCTTATTTTTTAATTCAGTACATGTATTAGAATGTGTTTTTAAAAGAAAAACTGCTCATTGTCCATGAGGCTATGCAGAATGGTACGAGATGGGGTGTCGTACGTGGGACGAGAAATACTGGCCAGTACCTGAGGAACACCCCCCCCCCCCCCACCTCCCCCCGTCTCAAGCTGGTTATGTGCAACCATCTCATCCATCTCCGTTGTATATTAATAGGTCATTAGCTTCCAATAAATAAGATGCGTGCTTTGAGTCTCAAAACTTGAACACACATTGTGTATTTCCTTTTAATCTATTGAAGCTATAGTAAATTGAGTTTAATTAAATTACAACATACTTTTAAATAGCAGAACATATACTTTCATCAAAACGAATCATCATCATATCACATATGACACGAACACCATCAAAACTCAAGAAGTCATGTCAACATAAAACCAAGATAACTTCATCATCAAACACTCACACTGAGACATAACAAAAAACTCATCTTTTAATATAGGAAAAGTTACCAAGAAATGTAATATAAAATACAAAATTTGACAATAAAGGTATTGTAAAATTATTTTTTGCCAAGAAATGTAATATTGAAAATTTCAGTAACTTAATCATTAAAATAAGAAAGAAAGTTGATTTTTTAAATATTAAATCATTCGATAATTTAATTGTCTTACTGGCTTATTCGGTAGCAAGTTAAAATATATAGTTTTGAATAAGATAAAAAAAAAATACCAAATGACTTAAATAGATTGAATATACAATGACTTAATCGTGAAGAAGTGAAAAAAATAGTTTTTTTCAATATTAATAGTATATTAAAAACTTTTGTTTCATATTAAGAAAAAAATTGGGTGTTTAATTTATAGGTAAGTTTTGGTATTATATGAATTACGTGTGTTTAGGTGAGAGTGATATTAGAATTAGTTTTTATATCAAAGCCTTCGAAACAGATAAATACTAGTTTATTGCATGCGTGGCCGTGTATTACACGGTTTTTAGTATATTGGTTTTTGTATAAAGTATAAAAAACTAAATATAAGATAGAAATATAATTTTTTTTTATAACAAAAGCACATAAGAATGGTATTATTATGAACTATTAATTTTCTATATTTTTAAATATATATAAGTAGTAATTATTTTTTTATATTCTTGTAAAGTTTTATTATATTATAATTAATAAGTTATTAGAGTATTATATTTTATTTGAACTTCATATAGATTCTATTAGATTTGGATAAATATAATATAAATACTACTTTATTTTTATATATTATAAATTAACCACTTTAGTTATATTATATTTTATTTTTAAATAGAAAAATTCTATAATACACGTGGCATTTACTGGTTGATCCAAATGGCAATTTAATTAAGTGACATGTTAATAGAATAGATAGATTGTGACTCATAATGCAAGACGTTACAATGTTGTATTATTTTATTTCTACCGACTATCATACACCATATAAAAATTGATTATATACATTTAGAAAACGTTATTTATAAAACTAGCCATATAATGGGTTATATAAAAAAAATTAAAAGGTTTAAAACAAAATAGTCATTATTAGACAATTTCAAATATCAGACATGTAGTAACAAAAAAAGGTTTTAACATGCCTTAATTTTCCTTAAACAAACTTAGAGTTTTTGTCATATGTCAACATCAGGTTTAATCACATTGGAGTCTAATTTGTGACGTTTCAAAAAACATAAACCATTAATTTAGAAAGTATTTGTCTACTTATATATGGCTATTTTGATTTACACATCCGTTTTAATTGGTTAATTTTTTTGACTATTAAAAGAAAGAAATTTTTTAGAAGAAAGGAACTACAAAGTTGTTTGTTTTAATTATTGTCCCCTCAACCCCTCCCCCCCAAAAAAATCCAATGAATTTCGGATGTTAAAGGTTATAACTGATTGTGATGCTTAGGTGGCAAACATGTGACATCTACATCAACTTACGTGGCGTCTATGTGACATCATATACGTACTTATGTTTAAGGAAAATTGCATAAAAATCCATCAATTCAAACTACTATTTTTTTTTCTGATTAAACCCTTATTACTGTTATTATTATTGGTGGTCTTATTGTTGTTGTTATACTATTATTGTTAATATCCATAAAAAAAAGCAAATTCCATTATTAGTTTGTCTTCCTCAACGACTGACCGACGACCTGGCCTTCGCCTCCTTTTTCGGCCAAAATCCGACAAAGGCTTCCTCACTGTCTTCGTCATCTTTAATTATTCGTTCTTGTATTTTTCATTTTTTTTGTTTATGGGTTTGAAAAGGTTTCGACTTCTGATTTTGAATCATTTCGATAGATTTCTTTGAATGGACTTCTAGGTTAAAAAGGCTCTAAATCTTGTTTTGGATTTCGACTTCTAGGTTTGAAATGGTTCCAGATTTGTTCGTGTAGATGCTAGGATTTCCGGTTTGAAGCGTCATCTTGTTCTATATATTGTTTGTGTTAATGTTCTTAGGGTTCTTGATTTGTTTTAAAGATGAGTTTTGTTTTTTATTTGAATCGGTAGGTGGTGGTCGAAGGTGGTTCCGAAAGTTGTAGGGGTGTTTTTGAACTACTATGGATGGTGGTGGTTAAGGTGGCCGGAGGTGGTGATTGATGAACATGGATTTGAGGATTTCCAGATTAGTTTATGTGTTGCCTAATGATTGACTGGAGAGTGGGCTCTCCGAAGATGGTGGGAAGACAGAGATGGGGTTCAGGTGGCGAGAGTGATGATTGATGAACATGGATTTCCAGATGAGTTCATGTGTTGGCTGATACTTGACGGCAGAGAGGGCTCGCCGGGTTGACAGAGATGGGTGAAGTAAAATTAACGGTTTATCAATAAAAATAATAATAACAAAAACAACAACAATAATAAAATGTTTAAAAAAATGACATGTTAGCCGGTGCAACTAGATCATTTGGTTGTAAGTCATCTTTTCTTAAAAACAACACCATTTTAATTAATGTTGGGAGCTTTCATATAAATATCCCTTAAAAAATGTAAAAATTTAAATATCACTTTTGAAGCATTCATGATTTATTTCAACCTCCGATCATATTCTCTTCGAGTGGCAACAAATAAAGGTTGAGAAGGAAATAAATGAAAATAAATGAGAAGTGAAGGCACTTTAAGTTTTGACAAGTTCATTGACCTTAAAGACGTATATGCGGCAAATTGGTGAGTGGATTGACTAGGATAAGAAATCACAGATAGATTATAAATTTTTGTATCTTATCACCTTCTTTTCGAGATGCACTTACGATTATATTTTCTAATACTTGCATGATCATTTATTTATACATACAATTGTGAACTAATGTTTTATAATTTAAAAGTGTGTAACTATATCATGCTACTGCCTAGGGCCCATTAACGTAAGGGGCCCAAAAAATTTCAATTATCTTAACCTAGGTCCAGTCCATTAACAAGATTAAGAAATCACAAACGCTTGCACGCTTTTCAACCTCTTTACTCTTCAGCGATTGACGAATGGCCAGGGCAATCTCGTAAACAATGGACAACTCTTCGATTCCTTCTCATCCATGGATGCAACGCACAAGACTGCACGAAGAGGGTAGGCATCCATTCTTCACCTCAATCGGTCAATACTCATCTTTAACCCCGTAACTCAATTCTCTCTCTCTCTCTCTCTCTCTCTCTCTCTCTCTCTCTCTCTCTCTCTCTCTCTATCTCTCTCTCTCTCTCCCTCTTGTGATATTTATATGCAGCTAATATTCATTTGAAGTGGAAAGTATGTATATTTTTGTATCTGCATATTGTTTAAGTGATCATGAAACCAAAAATATGTGTTTAGTTTGTAAAACAAGTTCAATGAATGATTAATTAATGCAGTAGAGTTTTACCAAATGATTATTAAAGATTAGCCAAGAGCCAAAGGAAAAAGTTTCACGTTGCCAATAGAACATGAGCTTCAAAGAATAGTTCTGTCAAAAAGAAAGTTTATTAAGATGCTCAGAGATGGTCTAGTATGCTCCCTTGAACACTATCATGTATTGGTGGTGCTCATAACTGCACAATCCTTGGAGTGTGCTACCTTGAACACTTCTGGCCCTTTATCGACTTTATCTATTCGCAATCGATTTACGTTAAGGAAGTCATTATGTTTCCGTTCGATTCATGTTCAACGTGTATCATCTATTTATGTTCTTTTAGAAAATATATTCTGAGACCGATCTACATGAAAGTTATCCAAAACAGTAATGAAAATGTTCACTATAAGGATTTGGTAGAAACAACAAGTTGCTTTTTTTTTTTTTTCATACAATTAGTACTAGATAATTGACCCATGTATTACATGGGTATTTTTAATAAATAAATATTTTAAAATCTCTATATAATAATAAAATATTATTACAAAAAATAATAAAACATTAATGTTAAGATGGTATAGATAAATTTTTTGAGATCTTATAAAATATTAATTTAAAAGTCATGATACTAGGATAAACATAGTTAATACAAAATACATCCCGGTCCGTTTTACGACATTTATTGGTATGTTATTATCACATCATTTGAATCCAATAAAATGAAATTTTCATATGGAAATCATTTTATGTTATTAAAAATATATAAAGTTATAAAATATTTGTTGGGAATTCGTATTGTTTTTCATAAAAACATAAACTTTAATCATATTAAATGCACAACAATAACTTTTTAAAATCACGAATTCCGTACACGGACCATCAAGTATACATAAGATAAGTAATCATGAAAGCATTAAAATCCGTACCTTTGTATTCGATGACAAGAATACACGAATGATATGCTCTCGGTATCCACCGGTGATGACACGGTCGAGCGGCGCCAGGTATGCAATCAAACACACAAAGAACGGGAAAACCAAAACACATACGTGTTTGAGTTTTGGTACGGCTGGGAAAACCCCACAAAACCCACACACACCACACACATCGAATGTGTGTGTGTCGTGTGTTTATGTAGAGTGTATCCATCACACACACTTTCTTTAGGGTTATGTGTCCATATATATATAATCTCTTTTTCTTATATACATGTGCCGCATGCGTGTGTGTGTATATATATTATTAATTATTAATTAAGAGTTTTAATTTTAATCAAACTCTAATATAATAATATAATATATATCTTAATAATTATCTTTATTATTTAAATCTTATATAATCATCTCTATAATTATATATTAAATAACATTTATCTTTTATATATTATCTAATAATATATAAATGAGTAGATAATTATTTATAATTATCTCAATTTATTTGTTCATGATTATCATTCTAATTATCTAATAACTAGATGACAATATCAATTCAAATAAATACATCTTTTATCTAATAACTAGATGACAATATCAATTCAAATAAATACATCTTTTATTTAATATCTAATAATAAATAAAAGACTAGATTACTATTTACTTAATTATCATCCAATGACAATTAAATCACTTACAATATCTTATATTGTACTTTTAGTCCCCGTATTTTGAGATATAATTAATCACACATTAATTTAATCTCAATGATCATTTTGTGTCATAAACAATATCCAATATCGTTTATTCAATAGTTTAATTGCATCTGCTCAGTTGTGCTCATCGGTGTGACCCTCAAGTGTTTTATGAAATCAGTCATGATGCAGTAGTAATGTCATCTTTACACACAATATACTAACATACTCCCACTTGTGTAAGACGACATACTGTCCTGCAGCATGCGCCTAAAGGAGGTCATGGCTAGACACTTTAGGCAACCAATGTCATAAAAACTCTGACTCCCATTCGGGCATTCTTGTTGAAACAGCCTTCCAAAAAGAAACTTAGGTTATATCTCATGCATCACGATATTTCAATGTGAATGCTAGGCATGGCTTGGATCAACCATAGCAAACGCGATTATGTTTCTCGACTCCATGATCTCATACTGAACTGAAACAGACAGATTAGAACACATTAGTTCTGTCCGAGCATGGCCATGCATTTCTGTCAGTATCGATCGCCGAGGGGCCCAGAAATATATCTTCTTAGTTAAAAGAAGGTGCAAATCCCATATTGACTATCTAGGCCTCCAGCACGACTCCCACTGCAACCAGCCTCGAACCGTTATGATCACCCAGTTACGGATGACGTTAGGTTAGGCCAAATGTACAGCAGCACCCGCACTAAAGTACGTAGACATCTCAGGTACTAAGGATTACCTTTTTGAGACGACTCATGACTATGATCCACAAAGTGGTCTCAATCGGTGGGTCAATCCAATATTTGTTCGCAACAAATACCTGTGAATTTGGTCCAACCTTTGCTATATTCATCACCCATGAATATCAACAAAAAACCATAGTAGCTTTTTAATTCTCGTTGTGGTTCCCACGACAACAAGCAGCTACGGAATAGTTTTAGAATAACTTCAAATTTATTCTTGGATTTCTAAAACATGCAAAATAGAACGACATTAAAGATATCATGTTGATCTCCTTTATCTCAATAAACACAACATGACTTCCATCAATTTAATGCTACTGTTCCTTTATCAAATGTAACGGTAATATGATCTATCGAAAAATTAATTTCAGACATGATCTTAGTGGGAGTGTTCTCTAGATAACTGACTTAACTTCCATTACCGTTTATCTTTGAAAAATTACACTAGTTCTTTATTACAACTTCTTGTAATATTATTCAGACTCATTCTGAATCTCCTTACAAATTTATATCCATTATCTTTAGAGGAACTGGTAAATCACTCATAAAGACACCAGGATTAAAATTTAGGAGCTCTAGCAATTCAGATTAATTGCTACTAGTGATACGTTTAGATGTTTAGTCTTGAATATGACAGTATGTGGTTTATCTATACCTTAACAAAATATCTTTAATAACATCGTGTTCAACATTTGTGATATGTATCCATAACCACCAGAACCTGGTTATCGACAACATTTTGTTGTCGTGTTCCGTCAAGTTTGTCGACGAGTGTTTAAACAAGTCAAAGGCTATTACTTGACTAACCATCACACAACTTGACTAACCATCACACAAGTTGTATACATTTCACATGTAATTTTATAAAATGCGATTACTTCTTGTCTAAACAATCCTGACTTCTCAAGTCTAATTATTTCTGACAAGTGAAGTGAATTAACCTCCATGTAACTCCTTTACATTTAATTCTGCATTTTATTAGTTTTTATATAATCACGGATGACTATCCAACTCATATAATCTCTTGAACTAACTTTCAAGAATTAACAAGTTCAATGAAACAGTATTTGAACACTTGAACAATTTACACAACAACATGGTAACCCTTTTTATCTGAATATGACTACTAGCTTGTCCAATCTCCATTGACAAGTTACTATTCAAGCTCCACTTGAATCAATAGTCTATAATCATGGTTTAGTAATCTTAAACAATAGGAATTTCAAGCAATAAATTTTCAACTCCAAAAATTTCTTTATTTATCCCAAAAATATTTGCAAGAAATTCACAAAGTTGTTTACTACACCACGATAAACTATTGATGACATGAAAAATAGTGTCCGGCAGAGTATGCTCTAAGATGTCTCTATGCTCCCACTGAATCTGTCATCTCTTTTCACTTCATTTTAGTCATTGCAGACATTATGCATAAAACTTTGTTCAATTGGGTATCACATATCCAAGAACAATAGAAGTGACTGAATCAGATACACGAAGTCTCAATGCGGTCAACCTTGACCGTTTCCAAGTACTTGGGACAATTCCTTTCCCAGTGCCCAGTTTCCTAGCACTCAAAGAATTTGTCATCCTTGGATTTGACTTCACTAGTTCTAGGTTTTAGCTACTTGTTAGCTTTAACCTCCGACTTGGAAACTTACTTTCCCTTCCGTCTCTTTTCATGTCTTCTCTCCTTAATCATTCCCTCAGCAGTCTATAGCATCTAATGCAGCTCACTGATCATCTTCTCCATGCATATTGTAACAAATTACAAATTGGTAAAATTCCTTCAATAAGGAATTGAGAATTAGATTCGTGGTCATGCCCTGTGTCACGGGATACCCAAGTCTGCTAAGATGATCCAGATAACCTTTCATCTTTAGCACATGAGGTCTAACAGTTGTTCCTTCTGCCATTCTGCAGGAGCTCAGAGGCCTAGTCGTATATGTTTCTCAGTCTGAGCCTGAGTCTGGAACATATCCTTTAGCTGGCGACACATCTGGAAAGCTGAGACGTCCATAAGGTTAGTCCGCAGCTCAGATGTCATGGTCGCTAGCATTAGACAGGCAACATTGACCGAATCCTCAGAGTGCTTCTTGTGGAGATTTCTCTCCTCAACTGTAGCAGTCTCTACAGGAGCATGTTTTGGTGCCCTTTCCAGAATATACGACTTTCACTCTGTACTCAGAACACTAGTTAGATCTTATTCTCAGTTCAGGAAGTTGCCTCTTTTGAGGTCTCCATATCCCGAATGGACCTCAAAGTAGCAACATGTGCTTTTGGGGAGGATTTTCAAGTGGGGAAAAGATATTGACGTTATCATTGTTGTTGTTACTGTTATTGTCATTGTTATTATTAAACCGCTTCTACCTCTGTCTTTTTCAACCATCTTAAACATTTTTTCAAAAATTAGTATTTGATTAACAATTAATAAATCAATAACCCAAAATTCAGAAAATGACTTATTTATCCTAAGAACCATTTTACTTATTCATGCACCCAATGGAGGCTGAACCTACATGAATAAGCTACTCAGGCAGGCAACTTATTACCAATTACAACCCCTTTGCAACTCTTAGATCTTATGAGATTTTCAATTTCTTAAATTGATCATGTTTAATCTGATCCACACCTTGAGCAACAGTCTTACTGAGGAACCACCACTGACACACACCATATAACAACTGCAAGTCACTGACCCAAGGCTCACTTAGGATCCGCAATGCTCACCTCACAGCTCTCCGAGTTTGCGGCGTAAGCACCCAACGAAGGTTGAACCTACTTACGACAAGGGGTGTTCATGGATGGTTAACCGAAACCGAAATTGCATTTCGGTTGGTTAACCGGAGATACCGGTTCGAGCATTTCGTGAACCTAGACCTAAACCTAATAAAACAGGTAACCGACAATCGGTTAACCGCTTTTTTCGGTTCGGTTAATCGGTTAACCAATTAACCATTTTTTATTTAATTAATTAATTTTTAATTTAAAAACCTTTAACAATTAGTTCAAAAAAAACTAAAATTGTCTAAGATAATAAAAGTGATGAATAAAACGATAAATTATATATGTAGTATCTTTAAAAGATTGGACATTATTTTTAAATATCTAATAAAAACAATTTTATAATTTTCTAAATTAAATTGTTCAAGTGTAAATTTCGTTGTTTTGAATTCAAAGTTAATGTATACTAATGGATAAGTTATAATTTTAAATTATTGTTGGATAATTGTTAATATTTATAAGCATAAAAGTTAAAATATATAAAAATTAAATTTATTTTGGTTTTTCGGTTAACCGTCCGTCACCGAAATCGTGAACCTAAACCGAAACCTAAACCGAAGTTTTTTTCGGTTCGGTTAACCAAACCGAAAATATTATAAAAACCGGTTCGGTTAACCTCAAAATCGAAACGGTTTTTCGGTTTTTCGTATCGGTTTTTCGGTTTCGGAATTTTTTGAACACCCCTACTTACGACGACCGGTCACCGTGAGTGCCACTATATGGACGGTGTGTTGTGTCAGATTTTTAATTTGGGTTTATAACCAGTCTCTTACCAAGAACTAGTGACCAGTCAGGTTAGTCTGCGGGCAGGATCCTTTCAGTTCTAAACCTTTCGGAAATTCCACAGCCCGAGCAAGACTGTCCTAGACACCACCTATTCTGTTAAACAGTCCAGTCAATGTACCAGTTTTCAGAATTTCAACTCTTTGATCATATGACATTTTAAAAATAAATCTCTTTTATTTGAAAAACTAGTTTCATAAAAATGTCATATCTAACACCTAACAAAACAATTAAAGTTTCCGATTTAAACTTCCTTTTAAATACTTTAATTTTTCATCAAAAGTGATTGTAGTTTTAATTTCTTTTATTTATCTACTTTGTCACTACAACCACGCAGATAAAAATAATGCATAAACAAATAAAACATACAACCACATGGTGACATAGCCTTGCCGAAACTAAATTGGGTTCCGAGAGCCATACGGACAAACCAATTTGGTCAAAACCTAAGGGACAAAATCAACACACAAGGCAAGAAGGATGAACTCTTTCAGCTCCCCACTAGCCTCAGCATCCGATGATGTCACCAAGCGTACTTGATGAATGACCTCCTTTTTGATGGACATCTTCGCCAAGATTTTTACATAATTTTAATCTAAATACATTTGCCTATTTTCTAACCTATTACAGATTACACATAAAACCAGGATTCCAATGGCACGCAGGCCTTCCCAAAAATAACCAATTATAAAAATAGCAAACATCACGATTAAATAAACAACCATCTAAACAAAAGGGGTCTCAAGGCTCGGCTATGTCACAAACATAAATAAAGCAGTAAAGCTGGTAAATAATCCAGAATTCATTTTCATCTTGACATGAAAATAATTCCAAAACCAATTAATCCACCATTAATTGAAGTAATCATGTCCAATATCGTTCTTAAATTAAATACGGTTCGTAAACTCGAAATTCAGGAACACTTTCCAAAATTAGAAACTTTTTCCTGAAAAATTCAAATTCAATTCCATCTTTGCATTATCTTTGGATTCAAAACTACACTTTTCTTAAAATATTCAATTAACAATTCAAACACCTTTGAAACTTAAAATTACCATTTTAAGAAACTTTTTATTAAACAACCTTTAATAAATATAGTTATTATTTTCAAATAATATTGATAAATTATTTAAACTTCCTTTAAATAATTATCAAATAACTATTATTCTATAGAAACACCTTTCCAGAAATAAATAAACTTTATTTAAAATGTCAATTTTCTAAATAAACAATTTTACCAATAAAATATGTCTTTTAAAATATTTAATGAAAATTGATCATCTTTAAATAACACCAAAAACTTACTTTATGGTTTTAAACAATTTTTACCAAAAACGTTAATGTCGAGATCAAATCTCAAAATATTAAACCATGACCGAGCATGAAATTCAAAGTCACGATTTCATCAATTTGATAATAGAATCCTTAAATTAAACTCTCTTTAATTTAATAATGCATTTTATGAAACTAAATATTAAATGCATAAATTAAATCTAGTTTATAAATTAAAATTACCATTAATTTTAATTTCAACATTAAAACTTAACTTTTAATTAAAACCAATTTAATTTAAACGACGAATTACCGGAAAACGAAAACGAACCAACTTAGTTAACCGACTCATACTCGGGTTCAATAACCCATATGAACCGAAAACAAGTAGGGTATTAGAACCCTTTGACGGCTGAAATTAATAGAAGCCTTTAATCAACTCACTTTGATTATTTCGATTTCCATATTCCAATTAATCGCTTAATTATCGAATCAAACAATATTTAAACCGATTTGTGAATTTTATAAACTCATAAAGTCTCCCACTTTAATTTTGTAAAACCGAAAACACATTTAGTCACAAATGTTTAAATATTAATAACCAAACACTTTTGATTTATTAATTCGATTTTAACGCATTTAATTTAATCGTTCGAGTTTAACCGTGAATTAAACGACACGACGGAACAAATAATCCATCACCTTGGTTACCACATCACAACCGAGAGGTCATGGGTCTCAACCCATGGCCGAAATCTCTAGGTTTGATTTCGCGAACCGAAACGTTTAATTTTCCGATTTTAATCAATTAAACACTTTTAAACAATCAAACATCAACTAAATAAAACGAACTACGGTTTCAAAAACCCGAGTTTCGAGAAACTCCAAGGTTGGCCGAGAATCACCATGGGGTTTCCAAAACCTTTGGTCGATTTTCTCCAAGCCGATCAAAACCTTAAACGTTTTAATTATCGATTTCGATCGTTTAAACACTTTTAATTATTAAAAATCGAAACTTTAAGAACGTTGGACATAAATACTTGAATAATACTATCATTATGTTACTTGAGGTGGCTCTGATACCACTGTTGGGAATTCGTATCGTTTTTCATAAAAACATAAACTTTAATCATATTAAATGCACAACGGAAGCTTTTTAAAATCACGAATTCCGTACACGGACCATCAAGTATACATAAGATAAGTAATCATGAAAGCATTAAAATCCGTACCTTTGTATTTGATGACAAGAATACACGAATGAGATGCTCTCGGTATCCACCGGTGCTGACACGGTCGAGCGGCGCCAGGTATGCAATCAAACACACGAAGAACGGGAAAACCAAAACACATACGTGTTTGAGTTTTGGTACGGCTGGGAAAACCCCACAAAACCCACACACACCACACACATCGAATGTGTGTGTGTCGTATGTTTATGTAGAGTGTATCCATCACACACTTTCTTTAGGGTTATGTGTCCATGTATATATAATCTCTTTTTTTATATATACATGTGCCGCATGCGTGTGTATATATATATATATAATTAATTATTAATTAAGAGTTTTAATCAAACTCTAATATAATAATATAATATATATCTTAATAATTATCTTTATTATTTAAACCTTATATAATCATCTCTATAATTATATATTAAATAACATTTATCTTTTATATATTATCTAATAATATATAAATGAATAGATAATTATTTATAATTATCTCTATTTATTTGTTCATGATTATCATTCTAATTATCTAATAACTAGATGACAATATCAATTCAAATAAATACATCTTTTATTTAATATCCAATAATAAATAAAAGACTAGATAACTATTTACTTAATTATAATCCAATGACAATTAAATCACTTACAATATCTTATATTGTACTTTTAGTCCCCGTATTTTGAGATATAATTAATCACACATTAATTTAATCTCAATGATCATTTCGTGTCATAAACAATATCCAATATCATTTATTCAATAGTTTAATTGCATCTGCTCAGTTGTGCTCATCGGTGTGACCCTCAAGTGTTTTATGAAATCAGTCATGATGCATTAGTAATGTCATCTTTACACACAATATACTAACAATATTGATTGGTATTTAGCTTTTACATAATTGAATTGCACAAATTTTATTAGACAATCATAAGTAAATCCATATACTATATTTTTTTGAAATATTTTTTAAAAGATAAATGTTTAATATATATAATTTAAATTTATTTTAAGTGAAAATAAATTATTTAAAAACTATTCTAGAATTATAATTGTATGAAACTATAACATTTGTTTAAATTTTTAGAAAATAATAATAATATAACATCTTAAAAAAGTAAGTATATTTGAAATTCAATAACATTTTCCATTAGAATGGACAATCATTTTTAAAAATTACAGATAATTATAATTAAATACAACATTTAATGAAAAATATTATTAAATTCATTATATTATGATTAGAACAAATAAATATTCAGATAAAAAATTGTCTGAAATAGTCATTTTATAATAATAATCCATATTATAAAATGCATATTTTTAGATTCAAACTTTATTTTAATTCATAATTATGATACAAAAAATGGTATTTATGATATATAATAATATTATTAAATAACCGTAATCTATATGTTATATATATATATACATACATACATATATATACATACATATATATATACATATATATATATATACATATATATATATATATACATACATACATATATATATATATATATATACATATATATATATATATATATATATATATATATATATATATATATATATATATATATATATATATATATATATATATATATATATATATATATATATATATATATATATATATATATATATATATATATATATATATATATGAAACACCCATACAACAATAATACATATTTCAGCATAATTAACAATAATTTATACATCAATACTTGCGGAATTAGGGTAGAATTAAAACTTTTACAACTAATGCATCATAAGTGATGCATCCGAATAACAATTATTGAATCTACAAGGTTACAGGTCATGATCCTGCAAACGAATAATCAAGGCCAAGAGGTCGACTAACCCAAACCCAACACAATCATCAAAGCATACCGTTAGTCTCGAGTCTACACTCTGAATAATGAGGAAGAATATAAACTTCCCGCTCGATAGCTCAAACCTGCAAAAGGTTAACAACTAAAGGGGTAAACAACAAAAGTTGTTTAGTGAATTCTAAGATTAATATAAATAACAATTACATGCTAACCATGTCTATCCAACACATAATTTCTATCAACCAAAGATATAGGGGCCGATGATGGCCAATGCCAAGTTAGAATGGGATCACCTCATCCTCGTTGAGGACTATAGGTGTCCCACATCAATTATTTACCTATTCGAATTCCCAACAATATGCCTCATCTCACTGAGGACTATTAACATTCTCGACATTTATCAATGTCACATGTTCCATTGTCACCGCCCGGCCTAGCCGAGTCAAGGTGTGGAACCAACTCAATTCTTGGAATCCACTACATTGCTAGACATAGTCGAGCCAAAGTGGGGATTCCAATGCGTGTCATAGTATCACGTTGTAACGCTTTTACAAAGTTGCCTTACCAAATCGGCACGTTACATTACCACAGTACATACTACTAATGACTCCAATTCAAAGGTGAGAACAAACATGCTTGCGGCCCAACGTGTCATAATCATCGCCACGAAGGCTGCCCGTTGCCGTCCTCACATGATGTCAACACCGCCACTAGGATATAACTCATGCTTGCAGCCCAACGTGTCATAATCATCGCCCGCAGGCGGCCCGTTGCCGTCCTCACACGAGATAATCCCATCCAAATCCAAATACCACCTACCCCATGGTCGTCTAGGGTTCCCTGTCAAATTCGGGAGTGGTATTGCCTCTAGCAAGTATGAGGCTGTCCCTAGCAAGTACGAGACTGTCCCTAGCAAGTACGGGACTTCCGACAGTGCAAGTACGTCGGCATCTGGCATCCAAAGGGCCAGGAATGATCCATGGACAAACAAGGGGTTCAAAACGCATTCCACAACAAGTTAGGGTTCAAGAGGACTCATGAGAGTCTATAATGGTCCATAAGACCAATTAAGGAAACCACCCATGTGGATCTACTAACCGTTCTTCAATAATGGTCTTAACATATCATCGGGCTCGTTTGACATTACTAATAAGCCTACCGGTTAAATAGTCCTTTATGCCAAATCATAATCAATTAGATTTCCACGAATGCGACCCAATATACAACTTAAAGGGTCATGCATTTATCCCAACTATTATCAATCAATCACAAAAGTGAATAGTCCATCCTACTAGGTTAACCAACACGAATTGCCATCTTCCAATCCTTGTTATCCATACAGATAAGTAGTTAAGCATACTATATGAGATGCACGACAAACCAGTCCACAACAATATCAACTAGCATGACAATTCATTTTCAATTCATGATGCATGACAACATGTTCAATAAGGCTACAATGAATCCATCTATAACATGTGAATATGCATGATCAAGTAACATGTTATCAACAAAGGCATAAACAACAATTAACATGTAATCATTCATCTACATTAGTCCTAGAACTCACAGTGATTGGTTTAGAAGATTCCAATGCCATCAAATAAAGCCACAATAGCCCGGAGAATGGCTAACGCTTGCAATCAAACTCCTTTCGACTCAATTCACCTAGAAGCATTCATAACGCGTACACGTAAGCCCCCGAACACAAGATAAGCCCCTAATAGTGGGCTAAGGGTATTGGGTTATCAAACCGAAAGTACTAAGTTCATATGAGGCCTTAGGAGTTCTGGACTCGATCCAAGGCCCTCAAACCCTTTAAACACTTAATTTAGAGGTGCAACTAACGTATAAGACCCAAGCATCGACCACCGACCAAGCAAACTCATTTTTCGGAGCAGAATGATGGTCATAGCACGACTAGGACATCAGTCGCGCCGCTACCATGCTACTGGACAGCCCCTAGCTCAATTTTTGACATAAAAGCACACCAAAGTCCCCAAAACTCCCATAAACGTTTTCGTAACTTTGGAGGGACTTTACCAACAATATTAATAGCATATTAAGGTCACTTAGACACCTCTAAACATATTAGAATGATTCCATAACATTCCATGATTCTATGGAGCTCATACGGACTCCGAACGAGTCCGAAATTGACCGAAAGCTCCAACTGACAACACCAAGCTCCATTTGAGCTCTTTTTCAATTCTAATCAATTCCATATAAATATTTGACATATTTAGGCTATTATTAGGCATTCATAATATATTTAAACATTTAATTCAACCCAAAAATGATTAGGAACTCATTGAGGCATTTCACCGAACATTTGGCGTGCGGTTTTGGCTCCAAACACCAATCTTGAGCCTTTGCTCGAGTTTAACCCCAATCAATACATGAAATCATTAATCTAACATATTTAGACCATTTTATACCCTTTCCACCCATTTAAATCATAAAAGATAATCAATTGGTTCATATGAACTCTTTTAAGTTCACAAATGGGTTAAAACCCAATTCACCACTTCAAAGCTCCAAATGAGCATCTACTTAAATCCATTTGATTCCATATCAATATTTAACATATGTGGATGAAGGTTGAGCATATTTTTCTTACCAAAACAACAAACTCAAATTCATAACCCATCAAAGCTCATTCGAGCCCTAGATTGGGTTCCAACCAAAACTAACTCAAACTACCAATGTAGTTACATATTATGACTCCATTTTGATCATATAACAACATACTAAAAGATTGGAGCCTTTACAAAATATTTCAACAAATACCCATTTAGGGTTTCATATCCAAAAATGGAGGAATATAGAGAAAATGAAGAAGAAGAATAAAGGAGGTGATTATACCTTCAATATCCAACGAAATGAGCAAGATTTTAGCCCCAAAACACTTCAATCTTCAATCCCTACCCACCTCTACTCTTCTTTCTCCCTTTCTCTAAAAAACAAGAGCAAAACACACACAAACTATGTGTTTGTGTGTGTTGGACGGTTCAACAAAAAGGGAGGGGGAGGTTTTGGTTTCTTTGCCAAACACCACCTCCCACTTCTATCTTTAATTCAAAATACACCCCCCAACATTACCTCTATTACACACAACTACATTTTTACTTATATCAACTATTTGAGGTAATGGTTATAAAAGTTATAAATCCAAAAGTATCTTACTCAATTTTGTCAATTCATTAGCTAGCCAACATTATATTATTCAAGTCCCAATAATAACGTAATGAAATAATACTCAACAATTATCTTATAATAGTGCTTTTAGGTTTACAATTTTAATTGTTCAATAAAGTTAGTTACCTCTTTAGTCAATATTATTATTATCTCCAATTAATAATAATTATTTCAATAATTATATTAACTCAACATTATTAGGAATATAATTTACCTTCAAATTATTTGGGATGTTACTATATATATATATATATATATATATATATATATATATATATATATTAGCGATCATTGAAATCTATATTATAGATGTATATTTAGTAATAAATAGGTTAAACTATTTTTTTACTCATATTCTAAATTGATAATAAAAAATAGAGTTTTAAATGGATTGTAATTGATAACATAATTTTAAATTGGTATCAATATTAATGTTAGATTTTATGAATAAAATAGAATTTAAAATTTAAAAATATTTAGTGTTATTTTAAAAATAGTAATATTTAGTTAAAAATTTAATATATATCATTAACTAAGTAAATTTCCAGAAAAGAAAACAGATCTAAAAATTAAAAAAAATTACGAATTAGAAAATAAAACTTTTAGTCAAGTATTTATATTTATCAAATATTTTAATAGAAAATTAAAATTATTAATATTTTAATTATAACAAATAAATATTCACAATAAATTACGTTTGAAACATAAAATACTTAATAAATTAAAAATCAAATTATAATATGCATCTTTTTAATATAAAAACAATATTTTTATTTATTAAATGTAATGTTAAAATTATTATAGATATTTAATGCATAAATATTTTTAAATCATTTATGTCAATCTATAACTTTATATAATCAATAAAGCCAAATAATAAAATATGTAAAAAATTAGTTGGTTGGTTAATCAAGATAAACATTCTCTATTAATGTTAGTTTTTATTACAAAAAATATTTAGAAATTTAAGAGTATTTAATATCATATTGAAACACATAGTATTTAATTTAAAATATATTGATAATGTACAATTTTAAGAAAAAAAAGCATATTTTGAACAAATAGATTTTTTTATTTTTCAATTGTATTTGAATTTATTTACACAATTAAATTAATTTGTGTAACTAACAAATCTAAATAACAAAAATTTATAGTAAATAAAAAGTTTTTTCTATTGATATAAACATTCTCTATTATTCTAATAAATATATTCAACTAAGATATTAAAAATAAAATTCATTTCAATATATTTTTAGAAAAACATTTAAGTTATTAATATTTTTTAAGCATAGTTATAGAAGTTAAGTACAATAATTACATTAATTAAATTATATAAGTAGTAGAGTTATTTAAGGAAAAAGAGGAGGAAAAAAAAATTTTGGTGTAAGGAAAGAGTGTCATGTGGCACAAATCGTTTTGTTTTAGTAATATACTAGTTTATTACCCGCGTATTACGCGAATATTTTTAATATATATATTTTATAATAAAGTAAAAGGTAAAGATATATATTATTTTTAAGCAAAAATATATAATAATGATATTATTATTTATTTTTACCTGTTAATATTGTATAATTCTACACACATGAATATAATTATATAACTATTTATTTAAATATTTTTAGCCATTATTATATTATATTATATTTATAATTAATAAGTTATTAGAGTATTAGATTTGATTTGATTTGAATTTAAAAGTAGATTGTATTAGATATGGATAGATATAGTTTAAATTTATATATTATTTTGTAAAACTATAAACGGCACGTGTCGATTCATGGTGATGACACGTGGCTTCACGAGAGTTGAGTATATTTACTCTTTTAATAGTATAGATAGAAGATAGATATATAGATATAGATAGATTTGTTTCCATTTACTAATTGACTTGTGAGTTCCTTGTTTAACATATCTTAAGGGTGCGTTTGGCAGAGATAATCGAAGAGAAAGAAAATGAAGACAAACTATTAGTTTGAAGACTTGAATTGTATATATACATTCTTTATGAATTCTCAAGTTATATCAATGTATAGTCTAAATTCTTTTATTTCTCTAGCAATGGTAGACAATTAAGTTAAAACTAAAATTAGTGAAGGAGAATTACAACCATCATATGATCATTGTATTTTCAAATTTCAAAGTCTAAAAAACCATTGATTTTATCTTCATTTGTTTTTTTTTTTTCGATTCTTTCTAACAAACGCAACCTAAAAACTAAAGCAAGATGATAAAATATGATCAATTTATTCACTTTGTTTGAGACAACATACAAGTCGATGTTAGGTTCTTAATTATAAGCCTAAAAAATTAAAATCTTACATAATGATTAACCTTTCTTTTAGTACGCTCCTCATCGTTAGTATAATATAGTGTACGTGATCTACTTAGGTTCCATCATCACTTGTTTAGTATTTAAGGCTTTGTGTCTTAGTCACTTAGAATTTAGTTTGAAATATTGAACTTGATGTCATTATTTAGAGAGTTGTTAAATGGGAAATCTTTTTCGGTGTATCATATTGGAGTAAATAAAAGTATAATATGAGGAATAATACACACACAATATCAAATGAGAAACTAAGAGGGCGTTTGGTTCGTGGATTTTTTTATCTGGGATTTGCATTTTGTCAAAGGATTTGCATTATGCAGCATTTGCATTTGTCAGGATTTTTTCAAAAAATTTGCATTATCTTATAGAAAAAATTTGTTAATCTGAAAAATGCAAGCAAAATGGGATTTAAAATCCTAGGGGGGAGGCTGGGATTTTAAATAACAAAGAATGGAAGGATTTAAGAAATCCTGGGATTTTAAATCCTTACTGAAATCTGCGAACCAAACACAGGATTTTAAATGCAAATCTTAGGAAATCCCAGGAAATCCGCGAACCAAACGCCCCCTAAGTATATCTTGAGAGGTGCGATAAACACTGTGATTTTTTTTAACGTATTGATTAATCATTTTTTGAATATATAAATAATCAATCATAAATTTCAGATTAAATAAATCAATAATTCATTATTTTTTAATATTGATTCATTAATTGTTGAATTTATAAATAATGAATCTCAAATTCAAAAAATAAGTGAATCAATATATAACATGTACACAATTAGTGAATCGCAGTGTTTCTCACATTTAAAATGATCATTTTACCATTACATGTTTAATAATTATTATTAATGTTGTTTTTAATGATACTTCTATTATTATTAAATAACAGACTAATCTAAAAGTTTAAAAATACCTTTTATATTAATCTATATCTATTAATAAAACAAAATAATTTTGTCACATGTCATTCTCTCGTGACATTTCAATTTCGTTTTCCCGCCCATTTTATTATCATAATTTCTATCCCAATGTTAAGGAAAGTTAATAACTCTAATTATTTTTTATAAACTATTTATGATATTTAATATCATATTAATTAAAACATTAAATAAATCTACATATATAGTAAAAAATTTATGGTTTAACCTTCTATTTCAGTCAGAAAAAATTTATTTATTCGTATATTATGTATTTTAATTTTATAATTTTTATCGTTTAGATAATTTATTTAGTGAGTTTAATATAAGCATTTGATTATTAAAAATTTATAATTGTAATATACTAATATAATTTTATATGTATTTAAAAAAATATTATTTTATAAATATATCCCATGTAATACATGGGCAAATAACTAGTTTAATATAAAAGACATAAATTTGAATAATAAAATATTAATAAAGAAAAATACATAATAATTATTATTAACTAAAAACTAAAAGATAACGTTTTGAGTTTATATTTTTTACTTAAAAAAATAAACATTTTTTAAATAAAATAAATAAATATAAACATTGTCAAAAGGTATTAAAAACATTTTTGACGCTTAAAATTTTTACATAAACAACTTTTTAATACTTTCAATAAACTTTAAAAACATTTTTATAGTTTAAACATTTTGAAAAAACATGTTTAAAAACTTAAAACATTTTGAAAAACTTTAAATGTTTTGAAAAGTTTAAAATTCTTTTTCAAAATTATATTTTTTGAATGGTTTTAGAAAAGTTATAAAAAAAATTAAGAAAAAACTTCAAATTTATTTATTGTTTCATCAAAATATTTAATTTTTTGTTTTACTATTCATGAAAACGTTTAATTTTTTCAACAAAAAATCAAAAAAGAAACCTAAAGTTAAAAGACTTTTGTTTTTAGTTTTTAATCATCAAAATAATAAAATAACAATTTATATGTTTTTATAGATATTTAATCGTTATTAAAAATCATATAACGTAAAAAGGATACAAATGAATACTTAATAAAAATAATATATTTTATGATTTATAAAAATTTTACATTTTATTTTAAATATATAAACTCAAAACGTTATTTTTTTAGTTTTTAATTGATAATAATAATTATTCGTATGTCTTTAAGAATATTTTATTATTTATTTTCTTGTGTTCTACACTAAATTAATTTTACTGGTTTTTAAAATTATTTTGAATTTTTTTATTATTTTATAATAATAGAAATAATAATAAAAACAACATTAATAATAATTATTAAACTAGTAAGGGTAAAATTGTCATTTTAAATGGCCAAAAGACCATATCTGTAACAAAACTTCAACCACAATGACTGTCAGTGTGATTTTTAAAGTTAAATGACTCAATCCATGATTTCTAATAAACCACATTAACGAAATTTGTAATTTACCCTTAGGCCAAAGGGAGTGGTTGGCGAGGATGCCAAACAAATCTGCAGCCACGTCAGCGCCACGTCAACTTTGTCATCCTTTGCCATTTTGATGTCATACATTTTCTTTTATTTTTATTTTAAACTTAAAATAAAAATATTGAAATAAAAAATAACATTTAATTAATAATATTAAAATTAAACATAACATTAAAAATTAAAACATTCAATTTAAAAATCAAAACATTCAACTCAAAAATTAAGACATTCAAACTAAAAACATAATTTGTTTTCTAAAAAAACATACTTAAAAATAAAAACCTACAATCCCCATTTTTTTCTAATTCTCCCTTTTGTTTTAACGCGGCTTCGAGTTGTTTTCCGGTCAAATGACTAATGTCCAAGGGTGGCAATATCAGCCCGTTCAAGCAAACGGGTCAAACGGGTTAATGACCAAAATTCATAAATTTTACATACTTTTAAAAAAATTCATAATTTTAAAAACTAAGATAGAAAATAATTTTTTTAAATGAAGTTTTATAAAATGGGTCAAACGGGTTAATGACCAAAATTCATAAATTTTACATAATTTTAAAAAAAATTCAAAGAACAATTTGTTTAATACACCATTTTATAAAACTTCATTTAAAAAAAATTATGTTCTATCTTAGTTTTTTACAATATGACAATTTAACTGTTTGGTCCGTTGGGTGAAGATTGTCACCCCTAAATTGTCTTTGAAATAAATTCTCATGTCACAAGCTTTTTTTCTCTCGATAATCTTTTCTTTTTTCTTTTTTCTTTTTTAACACCAAATGTCTCTGAAACGCCGACGAAAATAATACCCTCGAAAAAGGAACGGCCCGAGCAGCTTGTGAGTAAACGTTAACCACTTCCGCGATAAATTCTATTGACTCCGAAAATGAAGATAATGAAGACATTTTTTTAAACTTTGTAATGTGTGTATATTAAGAGGGAGTAAATAAAGTAATGAGAGAATAGATATGAGATAAATGAAAGAATGTGTTTGTATATATAGAGAGTAAATGAAATATAAATAATTATATAATAATAATAGTAATTATATA
Organism: Centrapalus pauciflorus; assembly: GCA_020465985.1. Taxonomy (NCBI): domain Eukaryota; kingdom Viridiplantae; phylum Streptophyta; class Magnoliopsida; order Asterales; family Asteraceae; genus Centrapalus; species Centrapalus pauciflorus. Next base: position 502,597 of record JAANYP010005957.1, read on the forward strand.
TATATATATATATATATATATATATATATATATATATATATATATATAAAATATTAAAATGGAAGGGAAAGGGCTCGGCAATGGAATGCCGATGCCGAGTTCAAGAATGTTGATGCCAAAGGGACGGGGTGGTGTTCCCCGGATGTCACTTGGCACCTAACTAAAATCTCACTTGGCATGACGTGGATACGACACGTGTATAATCTATAATTTCTTTGATAAAATAATCATTGCAATAATTAAATAAATTTAGAAATATAATAGCTTCCTATTATTTTGGATTATAAATTTAAATTTGAGTCTATAACTCCTATTATTTTGGATTTCAAATTTAAATTTGAGTCTATAACTCTACTCTTTTGTTGGCTTCTTATCCAAACTTCTTAGATTCTATAATATTTTTTTTTTCCTTTTTTGGTTATTATTTAATTTTTAGTTATGTATTTTAAAGTTAACCACTCATTTTATATATTTTTTATGATCACTTTAACAGTACAATATTGCTATTTTATTTGTAGTTTCTGTAATAATATTTCGGATATATATATATATATATATATATATATATATATATATATATATATATATAGTTTTGAAAAAACAAGTTATCTACTATTCCGTGTAGTACACGGGTAATATAATAGTTATTATTAAAACTAGTTTATAGCCCACGTATTACGTAGATATTTTTAATTAAATTTATTTATATAAAATGTATATGAGTAAAAATAAAAACATTCAAAAATAATAATTGTGTTTATAGATTCCTTATTGGATTTTTGTCATTTTAATAAATACGATTAATTGTTATCATAGAAAGATTGAATAAATGGACAAAGTTAAAAGCAATTATCACAATGTTAATGATAACTTTAATGCAGGGTGATGATACATTTTATTTTATTAAATTTTCTACCATGTAAAATTGTGATATATATAATATTATATTTATAATTAATAAAACGTTATATTTTTCCTCTATAAATGGACACCATCTTGGCTTAATTCACAATTTGTAAACAGTAAATTATCTCTTGGTCCCCTCAGTCACGGCCTCCGACGACTTCAAAATGGAAAAACCTTCCACCTTAAATCCATTGGCGGCCGAATGGAAACCGCGAAAGGAATCCAGCATGCTCTTTATGACGTTTTCTAGAGGTACTTCAGTTAGTTAGAGAGACTGATGTCGCTTCATTTTACACTCGATATGTCAATTTTTCTCAAACGAGACGATAATTTCGCAGAAAGGCTCACAACATAATTTGTATCATATATTCCTCAAAGGAATCCACCGAACTTTAGAGATATTGATTTCAATTGAACTTAACTGTTCTTGCAAGTGCAAAACATTTTTCAATATCTATAAAGTTTGGTGGAATCCTTTGAGGAATAAATGATGCAAATTATGTTGTGAGACTTTTTGCGAAATTATCGTCTCGTTTGAGAAATTGACATACCGAGTGAAAAATGAAGCGACATCAGTCTCCCTAACTGAAGTACCACTAGAAAACGTCATAAAAAGCATGCGGGATTCCTTTCGCGGTTTCCATACGACCGCCAATGGATTTAAGGTGGAAGGTTTTGCCATTTCACTACAAGAAAGTGGGTTTTTTGTGACGAAGGCTTTTGCGACGACATTTTCTAGTCTGCGACGATAACTTGTTGTCTCTTTGCAATGTTTTTGTGGCTAGATCTCCGGCCAAGGCCACCGCTGCCGCCAAACCACGGTTGCCGCCGTCTAAGGTTTGCCAATATCCTCCGACGATTTCTCCGGCTATATACATTGTGAAGGTAAATTTCTTTCTTTTGCTTTTTTTGGTGATATTTAGTTGATATATGTTAAGTTTGATTATATATATTTATTTGTTGGATATTTAGTTGATATAGTTATTATAAATTAAGATTTGTTGAATTATTGTTTATATGTGTTATTATGTGTTTTATTTGAGTTTAAATTGTTTAGTTTATTCTAAGTTGATAATTATTTATTTATTAATTGTATAGTTAAATAAATGCCTTTTTTATAATCACTACAAGAAATTAGGATTTGTTTATACTATTGTTTTTAGCTAAAATTATGTAATTTTATTTTGAGTTTAAAAATATAGTTTATTAAAACAATTGAGTTTAAATAATATAGTGATTTTTATGCGTGTGAGAATCATATAGTTATTTTAGATGTATCAATTGTTATGTTGGTTGTAAGTTGGTAATTAGTTGTATATTAAAGTGTATGTTTTGTAATATTTTATTTATTAATTGTATAGTTAAGTGTCCTTTTTACAAAATCAGTATAAGAAATTAGGATCTATGAAATTAGTAATTGTTTGTATGTATGATTATGCGTGTATGTATGAAAGATGTAGTGATATCAATTGTTTTGTTGGTTCTAAGTTGGACTTTAATTTGGATCACAAAAAATTAGGATCCATGAAATTAGTATTTATGAAATCATTATAAGAAATTGGGATCTATGAAACAATGATTTGTTTATATGTATATAGTGATTTTAATTTGTTTATATGTATATGAAATCATTAATTTGTTTATATGTATGTATGATTATGTCTATATATATATATATATATATATATATATATATATATATATATATATATATATATATATATATATATATATATATATATATATATATATATATATATATATATATATATATATATATATATAGACACACACACACACACACACGAAAGAAGTATGATAGTGTATATATATTTGTATGAAAGGTGTATGATTGGTTTTATAACATTAGTTTTTTTTAATATATATTTGCAATTGACTTTATTTATCATATAGCTCATATTTACGTGTTTTGTTTATAAATTTACTTCTTTTTCTTTAAATCAATTTGCAATAATCATCATAAGCTTAGAATATATATACCCGTCCGAAGTTGATTTAGAAATTAATTTCGGACTGTCCCCAATTTGGGACTGCTTTTTGAATACTTTACTTCATTTAGGATGTGAATGGGTATTACATTGATTGGTTGTTTAAGAAAGATTCGGTTGTGATTTTCTCTTTGTATTTATATATATATACTTGGGAGCTAAGGGGAAATGCTGCCGAATTTTTCTTAAACGACCATTCGTGTAATATGCATTCACATATGAGATAAGATATTCAAAAAGTGGGTTTAGAAGCCTACCCTTAGACATATCGAACACAATATACATGGTTTAACTTTTCTAATAAAGCAGTTATGACGATTGATAAGAGTTGGTGTGCATCGAATAGACGTAACTCTAAAGAGTTTTTGGATGGTTTAGCAAATTTTATGGATATTGCGAAGAATTACGGTCAACGAAAAAGGGAAAGTGAGATGTCCGTGTAAAAAGTGTTCGAACATGTATTTTCACCCCCCCTCCCCCCCGGGTTATTGTAGAGGGTCACATAGATGTGAGAGTGTTTCAGCGATCATACACTCAATGGTTTTTTCATGGTGAATCGGCAACTCCTCGAGTTGTGAATTTGTTATGTTAAGTGTTACAATCTGTTATGTTAAGTGTTATTGAATTTGGATGGATTTTAATCGTTAAGTTTTTAAATATAGCAGGAATTTGTATGTTTTGGGATTTACAGATTGTAAATCCTGGAATTGTCAAAAAAACAAAAAAAAATTATTTTAAAAAAAAAGTACCCTTTTGCGACGACAGTCGTCGCGAAAAGTAATTTTAAAATAATTAAAAATCAGTTAACTGTCGTCTCAAAAACCTAAAATGTCGTCGCAAAAAAGTCTTTTGAGACAACATTTATGTGATGGAAGTCTTTCGCGACGATTGTCGTCGCAAAGACTCTTTAGCGACGACTTTTGGTGCTTTCGCGACGATTTTTGTCGTCGCAAAAAAGGGATTTTCTTGCAGTGTTTTGAAGTCGTCGGAGGCCGTGACTGAGGGGACCTAGAGATAATTTACTGTTTACAAATTGTGAATTAAGCCAAGATGGTGTCCATTTATAAAGGAAAAATATAACGTTTTATTACATAAATGGTCCCTGTGGTTTATATGAAATGACGGTTTTGGTCCCTGAAAGAATTTTATTACACCAGCAGTCCCTAAAATCGAAAAGTTGTAACATTTTGGTCCCTGAAACTAACGGCCGTTAACTTGAACCGTTAGTTTCAGGGGCATTTTTGTCTTTTTGACTTTCAAGGACCATTTATGTAATTTTCAAACTTTCAGGGACCATTTATGAAATTTTCATACTTTTCATATATATATATATTTATCATTTCTTTCTTTTTTATAATTTAATTATCCAAATATTACATTTTATTTTTTTTATTCCTTTTGTTTTAATCATTAATTTTCATTTGTATGTTTATTGTTATTATTAATGTTATTTTTGTTTTATACATTACTATAATTATTTATTTAAGTTTATTATATGATATACCTGGTTCATTTTTTTTCAATTATTTATTGAGATCCAAATATTTCTGTATTGTTTTTTTTCATTTAAGAAAAATAAAAATAAAAACTAGTTGTAGTTTGTTCGTTTGGAAAATCTAAAATCGAAATGATTTATTTCTTTTCTCCATTAAAAAAATTCAAAATAACAACGTGTTGAAGCTTTTTTCGTTTGGAAAAAGAATATAATCAAAAAGGTTCGTAGTTTCTTCATTGCAAATAATTAATAAATTTTTTTAATTCTAAATGGTTTGAAAAAATCAAGAATTGGAATGGTTCATTGCTTTTTAGTCAAATAAATTATATTGCAAATGGTTTGTGGTTTTTATTGAAAAATTGAAATTGTATTGATTTTTTTATCTACGTTTAATTAAAAATCAGAATTATTCTTTTGTTTGAGAGAAATCAAAAATCATAACGGTTTACCATTTTTTGATCAAAAAATGATGAACCATTATAATTTTTTATTTTTTAAACAACGATAACCATCTTGTATTAAAATTTCTTTTATAAAAAAAATGACGAACCATTTTGATTTTAATTTTTTTGATCAAAAAACGGTAAACCATTATGATTTTTGCTTTTTTTTTTTCAAACAAAAGAACCATTCTGATTTTTTAATTAAACGTAGATAAAAAATCAATACAATTTCAAATTTTTCAATAAAAACAACAAACCATTTGGAATTTAATGTCTAAAAAGCAATGAACCATTCAAATTCTTGTTTTTTTCAAGCCATTTAGAATTAAAAAATTTTATTAAGTATTTGCAACGAAGAAACTTCGAAACATTTTTATTATATTCTTTTTCCAAACGAAAAAAAACTTAACACGTTTTGTTATTTTGAAATTTTTTTAATGGAGAAAAGAAATAAATCATTTCGATTTTAGATTTTCTGAACGAAAAAACTACAACTAGTTTTTATTTTTAATTTTCTTAAATGAAAAAAATAATTGAAAAAAATGAACTAGGTTTATCATATAATAATCTTAAATAAATAATTATAGTAATATAAAAAAATAACATTAATAATACAATAAACATACAAATAAAAATTAATGATTAAAACAAAAGAAATAAAAATAAAATGTTATATTCGGATAATTAAATTATAAAAAAAAGAAAGAAATGATAAATATATATGAAAAGTATGAAAATTTCATAAATGGTCCCTGAAAGTTTAAAAATTACATAAATGGTCATTGAAATTCAAAAAGACAAAAATGCCCCTGAAACTAACGGCTCAAGTTAACGGCCGTTAGTTTCAAGGACCAAAATGTTACAACTTTTCGATTTTAGGGACTGCTGGTGTAATAAAATTCTTTCAGGGGCGGAAACCGTAATTTCATATAAACCACAGGGACCATTTATGTAATTTACTCTAATTATAATTATAATATTATATATATCACAATTTTACATGGTAAAAAATATAATAAAATAAAATGTATCATCACCCCGCATTAAAGTTATCATTAACATTATCATAATTGCTTTTAACTTTGTCCATTTATTCATTATTTCTATGATAACAATTAATCGTATTTATTAAAATGACAAAAATCCAATAACGAATCTATAATCCAATAACGTTCTGAATAAAATCGTATTTATTTGTGCATTTAGTATGATAATAATGTTTCTTACCGGATCCAACACACACATTCATATTGTGTGTATGTGAGAGCGAGAAATTGATAATTCTAAGCGATTGTTTTGTTGTTGTTAACCCTTTTATATAGTAAAACTATTGGGTTTAGCTGGTACAATATTTATTTAAAAAAAATTATTGTGATGGTATATGCATTTTTTCTTACGAATACGGTATCCATACTAATAGAAACTTATTTTGAAATATATCATATTGGAAAGAAAATTGAAGTTAGTTCCATATGTGTAAAAAAAATTCATATATCATACCGTAACAATTAGAAAAGTCCGTTCGTATTGTCCGACGTAAACCTAAAACTTTTCTAGTAAAGCATGGCCATTGTTCTTCATTCAACCTTTAAAATATTTATCAACTCTACTCAAGACTTATTTTTACATCGATATTTTATAACAATTAACATGTAACAATATCACACATCCCCTGGTCTTGAGGGCGCCCAAAAGGCCGACCGCACAAGGCCCAACATTTTAAAGAGCCCCGAATTTCATAAGGTCTTAAAATAAAGAAGAAGAACAATTGATTTTTCTTTCACTTATAGGCGGAAACAGATCAAAAAGTATGTTTGTATACACACATGAGCGTACACACTCATATGTGTGTATGTGTAGGATCCTTTTATACATTTGTGTCAACAATTCCAAAAATATTGGAATGGTCTTGACCACACACTACTAAACCCGACTCTATTTTTATGAATACACATAAAATTCTTTTATTTTTCAGCATTATGTTTCAAAAAAAAAAGTCGTCTTCCATTTATTTGCTTTCTCTAATACAATACCCAAAAAAAACCAAAAATCAATAATACTTAATATATAAAATATTTACAAAAATTTATGTACCAATTACATGTACTCTCCTAATAAAAAATTGGGTCCGGCGAATGTGCATGGACCATATATGAAAAGAACATTTGTGGAGTTCACACCTCAATACTCAAAAGCGACTATTAAGATAAGGAAGTTCAAAGAAAAAAGTGCCAAAAAAATATAAAAATATGATGAAATGTACTTTATTTAACCTAATAATATATATTTTTTTGTGTTTAAATCGGATAAAATGTTTCAAGTTATTTAATATTTTTGTTTTTATAAGAAAATCGTAGACAAAGTATCACACATAAACACAGTTTAGTTAATTTCTTTTATAATAACAAATTTTAAATAAGAATTTCTGTATAAATTATGTTTGTAAAAATGATTCTCATTATTTTAATTTTCATGGATAAAACTGAAAATACATACTCCACGTGTCCTCTACTAACAAAAGCCGACCTTAAGTAAAAGTAACATGAGCAATTGTTTGGGACCCATCAATCTTAAGGGCTCTTTCTAAAAAAACTATTATATACATAGGCTTATTAATGATTAAACACGATTATTAACTTGTAAAACTTTAATTTCAATATCATCTAATTGCATGACTTTCTTTTATTCATTAACATTTTTACTATATGTGAAATTTGCTTATTTTGAATACAAATATATTGAAAAGGGCCGTTTTATGGTTCTGTTCTAGGCTCAAAAAACGATTGGACCGACCCTGCTCCTAACGAATGAATATTAAGGGTTCTTTAACTCCCGCGTTGCAGTGGGGCAATTAATAGAGATATTCTTTATAATATCAGAATATATTACAGGCTGGGTTTGACAAAAACTAGCTGGAGCTTACAGCCTTTGAAGTTTTTATTAATAGACGTGTTTGGTAAGCTAACTTGAGCTGGAAAATATAAAATTACATAAAAGTATATATAAATAAATAAACAAAAGTAGAATTATAATTATAATTTTATTTTTTATAAACTCAACTACTTCCAAAACTTACTTGAAGTAGTTTACGGTTTTATAAACTCCTGAAAGAAAAGTCATCCAAACGCAAATTATAGATAAAAAGTAGTTGGTCCTTTTAAAAACCATAAATTTAATCTCCCATTAGCTCTTTAAAGCTATGTGCCAAACAGGCCTATACAAATTTATGAAAGTTAGATATAAAATGATATTATTTTTAAACAAAATATTAAAAAAGGAAAAATCAAAAAAGACATATAAGTATATTTAGATTGGTGAAGCGTTATAATATATTTTAAGTGAAAAACCACATATGCAAATAAACTTAAAATTACTATAAAATGATTAGATAAGAGTAAGCGGAGTACTCGTTTTGCAGTCCTCGTCAAGGTGCTATCTAGGACGGCCCCAACACGAACACCACTCCATCTATCTCGGTCCCATTCTCTCTCACCCAGCCATGGCTCCATCATCAATTACAGTCAAGACTTGTTTTTTTTTTATCAATATTTGATAACAATTAACATGTAACAATATCACACACCTGAGACGTCCTCATGAATTAATGATATAATTGTAGCAATCACCAGGATCGACAAACAACCCAATGAGTATCATAATAATTGAAATTGAGTACTTAAATCAGAATTAAGCAAATCCACACTAAAGCAATGAAAGTAAATGTCTACAGTGTTTAAGTCTAGCTATTACATCATCATAATTGTTTTAATAGTAACAAATTCCCAGCCCCAAAGCTACATCGTCCATGTACCAATTAGCTTCTAAGGTCACCAAGATAAGAATTTGATTGCTTAAGATGAAGGTCCCGCTACACTCTTGCCTTTGCCTGTAAACAATGTGAGTCAACAGTAAGCTAAATGCTTAGTGAGATAACAGATTATGCAAACAACAAATATTTCTTTACATGCAATGCTTAACCATGGGCAGTGTAAGCCCCATGTATGTGTGTACAGGCAGTGTAAGCCTCAATGTGTGTGAAAACCATGCAGTGCAAGCATGGGTTGGCAGTTCAATATGCTGATCGGGGATGTGCCGAACCTGATGGGATACGAGTGGGATGATCAGTCCCCGACAGTGGCCTGCTGTCATCCCCAGTCCAGGTCGCATCAGATTATGAAGTAATGATCATGCAGTGCAAGCATGATGTAAATAGATGCACTTTCAAATGAACGCAAGCTACATGTGTGTTACATGTCAAGTACGAGTGTGCATCATAACAACAAATCATTTCATGAGTGCCAAATGAAGTATATGAACAATGTGAACATGCCATTGAATGTATAAACATGAATGTAAAAACAATAAATGTTCGAATGATAATCTGCAACTCACAGTGATTGGTTTTGTGACTTGATCCTGAATCAATGTGTGTTTTGATAACACCACAATGATCTGTAAAGTAGGTGTAATAGTGAATTTGTGTCAGTAATTGCTTAAAAATTGTATTCTGTAATATTAAATGTAATTGGGTCTGAATTCGGACCACATCCGAATTCGGATGGTCCGAATTTGGGGTGTTGGTCCGAAATAGGTTGATCCGAAGTTGGCTAGGTCCGAATTGAGTGGTGGTCCGGATTACAATTAGTCCGAATTGAGGTTGAATCCGAACTAGGTTGGTCCGGATTGAGTATGATCCGAAATGGAGGTGTGGTCCGAATTCTGATGGATCATCATCCGAGTTCATACTTATTATTTTCCAACTTTTTCCAGAAATTCTATTTGGACCATTTTTGCATGTTTTTGTATGTAAAATTGTAAATATGAACTTGTACACACTATATCAACTTACAATACGCCATAATGTACCAAGAATCCCCATTTGTGTTCATTTTCTACAAGTCTTCGAAGAACACATACTAGAACACACACATAATTTCAAAATCATACTTATACTTTGAATCTGAATCTGAAAATTGGTATACCACATCAACAACACTCGATTTAATCATTGCAACAATAATATGTAACATGCATTAACATCTTGAATCAAAATCCTATGATTCGGATTTCACAAAAACCGAACCAAAAACCATCAAATTTGCAAGTTTGGATGAATGTTACCTTAAATCGTTTGTTGCAATGCTTATAGTTCCTTCCAAATCACTTGAATCCAGAATTTTAGCACTTGAATCTAACAATTTTCAGATTATTGGATGATGAATTGGTGGGTTTTTTTAGAGAGAGAAAGAGAGAGAGTCGAGAGAGTTAGAGAGAGAAGGAGATGGTGAAAAATGAAGGGGTTTTCTCTTTTTATGTCTATTTTTGACCCATTTGCATAACTCACCCCTCAACTTCGTATTTTCTCATTTAACTAATATTATGATCAAAGTAACTTAAATTGACATAATAATTCATTAACACAAACATTAAGTCCAAATAATTGTAAATTACACATAATTGAAAATTGGGATGTTACAGCATGGGCTCCACCACGCCTATACTTCGTCCGCGAAGTCATGCTGCGCTAAACAAACTTGGGTACTTAGTCTTCATGTCTTCTTCCGATTCCCAAGTGTGATTAGCTCCCCGATGATGCTTCCACTTGACCAGCACCATCCTGATCTCTTTGTTCCGTAGCTTTTTGACTTTTGTCTCCAAAATGCACTCCGGTTCATCAACGAACCTTAGCCGTTCGTCAATCTTAATGTCCGAATGATCAGTCCATGGTTCCCTTTCGGTCACCAGACTCTTCCTTAAGTACCCAACGTGAAATACCGGGTGAACACTTGATAATTCTTCCGGCAAGTCCAAATGATAGGACTGATTCCCAACTCTTTCTAGTATTTTGAAGGGTCCTATGAATCGAGGCGATAGCTTTCCTCGCTTTACGAATCTTGTAACTCCCTTCATCGGGGAAACCTTCAAGTAGACCCAATCATCTTTTTGAAATTCTATCGCTTTGTGTCGGCGATCATGATAGTTCTTTTGTCGATCTTGTGTCGTTTTCATGTACTGCCGTATGAGTTGGATCTTTTCATTTGTTTCTTGTAGCAAAGCAGGACCGGCTATTGGAGTTTCTCCTGTTTCCCTCCAACAGGTTGGAGTCCTACATTTTCTTCCGTATAGAGACTCGAACGGTGCCATCTTGATAGTGGAATGGTAACTATTGTTGTAGGAGAATTCAACCAATGGGAGGTGATCGTCCCAGTTACCACCCAAATCCATGACACAGGCTCTGAGCATGTCTTCGAGAGTTAGGATTGTTCTTTCACTTTGCCCATCAGATTGAGGTCTATAGGCAGTACTCATTGCGATACGAGTACCAAGACCGTTTTGCAGAGCAGTCCAGAAATTAGAAGTGAATCTACTATCTCGGTCGGAGACAATAGACTTAGGCACACCATGCCTAATAACGATTTCGTTTACGTAGATCTGGGCAAGTCGGTCCAGTGAGTAGGTTTCTCGGATTGGTAGGAAGTGAGCAGATTTGGTTAATCGGTCAACAATGACCCAAATGGCGTCATGTTGACGACGAGTCTTAGGTAGCTTGGTTACGAAATCCATGGTAATATGGTCCCACTTCCATTCTGGGATAGGAAGAGGTTGCATACTACCATAGGGTTGTTGGTGCTCGGCTTTGACTAGACGACATGTTTAGCACCTTTCAACATACTGACCGACATCTCTTTTCAATCCTGGCCACCAGAAGTCGGCTTTCAAGTCGTTGTACATTTTTGTGCTGCCAGGATGAATTGAGAATTTAGATTGATGAGCCTCCTCGAGAATTACATCTCTCATGTTCCCGAACTTGGGAACCCACACTCTGCCATACACACCCTTTAGTCCAGTTCCATCATCTTGCATTAATGGCAACTGAATTCTGATATCTTCGTCTTTAACATTCCCTTCTTTTAGGGCCTATAACTGAGCAGCCCTAACATCATCTATAATAGTTGAGGTCAAAATTGTAGAAGTCAAGGCATAGCAATATGCCTTGCAGTATGCTTTTCGACTTAGAGCATCGGCCACTACGTTGGCCTTCCCTGGATGATAGAGAATCTCACAGTCGTAATCTTTTATCAGCTCCATTGACCTTCTTTGCCTCATATTCAAGTCCTTCTGACTGAATATGTATTTCAAACTCTTGTGGTCGGTGAAGAGTTGACACTTGGTTCCATACAAGTAGTGTCTCCATAACTTGAGAGCGAAAGTCACAGCAGTCAGCTCTAGATCATGGGTAGAGTAATCTTTCTCATGTGGTTTGAGCTGTCTGGAAGCGTATGCTATGACGTTTCCTCTTTGCATCAGAACAGCGCCTAAACCCGTGCCTGATGCATCTGTATAGACAACAAAGTCTCCGTTCCCTTCAGGCAGGGCTAACACCGGTGCTTCACTTAGCAATTTCTTCAATTCGTCAAAGGCTACTTGTTGTTCTTCTTTCCAAAAGAAAGTAGCATTCTTGCGAGTAAGCTTTGTTAGCGGAACGGCGATCTTTGAGAAATCTTTGATGAATCGGCGGTAGTAACCAGCCAATCCCAGAAAACTCCGAATCTCTGAGGCGTTGCGGGGTGATTCCCAGTTCTGGATAGCTTCGATCTTTGCAGGATCAACAGCAATCCCAGCACCAGATATCACGTGCCCCAAGAATTGGATCTGAATTGATTGTTTAAGAGGTACAAGTTAATAAAAGAATTTATGTTTGAGTATAAGGATCATGAAATTGTTTTAAACGTTGAGACGTACCTGCCTCAACCAGAACTCACACTTCGAGAATTTCGCATAAAGTCACTCTTTGCGTAGCAACTCTAATAATTCTCTCATATGTGCTGCATGATACTCTTCGGTTTTTGAATAAATGAGAATGTCATCGATGAACACGATGACCGATTTGTCGAGCATTGGCCGGCAGACTCGATTCATGAGATCCATGAAAGCGGCCGGCGCATTAGTAAGACCGAACGGCATTACCAGAAACTCGTAGTGTCCGTAACGAGTTCTGAAAGCCGTCTTTGGAATGCCATCAGGGTGTACTTTGAGTTGGTGATAACCCGAACGAAGATCAATCTTCGAGAAGTAGCTTGCGCCTTGTAACTGGTCGAAGAGATCATCAATCCGGGGCAATGGATACTTGTTCTTGATTGTGACTTTGTTGAGTTCCCGGTAGTCGATGCACATACGTAATGTGCCATCCTTCTTCTTGACGAACAGAACAGGAGCGCCCCAAGGAGATGAACTTGGGCGGATAAAGCCTTTGTCAAGTAGCTCCTGTAACTGCTTCATCATTTCCTGCATTTCTGCAGGAGCTAATCGGTACGGAGCCTTTGCTATTGGAGCAGCTCCAGGAATGAGGTCAATGCGGAATTCCACTTGGCGATCAGGTGTCAATCCCGAGATATCTTCTGGAAAGACATCTGGAAATTCAGAAACAACGGGAACGGTAGAAGGAGATTGAACTTCAGCCTTTGCATCGACAGCGTAGGCTAAGTAAGCTGAACAACCCTTGGCAACGTGCTTTCGGGCTTTTGCAATTGAAATAAGGCATAAGTCGCCTTTGTGTCTATCACCATAAATGCATATGTCTCGGCCCTCGGGAGTGGTAATCTTGATCATTCTTTTCTTGCAAACGATTTGGGCCTCGTTATGAACTAACCAGTCCATGCCTAATATGATATCGAATTCCCCGAACTCCATAGGGATCAGATCTATATTGAATACTACGTCTTCTACCAATAATGTACAATTCCTATACACTTTGTCTGCTTTTACTAACATATTGCTAGCAGTCTCTATGTCAAGTACAAATTGCAGTTTGGAAGTTGGCATGTTAAATTGACGAGCAAATGTAGTGGAGACAAACGAACGATTTGCTCCGGAATCAAACAAGATACGTGCAGGAATTGAGTTAACATAGAACGTACCAGTGACCACCTCCGGGTCATCCTTTGCTTCTTCAGCTGTGATTTGGAATGCCCTTGTTGGAGCCCTTTGAGATTGATCCCTGCGAGCCGTGGAAGCTACAGAAGATCTTGCTGTTGATTGTTGAGCATTCTGATCTCGTGGGGGTTTCGGGCAGTCCCTTGAGAAATGGCCAAGTCTGTGGCAGTTGTAGCATGCATCATCTTTTCGTGGACAATGCTCCCAGTGATGGCCTTTCTGCCCACAGCAGAAACAGTACATGTCTTGAGTCTTGCACTCCCCAGAGTGCGCTTTTCTGCATCGCCTGCAGTCTCTCATTTCTGAACTGGCCGAAAAGGCTCTTCCCTTCTTGGGTGATGATGACTGTTGATGGGATTGAGGAGAGAATCGGGAAGATCCAGACTCCCGCTGCCTTTTTGGCGGCGACGGTTGAGTCGGTGCTGCGGCGGCTGACCCAATGACGTATCCAGATAACAGAACAATCTGCTCCACATTTCGAGCAGCTTCTAGCAAACCAGCAAAAGTTGTATACCGAACCCCACTCATGGTTCGGCGTATCTCATAGTCTAATCCGGCCTCAAACCGGGCTATGTTTCTCTCTTCTGTCGACTTGATGCGGTGCAAACAAACTCAGTCGGGTGAACTCAACGGCATATTGTGTAACCGTTTTCGTTCCTTGAGTCAGGTTCAGGAACTTCGCCTCTAGACGGCGCTTCTCATCAGTAGGACAGTATTGCTGTGAGAATACTTCCTTGAATTCGTTCCAAGACATGTGTGACACTACCTCCATCGTCAACACATGTGTCATCGCATCCCACCACATCACTGCGTCCCTTGCAAACATAGCGGTTGCAAAGCGGACCATATCCTTATCAGCACAGTCGCTGATTCTGAAAGTTCTCTCTATGGTGGTGATCCATTCCAATGCAGTCACGGCATCTCCAGTTCCATCAAAAGTAACAGCCCCGTTACTTTTGAAGTCCTTAAATCTGCAACCCCTTGATCGGTTAGAAGACACAGTATCTTGTCTTTCTTCTTGATCGTCTTGTTGTTGTTCCTTATTCTTTCGTTTATCAGCCTTACGTTTTGCTTCGGCCTCATCTCTGGCCCTTAATTGGTCGGCAAATGACTGAGCCTGCTCAGCCATTCGTTTGGATTGTAATTCATTGTTTTATTCCATGAGAGCTTGCATCATCTGGAACATCTGTTGAGGAGTCATATCGTCTCCTGACATGTTCTGAAATATAACAACTTATAATTAGAACATTTAGTGTAAGTCCTAAGTGTTTACAGTTACCCTTAATTTGTCCCCGTGTGCATGTCAATTCCTATCTTAGTTCGGATCATTACTTAGAAGTTCATTCTAATATCATAACCTAAGTTTGAGTCCAAGTCCTCGCGGACACTTGAAACCTCAAACTAATGCTCTGATACCAAACTGAGACGTCCTCATGAATTAATGATATAATTGTAGCAATCACCAGGATCGACAAACAACCCAATGAGTATCATAATAATTGAAATTGAGTACTTAAATCAGAATTAAGCAAATCCACACTAAAGCAATGAAAGTAAATGTCTACAGTGTTTAAGTCTAGCTATTACATCATCATAATTGTTTTAATAGTAACAAATTCCCAGCCGCAAAGCTACATCGTCCATGTACCAATTAGCTTCTAAGGTCACCGAGATAAAAATTTGATTGCTTAAGATGAAGGTCCCGCTACACTCTTGCCTTTGCCTGTAAACAATGTGAGTCAACAGTAAGCTAAATGCTTAGTGAGATAACAGATTATGCAAACAACAAATATTTCTTTACAAGCAATGCTTAACCATGGGCAGTGTAAGCCCCATGTATGTGTGTACAGGCAGTGTAAGCCTCAATGTGTGTGAAAACCATGCAGTGCAAGCATGGGTTGGCAGTTCAATATGCTGATCGGGGATGTGCCAAACCTGATGGGATACGAGTGGGATGATCAGTCCCCGACAGTGGCCTGCTGTCATCCCCAGTCCAGGTCGCATCAGATTATGAAGTAATGATCATGCAGTGCAAGCATGATGTAAATAGATGCACTTTCAAATGAACGCAAGCTACATGTGTGTTACATGTCAAGTACGAGTGTGCATCATAACAACAAATCATTTCATGAGTGCCAAATGAAGTATATGAACAATGTGAACATGCCATTGAATGTATAAACATGAATGTAAAAACAATAAATGTTCGAATGATAATCTGCAACTCACAGTGATTGGTTTTGTGACTTGATCCTGAATCAATGTGTGTTTTGATAACACCACAATGATCTGTAAAGTAGGTGTAATAGTGAATTTGTGTCAGTAATTGCTTAAAAATTGTATTCTGTAATATTAAATGTAATTGGGTCTGAATTCGGACCACATCCGAATTCGGATGGTCCGAATTTGGGGTGTTGGTCCGAAATAGGTTGATCCGAAGTTGGCTAGGTCCGAATTGAGTGGTGGTCCGGATTACAATTAGTCCGAATTGAGGTTGAATCCGAACTAGGTTGGTCCGGATTGAGTATGATCCGAAATGGAGGTGTGGTCCGAATTCTGATGGATCATCATCCGAGTTCATACTTATTATTTTCCAACTTTTTCCAGAAATTCTATTTGGACCATTTTTGCATGTTTTTGTATCTAAAATTGTAAATATGAACTTGTACACACTATATCAACTTACAATACGCCATAATGTACCAAGAATCCCCATTTGTGTTCATTTTCTACAAGTCTTCGAAGAACACATACTAGAACACACACATAATTTCAAAATCATACTTATACTTTGAATCTGAATCTGAAAATTGGTATACCACATCAACAACACTCGATTTAATCATTGCAACAATAATATGTAACATGCATTAACATCTTGAATCAAAATCCTATGATTCGGATTTCACAAAAACCGAACCAAAAACCATCAAATTTGCAAGTTTGGATGAATGTTACCTTAAATCGTTTGTTGCAATGCTTATAGTTCCTTCCAAATCACTTGAATCCAGAATTTTAGCACTTGAATCTAACAATTTTCGGATTATTGGATGATGAATTGGTGGGTTTTTTTAGAGAGAGAAAGAGAGAGAGTCGAGAGAGTTAGAGAGAGAAGGAGATGGTGAAAAATGAAGGGGTTTTCTCTTTTTATGTCTATTTTTGACCCATTTGCATAACTCACCCCTCAACTTCGTATTTTCTCATTTAACTAATATTATGATCAAA
This sequence comes from Centrapalus pauciflorus, assembly GCA_020465985.1. Lineage (NCBI taxonomy): Eukaryota > Viridiplantae > Streptophyta > Magnoliopsida > Asterales > Asteraceae > Centrapalus > Centrapalus pauciflorus. The sequence goes on from JAANYP010005957.1 coordinate 519,609, forward strand.
GTAACTTAAATTGACATAATAATTCATTAACACAACCATTAAGTCCAAATAATTGTAAATTACACATAATTGAAAATTGGGATGTTACAACACCCCATGGCCTTGACTTCTTAGGGCGCCCAAAAGGCCGACCGCACAACGCCCAACATTTCATAGGACCCCGAATTTCATAAGGTCTTAAAGTCAAGATTAAGAACGATTGATTTTTATTTTACTTATAGGCAGAAACAAATCAAAAAGTATGTTTGTATATGCACACGTGTGTACACAAACATATGTGAGTGTGTGTGTACGTGTAGGATCCTCTTATACAATTATACGTTGTGTCCAAAACTCCAAAAATAATTTGAATGGTCTTGATCACAAACTACTAAACCCGACTCTGTATTTATTAATACACACTTAAAATACTTTAATATTTAGCATTATTTTTAAAAAAAACTCGTCTTCCTTTTATTTGCTTTCTCTAATGACATAATACCAAAAAGAACAATTAATATATAAAATATTTACAAAATTTTATATATATATATATATATATATATATATATATATATATTGCCGACGGAGCAGTGAAAAAAAATGCTCACGTGGCGCAATAAAACTTGTTAAAATTCAGAAAATTAAGGATGCTTGCTGAATTGGCGCAATATTACTATTTAAAATTCAAAAAGTTTAGGCTGATGATTTTGGCGCAATATAAATGGTTAATATTCAGAAAATAATGGAATAACATTGACTATTAAATTCGACCAATCAATTTCAATATTTTATCAATACTATTATAATTGTGATTAAACTTCAAAATAACTAACAAACTTTTAAGATAAATATAAAAAAAAATAGGATTAACTAACAAACTTTGAGCATATAATGCACAATAACTTACTAAGTTTTATAAATATTTTTAACTGATTAAATTTATTTATTTAATTTCTACAAAATTATTTAAATGTTCCAAATATATATTTTAAACTACGAATTAATTATTTTGAATAATCTAAAAAAATTATTTATAGGTGTGTTATTACCTATTTGAGGTATGAAACTATATACATATACACATACTACACAAATATATTAAATGTTTGACAAATAGAAGATTTTTAGTTAAACATATTCCATTCACTTTTTTTTTTAATAATATATATATACATTATGTTACGTATAAATTAAAATATCAAAGTATATCATATGAAACATCTATACTATATATAACAAGAAAACCACTTAGAGTTTCTGGACCATTGGATGGAAATAAATCAATGATCCAGATTAATGACAACTCATAATTATTTATGAAATGTCTCTTATACCCTTAATTAAAATCAATAATTATACCTATGACATCTTTTTAATTCATTTTCCAAATTTACTACCTTAACTTAATTACATTAAAATTTGATTTTATAATTATTTCATTAATGAATTAATATTTACCTAAAATAAATATGTGTCATTATTATCCTTAATGATCATAGTTAAATTCAAATGTAAAAATTTGGATTTAAATGTAGAAGTGTAGTAGATAAAGTTAAAAATTTTTGTTAATTATTTTGCTAAAAAGATTTAAAATTTAAATGATAAAACTTCAATTGTGAATATGATAAATTTTGATTATTGATTTTCAGATATTCCATTTTTCTATTTTATCATTTTCAAAATATATACACATTCACATAATTGAAGTTTTTTGTTTCTTACATTGATATTTCATATTTGAAGTTAATAAAAATTAAAAGAAATATTTTTTTTGCAAACACATATTATATGTTTTTAATAATACAATATAATAATATTTTTTATTTAATATCAAACAACTAAGTATTTCCTTTATCTTTAATTTAACTAGCTTTCAATTTTTTATATTTTAATTATATATAAATTTTATAATAATTTATTAAAATATTAAAAAAAAATTATTTTTTAAATCAACCCATGTACATGAATTGATTAACCTATATATTATAATAAAACAAAACAATTCATGTCACATGTCACTTCTACAGTACACGAAAATTTTATTTTTCCACCTCTTTTTCCAAGTTTAACACCTTAACTTAATTGATTAAATTTTGACTTTATTTTTTTTTATTAATTAATTAGTAATAAATTAGATTTTGTAACATTTAAGATTAATGTTTACCTAAAATAAATATCTATAATTATTATCCATAATAATCATAATTAGATCCAAATGTAATAATTTGAATTAGTTGTGGAAATTATTATTATTATGTATAATAAAGGAAAATATCAAATGTCACGTGTCACCTCTACGTTCACCAAAAAGATAATTACAACTTATAAAAAATAAAAGATAAATACAATTTAATATTTTTTAAAAAAGATAAATATACCCTATTTTTTAATCTGTAAATAATAAAAAATAAACACAATTATTATTTTTGTATGTTTTTATTTTTACTCATATACATTTTATATAAATAAATGTAATTAAAAATATCCACGTAATACGTGGGTTATAAACTAGTTTAAGTTTATAAATAAAAAGTAAGCTACTACTCATATTTTTATTTATAAAACTAGAAATATTAAAGTTATGTCAAATAATATTACTATTATTATATTTTCTAAATTTTTAATTTTTAGTTTATATACATTTATATAACATGAAAAACATAATGATTTTTTTTTTTAATATTAACCCTAAAATTTACGATACATAAAACTAAGTTTAGAGATAACAAGTACAATATTAAATAAATTTGATGTTGTATTAAAACTATTACTGGAATGTAAATAAAATAAACTGACAACCAAAATATATGTCTGATTCTAATGCATTTTTAATTAGAATATTATAAAAATAAAGCAATCTTAACAATATCTTTAGATTTTTCCAACATAAAATATTAAAAAAGCTAAAATAGAAAACTTATAATATCTTATACTAATAAAACTGACAATAATCGAGATTATAAAATTTAAACAAACAAACCCCAAATGTAATTGCGTGTAGTAATTTTCACGATAAAATTAAGTATATTTTCTAAATAAACAATGTATAATCTTTCAAAATTAAATATCTATCTATATCTATCTATATATATTAGTAAAACAAAATAATTAGTGACACATGTCAATTTTTTAACTAATGAGTTTTTTTTTATTTTCCTCCCAATTTTCCTAATATAACTTATTCAATTTATTCTTTAATTATTTGAAAAACTTGTAATATGTATTCCCGTTAATATTATCAGCACCTTGATGATTTCTTATCACACACAAGAAGAAACTAGCTAAATAAATGTGAGATGATGAAGAAAGACAATAAGAATGTTAGAGAGAATGATGCAAGTGGCGACTGTATATTCTTTTCAAATTGTCAACCGTGTACATTAAAGAAACCCTAGGAGCCTATTTCTAGGCTCCTTTAATTAAGTCTTACAACTTGGCAACTTTGGCCCCTTGACTATTACAAAGAAACAAATTACATGGAAATTAAATACAAGATAAAATACAAAGACAATAATTATTACAAAACAACTCCTATGATCGAAATAATATATCTAACAATCTCCCCCTTTTCGATCATTTAGGAGCATCTGGAACTCTGGCGTGGTCAGTTGATTCTCGGAGTCCAAGGATGACGTCGAAGCGTCTGGTCACTTGTCTCGTATGTAGCCGTTCGTTCAGGAAGTCTATGCCGCTGAGTGTATCCTGTATCTCCTTAGGTGAGCATCTTTGTTCAGGATCTGGTTGAGCATCATAATCTTGTACTTTCTTTGAAAGAGCAGCTCGAACCAATCGAAGTGTACCATCGGAGTAGCAAGGAAGATCCTCAAAGCGCATATACCTTTTGTAGCCCTTGTAGTTTACAAAAATGACACCCGGATCTCCAGAGAGTACAACTCTGTAAGCCGGGTGGTGGGCTAGAAGAAAACTATCCTGTTCCGGTGCTCGTAGGCCCACCTTAACCATAGCACTCTCGATCGCCATCTGAAAGTCTCTTAGGCACATTATGATCGATCGGCGGTTCATGCTTCGAACTAAGGCACCTACGGCGGTCATGTGGGTTAGACGTTTTCTGATGCGGTTTTTCAAACTGTTGTGAAGGAACTCAACGTCATCCACACTTATGATACCTCAGGAATGTTGAGCACTCTTTTCGTGGCCCGACATGCAAGCTGCCACTCGGGGGCTAAGGCGGCAAAGAATTGGATGTTGATATCATCCCGATCCTTCTTGATGTGCAGTTTGTTCAACTCGTTAAGGACTGCACAGAACCTGGTGAAAGTGGCTTGCAGAGATTCCCCGTCTTTTGCGCGGAATTCCGTAAACTTAGCCTTTGCCTCCTCGATTTTGGCACGATCATCGAGATCTGCCCCCAGCATTTGGACTTCTAGCTCGTCCCACATTTCTTTTGCAGACATTTTGCTGTCTACACCGACCAGAATATCAGTGGGGAGGGCTTGATAAATCAGATATTCTGCCCTCTTGTCAGCATGCTGTCGGTCTCTCTCGGCGTCATTTGCCGGTTCTCTTTCAACCTTAGAGGCTTGGACAGGGGGGTCAGCCTCAGGTCTGGCTGCTATCTCCCGATAGTAGATTACGGGTCCTTCGGATATAGACTGAAGCATCAAATTCCCGAGCGGTTGCATTCCAACGAACTTAAGGAATCGAGATTTCCATTGTTCGTACTAGGGATGTAAACGGTTCCGGAACCGGACCGAACCGAACCGAAACCGATTTAACCGAAACCGAAAATTGAAGATTGTAAGAACCGATAACCGAACCAATAATTGTAACACGGTTCCGGTTCGGTTATGGTACGGGTTTTTCGGGTATGGAACCGATTAGAACCAAAATTTGTAAAAAGTATATATATATATATCTATATATATATATATATATATATATATATATATATATATATATATATATATATATATTATAACAAGATATAAACAAAAAAACACGATTAACGTTTTATTATACTTTTGCAAAAAAAAAATATTTTAGTTATGAATGTCAACGTGAAGTATAGATTTTCAACCTGAACAATTCCTAATGGATTTTCAAATCTAGATTGCTTTTGGTTAACGTTTTATTGAATGTAAATCTTGATAAAATATCATTCTGAATTACTTCTTTAAATATAGTGATATATTCTTAATTATTGATTGTATTTTAAAAATTGCTTGTTTTTAGAACAAAGTGGATTTGATCGATGCAATTAATTCTTCCAAGTGTTAGGTATGGTGAGGATTGAGGAAGACAATCATCAAATAATCTTTTGTTTTTCACAATTCCCATCATGGGTTTTTAAATTTTATTGGTATCCATGCCATGGACTTTTCGAATTCTTGGTTCCATACCCGATATAACCGAAACCCGCAGAACCGTTAACCGAATAACCGATAACCGAAAATTAAAAACTATAAGAACCGATAACCGAACCAAATACTAAAAATCGGTTCCAATCGGTTCCGGTTCCGGTTAGGTTTCGGTTTCGGTTCGGTTTTCCGGTCATTCCACACATCCCTAGTTCGTACTTATCGGGATAGAGAACTGGTGGTCTGTTCTCAGATCCGAGTACGAGAGCTTCGCGAGACATTATGATGATGGGTGCTGATTAAAAACATGAAGATCTTAGAGGTGGAAACTGGACACGGATGGGCTGGACTTAAAACAGATGGAGCTGAATTCGGATGGTAGATGAGTTCAGATGAACAGTGTTTCGGATGGAAGGACTGAATTCGGATTGGATGAATTTTGGATGAAAGAACCGAATTCGGATGGGATGATTTCGGATTGATGAACAGTAATTCGGATCAACAGTACTTCGGATGGTCTATGGTCCGGATGAGATGCTAATTCGGATGTGTGCTATTTCGGATGAACAGTGATGCGGGTGGGAACCGAATTCGGATGAACTTAATTTCGGTTGGAACTAAGGGACCGAAATCGGATGGACCGAATTCGGATGAACAGTGGACAGGGTATGTCCAGGGGGGACCGAATTCGGATGGTCCGAGATGGGTATGGTCCGAAATTGGAAAAATTTAAGTACAAGTCCCAAATGTGAAAATGGAAGCTTGATCTGAACTTCGGATGGTCCGAAGTTCGGATGGGACCGAGGTGGGGTCCGAAATAGGCTAATGGGGGGGGTCCGAAATTCACCTAAATATGGTCCGAATTGAGGTCCGAATTAGGGTGATGGGAGGTCCGAAATTGGTGGCTAGGTGGTCCGAAGTGCTACAGTAAGGATCCGAAATACAGCAGGTTTTTTAAGTTTTCTAAGGCAGAACTGAGCAGAATTCGATTTTTTTCAGTTTTAAAGCCTAAAAACAGTTCTAAAAGATTTATAAACTATTTTAAACACTTTTGGTGATTTAAAATAACCTAAAAACACTTATAAACAGCCCAAGTTAAAAACCCACTTAAAACCCCATATTTTCAAACTTAAAAAATGGCCGATTCTTGATGATTTTAATAGAGATATGGAACTAAATGAGCGTAAAATCAGTAGAGAATGATAATGTGGTGTTTATATGACCAGTATAGCACAAGAAACACAGAAAAACAGAGGAAAATGAGGATCTAACCGGGTAGAATGGAAGAACACGAAGAACACACAACAAAACCCAGCAGAATCCGAATGATGCAGTTGAAATCCACCCCTCTGAGCTCTGATACCAATTGTAATATGTATTCCCGTTAATATTATCAGCACCTTGATGATTTCTTATCACACACAAGAAGAAACTAGCTAAATAAATGTGAGATGATGAAGAAAGACAATAAGAATGTTAGAGAGAATAATGCAAGTGGCGGCTGGATATTCTTTTCAAATTGTCAACCGTGTACATTAAAGAAACCCTAGGAGCCTATTTCTAGGCTCCTTTAATTAAGTCTTACAACTTGGCAACTTTGGCCCCTTGACTATTACAAAGAAACAAATTACATGGAAATTAAATACAAGACAAAATACAAAGACAATAATTATTACAAAACAACTCCTATGATCGAAATAATATATCTAACAAAACTAAAACTAATTACTATTTAATTTAGCCACTATTAATGAAAGTCAATCTAATTAAATAATGTAAATTTACACCTATTTTCATTCTTAAAATTTTTTATTAATATTAGTTTATCTTACCAACTTAATCAATTTTAAAAATGAGTACAAGTTTTTCTCATATAAAAGAGCTTGATTTTAAACTATTTATTAACTGAAAAATAAAAACATACTTAAATATCGATTATAGCAATATAATAACATACAATAATTGATCGCATAACTGGTACATTATAATGTTATAATATTAAAAAATACTATTTTTTAGTTTAAATGTAATCATGTTCTTATCTTGACTTTTTATTTATTATAGTTAGCTTATATCATATTTAAATTCATATTTAATGATACTTTTTATATTATTTTGATATCAACATTTTATTATCTTATATATGTTTTATTAAATATACCCATGTTATACATGGGATGCAAAACTAGTATTAATTTTAAAATAAATCACCCGAGGAACGCACGAGTATTTCCATCTACTCTCCTAATCTAAAATTGGGTCCGGCAAATGTGCATGGACCGTATATGAAAAGAACACTTGTGGAGTTCACACCTCAATACCCAAAAGCGACTACGAAGAAAGGAAATTCAAAGAAGAAACTGCCAAAAAAATGTAAAAAAATATGATTAAATGTACTTTATTTAACCTAATAATATATTTTTTTTGTGTTTAGATCGGATAAAATGTTGCACATTATTTAATAAATTTGTTTTATTGATAGACGTGTTTGGTATAGTAGCTGGAGCTGAAAAAATATAAAATTACATAAAAGTATATATTAAAATAAACAAAAGTAGAATTATAATGATAATTTAATTTTTTATAAGCTCAAGCCTCAAGGTACTTCTAAAAGTCACTTGAAATAGTTTATGGTTTTAAAAACTCCTGGAAGAAAAATCATCCAAACGCAAATTATGGATAAAAAGTAGCTGGAGATTTTAAAAACCATAAGTCTAATCTCCCATAAGCTCTTAGTTGTGTGCCAAATGCAGATTATGGATAAAAGGTAGCTGGAGCTTTTAAAAGCCATAAGTTTAATCTCCCATAAGCTCTTAAAAGTTGCGTGCCAAACATACCCGTATAAATTTATGAAAGTTAGATATAATATGAATCTTTTTTTTGAAACAAAATAATTAAAAAATAAAAAAACCAAAAAAGATATATTAGTATATTTAGATTAGAGAAGCATTATAATATATTTTAAATGAAAAACCACATATTCAAATAAATTTAAAATTACTATAAGGGTGCGTTTGGTAAAGAGAAAAGAAATGAGAAGAAATGGAAATGGAAATTGGGGAGAAATGGAATTGGGGAGAAATGAAAATGGGTGGAGAATTGAAATTGTGTATCTTGTTTGGTATCAATAGAGAAATAAAGAGGAGAAATGGTGGTTCAGGTGGAGTAGAGACACAAAAAAGTCAATTCTCCCCATTTCTCTACCAAATGGAGAGAATTGCAATTCTCCATATTTAGCCTTCCAACATTTCCCAGAGAATTCAATTCTCCGCCCAAAAATTGAGAGCATTTCTCCCAAACAAGAGAAAACACAATTCTCTCCCCTCAAATCTCTCTACCAAACAGCCCCTAAAAAGATTTGCGGTCCTCGTGCTACCTAGGATGACTCTAGCAAGAACACCACCATATCCATCGCAGTCCCATTCTCTCTCACCCCGCTTCGCTCCATCAACCTGTCCCAGGTTTTCCGTCTCTCTTATTCCTTCTCTATCTATCTCTACATTTAAATAATAATTGGTATCGAGATAAAAAAATTGAGTATTCCCAAAATAAAAAAATGAAGATGATAGAAAAAGAAAAACTGATGTGACAAGAAAAATGAGATTTGAGAATGGTGGAACTCTCACCAACCTAAATATTCATTGTGCTAATTTCTATACAATCAACTCATATAATAACTATATAAGTATTGACACGTACATACGAAAAAGCAAAGATAATAAAGATTATTGAATGTTTTCAGCAAACAAAATTAAAAATACACGTATGTTGCTATGAAGATCTTATTTTTTTAATCCAGTACATGTATTATAATCTATATCTATATCTATATCTATAAATACTATTAAGTGAGTAACTATTTTGCCACTTGTCATCTTCTCATGATGCCAAGTGGCATATTCTACATCTGACATTTGTCATTTAGTATTCCTAAATTAACATTTGAATTTAAAATAATTATAGAAATTTAGGAGTGAATCCCACTAAAATCTCAACAATCAAGACCAAATTTACAATCAATATTTCTTAAACATATTATTTTCAGATTTTTATTTTACAAAAAATTAATATATATAACTTTAGATGTATATATTATTTTAATAAAAATAAGTTGTTAAAAATAACCATGTAACACGTGGGTTAATCAATCTATTCTGTTAAAAGGTAACTACATGTCACTTAGCGATTAAATAGACTGTCATTTGGATTAACGAGGATACGACATTTGTATCCTACAATCTTTCATCAATAAAATAATAAAATTAAAGTAAATTATTTATAAAAAATCTTCTAATTAGGGTTTTTGTTTTGAAAACTCATAAATATCTCTTCTTATCTACTTGGTCACTTATCCAACCGTGTTATCTTACTTTTAGCTTCTTAACAAAGCTTTTCATCCTCAACTAAATTTAAACTCAAGTATTTAAGTATCCTGTGTAATACACGGGTAATAAACTAGTATGTTAATAAAGCAAAATGTTTAGTGACACATGTCACTTCCTCAACTAATCAAAATTTTATTTTCCCTCCCAATTTTTCTAATATAACTCTTTCAATTTATTCATTTATTTTTTTGAAAAATTGACACTAATTACTTATATAATTTAGTCACTATTAATAGAAGTCAATCTAATTAAAATCTTTAAAAATTTTTCTCATATATAACATGATTTTAAACTATTTATTACTGAAAAATAAAAATACATCTAAATTTTGATATAACATACTATATAATATTGGGTTACATAATTGATATATTATAATGTTATCATATTAAAAAAAAGTAATGTTTTTAAATTTAAATGCAATCTGTGACACCCTTGCCACATTAACCACCAATTACAATTCACCCAGGATTATTCACCAACAAACAGATATATAATGATCTGATACCTTAATTAAAGTGCGGAAGCAAAATACATAAATAAAATAATACAAATTATGTCAAACACCCTACGGTGCTACATAGGTTACACGTCTAAGTCTACAAACTTGACAGAATTACATCATCCCAAATTTTAACATAACAATAATTCCATAATCCAAATACCAAGATAAAACAATAGTAGTCTTCAAATACTTCAACACGCGTCCTAGCTAGATGGTCCCGCAGCGGATTTCCCTTTTCCTGTAAAAAATGTAACAACTGAAGGGGTAAGCTAAAGCTTAGTGAATACCATATGATTTTACACATTCTACAATTCATTATGATGCCACCCAGAGTAACCGCAGTAACACATACCGTATACTCCACACGTACTCCAAGTACGCAAACCCGAGCCGCAGCTCCTTCGAGCTGACACTCGGCATAAGAAAAATCCAACCATCTGAGGCAGACATTACATCGGGGATGACTTACTGTCTATCCTGACCACAGAGGTGTCAAACTCTTGGTCATATAGCACAGTAACATCAGAGTACAGATGCGACCACGCAGGTCCATCGAAAGGATGCACAACAAATGAACGGACATGCAACAAGTATGAATGTGCATCAATACATATACGCAAGTTAGTAGAGTGCCAAACGAATATGAAACAACATGCCTCAGCAGGCAATGCAAACATAATGCAGATGCAGCAATGTTAAAATCAAAGGTACTCACAGTGGGTGCGTTATTAAACTTCAAATTAATATTATTTCTCCTCGGGATTTCAACCGGATCCACAAAGTACCCCACTGTGGGTTAAACAACACCACAAGAGACCTGTTTCATTTCCATAGGGAAAACATATCATCATTATATGTTCCTTAACAATTTGACATTAACTTGTATAAATGAAAGTGTTACAACATTCGGAACCGTCATCCGAAACTCATATTTAAATCTCATCATTTAGTGTGTTATCAATCTCACATAACCCTTCATTATATGCCTTAATATGGTACTAAAAATATCCCAATTGTGTGTTTAATTGTCCATTAATTCGGGTCCTTAATAACTCATCCGAATTACACATGTTCAGCATAGAACTCGCCGAGTTCCCCATAGAACTCGCCGAGTTCATATCCGGATTTCGGTTCCATAAATAAATTTCAGACCCATCCGAATTCGGGTTGACCCATCCAAATTCGGGTCCATCCGAGTTCGGTTCTTAATTCGATTTCGGTCCAACATAATTTCGGGTCTCATCCGAATTCGGGTCCCAACCGAATTCGGATCCAACACTTATGAATTTTTGAAGATTTATTCAAAATGTTCTTGAGAACTCGCCGAGTTCCCCCTGAACTCGCCGAGTTCACATGCAGGTTTTGCCTTCGAAACTTACGGATTTTCACTAAAAATTTCCAAAATCAATTTCTAACAACATGCAATCCAGAGGAATGTTTTATTTACATAATTTGAGTGTTTCCACATCATTTTCCATAACATAAACATCCAAATTCGTCCAGATTGAACAAAAAATGAGAAAAAAACTTCAAGAACACATAATTTCATAAAAACTCAGATTTCTTACCTTCTGGATCGATTCAACTAACGATTCTTGTTTCTGAACCTTCAAGGATGTTCAAAAATTGATTTCCCACTGATTTAACACACATGCATCAACATTTTTCTTAAATTAAAATCCGAATTTTGAATATTAAAACCTCCAAATAAACCCCAAATTGAGATATAATGTTTCTTACCTTAATTCCTCTTGAATCTTGTAAATTTTCAGATGTAATCCACGAATTTGATTCCACAATTTCGAAATCTAGCAGATTTTTAGTGAGAAGTTTGAGAGATGGAGAGTTTTTGAGGTTCAAATGTTGAAATGAACAAAATAAAAGACCAAGGGTCTTTTATTCTTCAAATTTAGACTATTGACACATTTAGCCCCATAACTTATCCGGTTCCATTAAATACTGATTTTCATCATAATTTTTTTTATCGTCACTAACTTTTAAACAATTATACTTAATAACTAAAATTTAAAATTCTCAAAATTCTTAATTTCATAACATGGCAACCAACTTCCAAATATCCAGATACATAATTCAACTTAATTATACAAAAATTCATCTAATTATCCCAATTACAATAAATTAAATCTGTGGATGTTACACAATCATTTCATTATCTTGACTATTTGTTTAATATAATTAGCTCATAAAAAAATTGAATTCATATTTGATATAACTTTAATAAATTTTTATGTTATTTTAGTATCAGCATTTTATCATATTTATAATTATATATTAATATTATATATATTTTTTAATAAAAAAACAATCTTTTGTTAAATATACCCATGAAATACATGGGTTGCTAAACTAGTGTGTTTTTAAAAGAAAAACTGCTCATTGTTCATGAGGCTATGCAGAATGGTACGAGGTGGGGTGTCGTGGGACGAGAAATACTAGCCAGTACCCGAGGAACACCCCCCTTCTCTCAAGCTGGTTATGTGCAACCATCCCATTCATCCCCTTTGTATATAAATAGGTCATTAGCTTCCAATAAATAATAAGCGTGCTTTGAGTCTTAAAACTTGAACACACATTGTGTATTTCCTTTTAATCTGTTGAAGTTATAGTAAATTGAGTTTTATTAAAGTACAACATACTTATAAATAGCAGAAGATATACCTCATCAAAACCAATCATCGTCACAAAATAACATGAACACCGTCAAAACTCATGAAGTCATGTCAACATAAAACCTAGATAACATTATCATCAAGCACTCACAATGAGACATAACAAAAAACTCATATTTTAATTTTAAGAGTCATAAACATTTAAACATGTCATCCATAGAACCATCATCCATTAAAAGTACAACATCATCACCACAAGAATCTAAGATAAACTACAATACACCATTCACACTCATCAACATTCCATGCAAACCAACCTTCACCTGCAAAAAAGAAACCATCACACACACACACACTTAAATACTACAAATATGCATACATACTACACATATCATTTATCACTTATCATGCAAGCGTTAAAGATCGACCAAGCCATGCAACAATTATATAAAATTGTCATCACTACCAGGGCCGGCCCTCAGGGTGCCCAAAAAGAGCGACCATCTAGGACCCAAAATTTCATAGGGCTCATAATTTTATAAGTTCATAACGTAAATAAAGTATAGTTGGTTTTATTAACTAGCTTATGGACGAAAGAAAACAAAACGTATGTTTGTACACACACATGTATGTATATATATAATGTGTGCATGTGTTTGTGTGTGTGTACACACACATATGTGTGTATGTATATTTATATATGTATGTATGTGTCGAGTCCTCTCATACATTTTAGCCTGGGGACATAAAAATCAACAGAATGTGATTGATCACTACATGCAACAATTACATAAAATCGTCATCAATCTTATAAAAATTACACATCCCCACCTCACGTAAAAAGGTGCCGACCCCCCACACCCCCTCCCCCTCCTCCTCTCACATTATATTTTTTCCCTTTAATTTTTCTATGTAATTTTGTATGTTTATTTTTGAATTGTATAATAAAGATAGAAAATTTTTATGGTTTGAGTAGTATAGAAAAAAAAGATAGATAAAACTTTACTATTTAAAATACCGTTCAATTTTTTACATTGATTATCGTCACATAAAACTTTACTATTTGAAATAACATTCAAGTTTAAACTTTCTAAGATTTAAAATTAAAATTTGAATGCCTGATATTCAAATTGAAATTTGAATTTATATATAAATTTAGTGTTAGTATTATTTATTATTATAAGTTTTATACACTAATTAAATATCATATTTATTATTATCAAAAATATTAATAATTATAATTTTAAAAAAATATTTTCTAAATGGTAAACAAACATTTATTAATTTGATGATAATTTTAAGCAACCACGTCAATGAAATTTCATGCAACACATAACAACAATACAAAAAGAATCTTTTAACTTATGGTCTGTACGAGATTAAATGACTATCAGTTCTACGTATGAAATACGTCGTTATTCTACTCCAAATTAAGACCTATGAATTTATATATAATATCAACATATTATATCCAGTAATTAGCAATATTAATATATGTGGTCTATCAAGACTCTGATAACAATATATTTGACTTTGGTTTTATACATTTAATTAAGTGGTGTGTGTGTTTTAATTTATCAACTAGTTTATAACCCACGTATTACGTGGATATTTTTAATTAAATTTATTTATATAAAATGTATATGAGTAAAAATAAAAACATACAAAAATAATAATTGTGTTTATTTTTTATTATTTACAGATTAAAAAATAGAGTATATTTATCTTTTATAAAAATATTAAATTGTATTTATCTTTTATTTTTTATAAGTTGTAATTATATTTTTGGTGAACGTAGAGGTGACACGTGACATTTGATGTTTTCCTTTATTATACATGATAATAATAATTTCCACAACTAATTCAAATTATTACATTTGGATCTAATTATGATTATTCTGGATAATAATGATAGATATTTATTTTAGGTAAACATTAATTTTAAATGTTACAAAATCTAATTTATTACTAATTAATTAATGAAAAAAAAATAAAGTCAACATTTAATGCAATTAAGTTAAGGTGTTAAATTTAAAAAAAGAGGTGGAAAAATAAACTTTTCTTGTATTGTAGAAGTGACATGTGACATAAATTGTTTTGTTTTATTATAATATATAGGTTAATTAACCCATGTATTACATGGGTTGATTTAGAAAATACATATTTTTTATATTAAAATAATTTATTATAAAATTTATATATAATTAAAATATAAAAATTGAAAGCTAGTTAAATTAAAGATAAAAAAAATACTTAGTTGTTTGATATTAATTAAAAAAATATTATTATATTATATTATTAAAAACAGATAATATGTGTTTGCAAAAAATGTTTCTTTTAACTTTTATTAACTTCAAATATGAAATATCAATGTAAAAAACAAAAAACTTCGATTATGTGAATGTGTATATATTTTGAAAATGATAAAATATAAAAATGGAATATCTGAAAATCAACAATCAAAATTTATCATATTCACAATTGAAGTTTAAATCTTGTTAGCAAAATAATTAACAAAAATTTTTAACTTTATTTACTACACTTCTACATTTAAATTCAATTTTTTACATTTGAATTTAACTATGATCATTAAGGATAATAATGACACATATTTATTTTAGGTAAATATTAATTTATTAATGAAAAAATTAAAATCAAAATTTAATGTTATTAAGGTAATGTAGTAAATTTGGAAAATGAATTAAAAAATGGCATAGGTATAAATATTGATTTTAATTAAGGGTATAAGAGACATTTCATAAATAATTATGAATTGTCATTAATCTGGACCATTGATTTCTTTCCATCCAATGGTCCAGAAACTCCAAATGGTTTTCTTATTATATATAGTATAGATTGGTTTTACGTTGTTTGTAAAGATTCTTTTTTGTTTGAGATGTTTCATGTGTCTTATTTCATTGAAGAATCTTTTTTGTATTAAAATAAGTCTGCAAATAAAATATTAATTAAATCCTTATAAATTATTAATTTTGAATCTTCATGGCCAAAATTGTTAAATAAACTAAATTTTATATTTTATTCTATGGTGGAAATCGTAATTTTCATATTCGCTGTGGATCGATTTAATTATATATATATATATATATATATATATATATATATATATATATATATATATATATATATATATATATATATATATATATATATTTGTTTTTAAAAAAATAGCTAAATTTAATAATATTGTATTATATACATATTTAATTATTAGAAAGTAAATATATGGAATCAATTTTATATCGATAAGTATTTATTAAATTAATCTCATGTTATTTCTAACAACATTTACAATATTTTCAAAAAAAAATATTAAAAAAAACATTTTGTTTTCATATATAGCGTACTTAAATAATAACTAGAAACATCTTATACCAAAATTTAGACAAACGACCAAAAATGGTAATGGTTTTTTGTCATTTTTATCATTAATAATGTTGACTTTTATTTTTTTATCTTTTATGGTAACAACTTTTTTATTTTTCTAATCAATAACAATAACTGGTGACTTGCAAACCTGTTTAACATGTCATCAATAACTTTTCATTAATTAAAAATAGTAACATCTTTTTATATTTTTATCACTATCAAATTAAAATCCAGTTTATTTTTATTTTTATTTTTTAAATTTTTCTATGATTTCAATAAACACCAAATTAAATTAAATTTACGTTTTAAAATTTATTTTATAATAAAATTTAGTTTTTTATTTTCAAATTATGTTAAAAATTTTGTTGTCAATATTTAAAATTTATTTAATTATATTATTACTATCTTACTATTTTTTCAATTTTATTATTATTACTATCTTACTATTTTTTCAATTTTATTAAATTTATTAAATTTATGATTTTTATTTTTTTATAACCTTATAATTTTTTAAAGATATATTATGGTTATTTATTTACGGTTTTATAATATTCAATTATATATATAATATGAACAGAAAACCTATTAATCATTTCATTTTTTACATTTTTTAAATGAGGAAATTACGAAACATCATTTTTTAGTTTTTGCGAACAAAAGAATACAAACCATTTTAGTTTTTAATTTTTTTCAATCTAAATAGGTCGTAGAGTTTTTTATTTGAAAAACTAAAAATCGAAATGGGTCTCAATATTTTTTATTTGAAAAAGTTATAATCCACAATTATTCACAGTTTTTCATTCATAGAAACTAAAAGAATGAATGAGTCGTACTTTTTTCGTTAGCAAATATTTAAAAACTGGAATTGTTCATAGATTTTTTTTAAGAAAATCTAAAAATGAGTGACTCATACTTTTTGCCATTAAGAAAATCTAAAAACCCAAATGGGTTGTAGAATTTTTTTAACTTGGAGTTAAAAAGTTACAAATTATTCAGTTTTTTAATATTTCCAAATGAAAAAGAACTACTATCCAATCAGATTTTTAGCTTTCTTGAATGATAAAAACTACAATTAATTTAATTTTTAGGTTTTTTGAACAAAAAACTATAAACCATTCCGGTTTTAGTTTTTTCTAACAAAATCATTGCAACCCATTCATTTTTTTTGTTTTTAACATTAAAAAAAGAGTAAATTACAGAAATGATCCCTGTGTTTTGCTTAAAATTATGAAAATGGTCCCTAATCTTTAAAAATTACATAAATGGTCCCTCAAAACACTATTTACTTACAGAATTGGTCCCTCCTTCTATTGAATTTTTCTAAATGACGATTTTGCCCTTATTCTCAATTTCAATTTTGGTCCCTATAGTATTTACTTAGTTATGGTTTTAATCATTTTCATTATTTTTTGTTCTTGTTTTTTGAATTTTAAATGTTAACTTAATAAAATATGATTTAATTATTTTATTTAATTAGTTTATTTTAATTCTCTTGTATATATTCAATTTATTTATTTTATATTTCACTTTTTAACATCTTTATAGATTTCTATATTTTTATATGTTAGCAACTAACAATTTCATTGTGTTAACATATTTTAATTTAATTATAATTTACCAAAAGCATATAAATCTAGGATTTTATTTGTTTTGATTAAAATATTTTGAAACATTAATACCTTTCGAATTAAAATGTGTCTTTTCGTTTTGATTTACATATTTTGTTACATTAATATGTTTCAATTAAACTTAGTATTTATTTATTCTATTGTAAATACTTTGTTACATTAATACGTTCCGAGTTAACTGTATCTTTTAACAAAACTATGTCAACTTGACATTTGATTCGTTTTGATTTAAATAATTTTTTTATTTTAATACGTTACAATTTAATTATAATTTTTAAAATATATATATAAACATAACATTTTATTTGTTTTTGCGTAAATAGTCACGTTATACCTATCGATTCAATTATAATTTTTAACGTTTTGGTTTGTATGTTTCTTTCTATACATTTTGGTTTATATATTTCATTATATAGATATGAAACGTATGTAATGAAACATATATACGTTTTATTCAAAACATATATACGTATAAATATATGTGCGTTTCAAAACATATAAACAAAATATACAACCCAAAATGCTAAAAGTTACAATTAAATCGATAGGTATTAACGTGACAAAATATTTAAGCAAAAAACAAATAAAACGCTAAGTTTATATATTATCTTTAAAAGTTATAATTAATATAATCAAAACAAACAAAATACTAAGTTTATAGAACAAACAATATACTAAGTTTATAGAACAAACAAAATACTAAGTTTAATTAAACGGATTAATGTAGCAAAATATGTAAATCAAAACGAAAAAAGACTAAATTAAAATCGAAATGTATTAACGTAAAAAAAATATTTTAATCAAAACAAATAAAACTCTAGATTTATATTTTTTTTCTAAAAATTAAAATTAAATCAAAATACGTTAACGTAATGAAATAGTTAGTTGGTAACGTATAAAAATATAAAAACGTATAAATATTTTAACAAAATAAATGTAAATAAATAAATTGAATATATAAAATAAAATTCTAATAAATTAATTAAATAAAATAATTAAATCACATTTTATTAAATTAGCATTTAAAATTCAAAAACAAAAACAAAAAAAATTATAAAAATGACTAAAACAAAAAATAATTGGATACTATAGGGACCAAAACTGAAATTGAGAATAAGGGCAAAATCGTCATTTAGAAAAAGTCAAGAGATGGAGGGACCATTTCTGCAAGTAAATAGTGTTTTGAGGGACCATTTATGCAATTTTTAAAGACCAGTGACCATTTCCATAATTTTGAGCAAACCACAGAGACCATTTCTGTAATTTACTCTTGAAAAAAACTATGAATTAAGGTTTATAATTTTTTCGAATGAAAAATATTACAACACATTTTGATTTTGTTTTTAACAAAAAAATTAAGAATTATTTTGGTTTTTGCTTGATATTTAGTTTTTCGAACAAAATAAATGAACCATTCCAGTTTTTTAGTTTTTTCAATCCAAATCAGTTGTAATTTTTTAATTTGGAAAACTAAAATTCGAAATGGGTTGTAATTTATTTCATTCGGAAAAACAATAAACCGAATATTTCATAGTTTAATTTCGTTGTTAAAAAGATAAAAAAAATGAATGGGTTGCAATTATTTTGTTATAAAAACTAAAAATCAAAATAGTTTATAGTTTTTTTTCAAAAATCTAAAAAATGAATTTGTCATGTTTTTTTGACATTCAGGCTAGCAAAAAACCTGAATGGATCGTAGTCCTTTTCGTTTGGAAGTAAAGTTATGAAAAAATTAAAATCGTAAAAGAATAAAATTAAAAGAAATAGTCACTAAAAATAGTAATAATATAATTAAATAAACTTAAAATAAACAAATAACAATAGAAAATTCAAAACTACAATTTTATTACAAAATTTCGCAACAAAATTTAAAACGTAAATAGAGTTTATTTGGTGATTATGAAATTGTAACATCCCGAATTTGAGCCTGGTACGTAGATTTAATTTATTGGCTCATTATTTTAATAATTATTGCGTGTTCCAACTAAATTTCGTTTCGTGGATTTAACGTGTCAAGATTGAGTGATACGTGTCTCCGAGTTAATAATTAGTGAATTATTATAATCATTGAGATCGTGGATTTAATTGGGTCTAAATGATATTAATCGTGAAAAAGTGATATCGGGTCCGGGTTAATGGGTTCGGAACCGGATAGAGATAAAGACGTATATATGTGTGTTGAGCCCTCTTCATTCTTTCTTCCTTATCCATTTATGAGGATTTACCCTAAAGGTGTGTGTGTGATTTGTGTGGAGATTCAACAGAAAAGGGAAGCCAAGAATTGAATCAATGCTGCACCTTGATCATCTTCATCATCTTCTTGTGTTCTTGTGGTAATTAAGGTAAGAGGCTTCAAATTGAGGATCTAAACTTGTGTTATATGTTGTGAGAATTGTATGGGTTGGTTTATAAGTTATAGGGGACTGTTGTGTAGTGTTTGTATATGTGTTTTTGAGCTGAAATCGTGTGGAGAGGGTTGAAACCCTCTGGTTACAGCCATGGAGGTCGAAGAGCAAAGGTGAGTGCAGGCGCCTGGTCGCGGCGCGGCGCGCAGGGGGGCGCGGCGCGGATTACAGCCTGCGGAAGAAAGTTGGTTTGATCAATATGAGAGAGTCTTGGGTTGTTAATTGGTTGTGTTCCTTTGGGGCAGTGTCAGGTTAAATTATTTGGGATTTTGGGTCTCGTTGGGGGTCTCGTAAAAGAGTTTCGGGGATCGGTTAATTATTTCGGAGCGTGTTTCGGGTTTAGTTTGATTATGATAAATATGTTTGGATTGAATTACTCGGTTATTGAGTTTGTGTTAATCTGTGAGATCCGTGGCGTTTACAGGTTCTAGCCGATCACGTGCCGAGCCGCATTAGAGTTTCGGGTTTCAGTCGAAATCGGGTAGTCGGTGAGTACTCGGGTTCTTTTCAAACGCACGTGCATTCTTTCGAGTCGCCTATGTGATTGTGATATATACGTGTATGAGACTGTGATAGCGCGCAGGTATGAGTTTCTCTACCCTATACGTGCTATATGTGTTTGAATTGCAGGTGTCCGCGATATGTGGTCGCGCAGGCTGACTGTCCCTAACCAGTCACGAGATATGAGGCTGTATATATACAACAATGATTTTGCCAGGTCGCTCCTGTGCCTATTGAGTAGCTAACCGCTGCTGCGTACGGCCTGTTAGCCGGGGAACGGCGTCCCCTTTTGAGCAGAGATACGTGCTATGCATCGAGTTGCATATGTGTGATGAGATATATGTGTTGTGTATGTTATATGTGCTTACCTGCAGTGTCTAACCCTCGTGTACTCACGAGCTGTTCAGCTTATGTTTTCGAGTCCTATGTGTCACAGGCAGCCGTGTAATGGGATCACAGCAGCAGCAGCCGCCAAAGTAGGGGCCGTGGCAGTTCAGAGTTTAGTTGTTCTAGTCGTTTTTTGAGATTAAACTTTAGAGCTGTTATCTGTATCTTGCACTTGATCAATATTATGTTAGCTTTCAGTAATCCGTGATTGTCAGTATTCAGTTGTGTATATGTATCAGTATCAGATTATGACATGATGTATGCGACTTTATATTAAAGTTTTAATTAGCAGTGATTTTCAGTTAACCCTGTGACATGTGCACTATGAGATGATTGCAATATTGCCACCTGTGTATTGTATTGACGTGACATTTGTGTGAGAATGTGGGTGTTACAGAAATATAGAAAAGCTTAAAAAATAAAAGTAAATTGGGTTTTAAATTTTAATTTACATGTTACTGTTATAAGGAATGACAACGTGACGGAGATTGGTCATCCCGTCCCCGTTTAAAAACTCGTATGGCCTTAACAAGGATCACCGTCGGGTAGGCGGGTAAAACCGCAAGAATTTGGGTAACCCATTTATAACAAATGTTTAATTAAACGATGAAATTTTATTTTGAGATCATTGTTAACCTAAACGAGTAAAATTTATAGTGATTCAAACAATAACGGATACAAAAATTAATAAAATCATAAACAAAACAATTATAAACTTGACTAATAATTATACATATCTGTACAAACAAATAAAAATACCTATTATTATATGATATAAATATACTAAAAGTATCCATATATAATCTAAAATATAAATAAAAATACTTATTATTATGTAAAAAGTAAGTTGGTATTTAATCGATGTTTTAATCGGGTTATTGGGATGAGTATTATAAATCTCATCCCAGTTTAAAATAATCAAGTTCGGGGAAAACCCGTCTCATTTAATTGGTTTTCAGTGTTTCCCATCGTGTTTTGTTTGTTTTTTTTGCCATCCCTAACAATTATTGATAAACATATAAAAAGATATTGTTATTTTTGATAACTCGAAAGTTGTTGGTAACATGATAAGTAGGTTTGCAGATCATCAGTTACTATTATTAATAGAAAAATAAAAAATTATAATTATAAACGATACAAAATATAAAAAGTCAATGCTATTAATGATAAAAATAAATAGTGTTACCATTAATAATAAAGATGACAAAAGTCGCTACTATTTTTTGTCATAATTTTTTTAAGTATTTTACTTATATTTAATATATTTAGTATTTTATTTATAAATTTATTTTTATTAACTATACAATTTTATTTCTTTATTTATAAGTTTATATTTATTATAAAGTTTAACATTATTTACACACACACACACACACACACACATATATATATATATATATATATATATATATATATATATATATATATATATATATATATATATATATATATATATATTAAGATTATAAGAATTAGGTTGCGCATGGTTATGTTTTTGCATAAAATCAAAACTGAAACCAAAATGTTGTCATTTTTGAAACCTAAAATCCGAGCTTGTGAGGTCTGGTTTTTCAGGTTTTTCTTTGTTTTTTTTCCTATTTCCTTAAACGTTTTAAAATTTAAACTGAAGACCATAAATTTATGGGTTTTTAGCTTAAAGTATACTTTAAATTAAGTAAACTACATAATTAAGCTAAGGTAATTTAATTTGTAAATTCTAATAATAATGCATAAATGATGAATTTTTTCATGATTCGTAATATAAAATAATTAAAGAATAAGTTAAAGAGTTGAGATGACATGTACAAAATATATATAAAAATAAAAGATAAAATCATAAAAGGACATAATTTTACATTTGGTGCGGTTCGACTTCTTTTTGTGCGAATTTATGAGAAAGTTCAAATCGAACCGAATCTTGTGATTTTTAAGACAAAAGACCAAGCTTGACTTCTTTTACGGTTCGGTTTTTTCAGTTTGGTTTTCAGATATTTTTGTGAATTTTTTTTGGTTTTGTGGGTTATGCTCACGCTGGTAAGAGTATGAGTGTTTATTTAATTAAGATGGTCTGAAGTCTGAATGTCAAATCTTAATTTAATTTGTAATGTTTGTTTAAATTCAGAGTTAAAAGTTTCAATATGAAATTTAAGAGAAAGAGTAGTACAAATTAAACCTCTTAAAAGAAATAGAGTAGTCTGAATTGAAACTCTGAATTTTAAGAGAAAGAGTCCATTAATTTCATATCGTAAGGTTTCCTTTTAATTTAAGACGTGATTTTCAGTTTTCAGACATTTAACTTCTTAAAAAACAAATAACACGTATATCAATCAACATCACTTCCTATAATTAAAAATAAAAATTCATTTGGAATGTTCAAAAATACCCAAACCATACAAAAAAACAAAAACAAAAAAAAAATCAAATCGAAAAATTGAAACCAAAATGAAAATTTTGATTTTAAAATTTAAGAAAAACCGAAAAACTCGAACCTAACCAATATATTTATGTATAAAAACCGCACGATGCTCACTTCTAAAATTCATGCATTCACGTATATTTAATACGAGACACATTCACATGTGTATAAAAATTCATATGTTCGGTGAGATTGGGTCGGTCATTCGGGTGGAGCAGAAGCAATTCAAAGTCAAACATCATGAAAATTGAAGGTGAAAGAAATTACAAGGAATTAGGAATCTGTCAAACTTCTACGAGACGTTCGGTTGGTTGACCCGGTCTCCCTTATTCGGGTCATTCATCGGATATTTATCTTTTTTTTTTGAACGGCAGATACCATTGTTAGACACCTTGTTAGACACCTTGAGGGTGACGACCAAACCCGACACCTTCGGAGTCTTCTCATTGACTCACTTTCTATAAATTCTAAATCTCCAACAACTGTTATTTTGGAGTCGATTCCTATTTTTTGATTGTTGCGGACCTTTTTTTTTTTGCTTTCGCAGTGTATCGATTAAATTATGATTTCTCTAACGATTATCTCTTCCATTCTACAAAGCCTACGGCGAATCAATCAGTGACTCCGATCACGGAAAGTAACTCGGCATAACTGTGGTGAGTTGAAGTTATACTGTTCTAGGTTTAATGAATTTAGGTTTTTGGTTAATTTTGGTTTAATTTTGTCTAAAATCGCCTGTGGATCTTAGTAGTGTCGTTCCATATGATTATTGTGTTTTTTAAACCCTAATAAGTTGTTGTGTATTACTGTAGGACTGATTAGGGAAGCTTGTGGTGGAAAATGAGGAGCAGTGCTGTTGAATTTATGGATCCATATATCAGTTCATGGAAAGTAAGATTTCAATTCTATGCATCACTAGCTAATTAATAATTAGTTATCAACCTAAATTTGTTATTTGCATGTGTTTGATCCTGCAAAATCTTGCAATATATATATCTTTGAATTATTTAGGTAACTGAATCATGAAAATGACTTCCTATACTGGAAGATGTTTAGTTACATAACTATTACGTTTTAATCATTTACAGTGCTCTCAAAAAACGTCCTATACCAGTTATTACGTTTTAAACTTTTAATCATTTACTCAATTTATACTTTTAGTGAGACTATACTGGAGCTGCAAAGTCTTGAGTCTTGACCTCAGCTTGATAGCTCGAAGAGCTTTCAAAATGCAGGCTCAAGCTCAGCTTGAAAAGCTCAGTTATATCTATGAACAATTGTTGAGTTTTTCTTTTTGTATATAACTCGTGCTCGAATTCCTTAAAAGTTCAGCTCCATACACGAATTGCGCTATAAAAACCTGCCTCAATATTTATATACGTAGAAGGCTCGGAAAGGTCGAACTCAACTTGTTAATTTTTCGAGCTTGGTTTTGGGCTCGGGCTCGGGCTCGAGATAGATCTTGATAAAAGCTTGACTCGATTGAGCTAAGCTTGAGTTCTCGTTGCTTGATAAAAGTTTGACTTATATACAGGCTCTATACTATACAAGGGTGTTGAAAGTATAATGAATTTATCATTATTGAAAAACGTAATGACAAATGAATAAGTACGAAATTAAATAACGACATAAATTCAAATATTGTTTAATTGTTATTTATGAATAAATGGTCTCTACTCTCTAGTTTTGCTTATCTTGAAATAATGCAAGGCAATAATCGATGATGACATAATATTCATTTCCTAGGGATGACAAACTTTTGCATACGTCTTACTTAGGCCACCCAGCTATAAAAATTGCAAAAAAAGGTCACCTCACTTCACAATCTGAGGTATCTATATATATTCCAAACAAAATAACTTAAAAATTACTGAATTAGCCCTTATTTATTTATCAATGCAAAACTTAAAAATGTAGGTTCATTGCAGAATTCCATAAAACATGATATAAATTCTAAAATTCATTTTAGAGTAACTTACGAGTTTGATATCCATGGTTAGTTAAAGATTACGAAAACAATGACTAGATTCATAAATTACATAATAGTCTCCACATTAACCGTTTTTCTTTTGCTTTTGGTTGACCGTTAACTTAAACCCTACAATTGTTAACTTTTTTAAAATATCATTTTACCATTTCATTGCAACAATAATAAAATATTGGTATCTCATAGCATCGATAGTAGTGGTTTAAATTTTAAACCACATAACATCAAGTTTAAGCTATAAATCATTACTACAATGTAAAGTTTAAGTTCATAAAATAAATAGGTTATATATATATACATATATATAAACAGTTTAAGTTTCAGTCTTGGTGGGCCCATTTCATTTTTTGTCTCATCACTCCTTAAATATGTGGCTCATTTTTTAAAGATTTTGTTTCAATTTAATCTTTATTATGTAGGACCCAATACATTTGTTATTATATTAAAATCTTTATTTTGTGGCATAACACTTAATGAGATGACATATTAAAAAACGATGTAATGGTTTAACTATTACGGATGCTCTAAGTATGTAAGTAATTCTAAGAAATTACAGAAATTGTCCCCGTGGTTTAGTCATACTTATGAAACTGGTTCCTACAATTCATTTGTTAAAATTTAGTTCACTACTCTCACAGTTTCATTTAGATTTTGGTCCTTGTCCATTAAACTTTAACACCTAGGAAAAATAATAAAGGTGCGATTTGAGGCCAAAACAAGAAGAGATGAGCTGGTTGTTTTGCGAGTAGAGGCCAAATTGAGAGTAGAGTTGGTGATGATGCTAGTGCTTCGTGGGTTAGGCTTCATGGGTATGCGGAGGCAAGCTATTGTTTAGGATATTCTAGGGTGATGACAGCCGGCGACTTAGTGTTTAGTGGTGATGATAGTGGTAAGCGATGGTTGGGACTTGGGATTGGGTTGGTGGAATGTAGGCAAACGAGCTGATGTTGAGTCCATTTGTTCGTTTATGATTGATGGCTCAAGCTCAAGTTCGGTTTGTTTCGAGTCGTAAGCATAATTGTTAAACTTGTACGAGTCGAGTCACTTGATACCCAAAACGATCTAATTCGTTACTCTAACTCGGAATTGACTGTGACTCGGTTGATAGTCATTCATTTACTCTTTACGACTCGACTCAAGTAGTCAACAATCATTCTATCACAAGTTTTCAATTGGCAATTGCTGTGGCACTACCTCACTATTCAATATTTCAAGGAAAAAAAAACTAAAGTTGGACAGACAATGTATCATTGTTATGGTTTATCAAGGCAGAAACAAGCAAACATAGATCGACTTCGTCATTGTAGAAAACAGTTAAATTTTCATCATCTTCATTACTTATTCTTCATTTCTGTCTTCTAGCTTCTTCATATGCCTGCAATCCTCCCATCAGAGTAACTACTTTCTACGATGAACGAATTTGCATGTTTCTGCCTTCAACTCTTGATTGTTGGGGTTGAAACCATTATTAGTTACACTATCTTTACTATTAGTTAGTTATTATACTTCTTAATTATTTATAATTATTGTTATAGGTATTATGTATTTGTATATGTATCATGACTCTTTCAAGTCGAGTTACGAATCGAGTTACGAGTTAAAATATTAGGATTTCGAGTCATGAGTTAAAATATTAGGATTTCGAGTCACGAGTTGAAAACTATGGCTCTAAGCGTAAAGCTCAAGCTTGACTTATGAGTCATTTTCCGCTCGAGCTTGGCTCGGGCTCGGTTCGTTATCATATAAACCTATTATTATATTATATTAATTTAATTTAATTATACATCATATCATAAATTTTATTATATATTTTTAATACTATATATTTATTATATATTTAATATTATTTCTTTTATACAAGCTCGTTTAAGCTCACGAGCTTGATTACTGGAGCTCGAGCTTGTTTAACTCGAGCTTTTACCGAGTTAATCTCGAGTAGCTCATGAGTGGCTCCACTCCTAGTTGAAGGTGGAGGCAAAGAGATGGAGAGCACGGTGATGGAACAAATGCAAATGTGGCGGAGGTGGAGGGTGCTGGTGAAGGCAGAGATTGTTGATGGTGGTGATGATGTACGGTGACCGTGGTGGTGGCCGTAGATTGAAAGTTGTCGTGGTGTCAAGGGTAAAGCTGATGGCCGGTCTTGGTGTTGCAGACGGTGATTGTTGTCATGTTGTGTGTGTTAGAGAGAGAGAGAGAGGGAGGGGGGGGGGGGGGGGGGTTATGTTTATGATGAAAATTAAAAAAGAAAGTAGATTACTGTTTTTAAACAAGACCATAGCTGAAATATATAATAAACATGAGGGACAAATAACTTTATGATGAAAACGATAAAATGTTCGTTTGAAAGAAATTTTATAGATGGGTTTTAATTTAACGGTTCAAGTATCAAAAGTGAAAGTAAAGAGAGATATACAGTAGGGGCTGTTTATACTGTTTCTGTATTTTCTAACAAACAACAGGGACCAATAATGCAATTGAAAGTTTGGCAAAAAAAATTCCCTTGCACTTTATATTAGTTTTCATCTAATGGTTTTTAAATTTTAGACTAAATTGAAGGGCATCGTTTAAAAATCTTTTTCATTTTGAAATCTATCATTAATGACTTTTTTTGTGTAATTTCAATAAATAAAAAAAAATCCTGTTTACTATAGTAATTGATGCAAATTATTGATGATAATTGCTTTCGAGCCACAAAAATTCCCTTTATGGTTGAAAACTTCAAATTTAACTTTAGCTTTTGAAAAACCATTGTATCATCTATTTCAAAAACCAAAGACCCTTAAAACACTACTCCCTTAAAGTTTGAACCTTTGTAATCATTTACTTTAGTATACCTTCGAGGCTTCGAACAAAGCCAAACTTGTAGAAGTTTGGGTAAAAGTGTCTTGAGTTTCACAACTTTAATGTTTTCCTTTGTGATTTTTACTAGTAGAATGGTTATTTTGAAAGCTAAAGCCAAGTATTACAGTGGTTATTTTGAAAGCTAAAGCCAAGTTTACAGTTTGCAGTCACCAACTCACCATATAATTATCATGATTCTTGAAAGATAATCGCAAGTACAACAGTTTTGATTATTTTTCACTCGTTTTTTTTTTTAAATAAATTTTGAATGGTCTTCTTGAGAGAAATAATTTTTTGGCTAATTGCTTGTTAAACTACATGTTAGGCAGCATTTCACTTTCCATGTTATTGGAGAGTATATGGTAGTGAATATGTCCATTGCTGACTGTCGACTATCATAGTATCACTATGTAATTTTTTGCTTGTATTTAATTCCGATAGGTGCATCGTTTGGCATGCTTGGAAGTCAAGAAAATCATCGACAGAATCGCAGAGATATTTACACCACTTGAGTCTGCTCGACCACGATGCAAATCAGGATTACAAGTGTTGTGCACTTTACACCATAACGTGGAAAAATGCAAGTTGCTTCTTCGACAATGTTCTGAGACTAGCAAGCTATACTTGGTAAATATCTCTCAAAATTTAGCTTGGATGATCATATTTGGTAAAATCTTGGAGGTTGGGTTCGATCTCTTTCCCCTGAGTTGATTCAGGAAAAGCCTTGAAACATGTTGATGTTCGTTTTGCCGTCTGATACATTCTTACTGACATTGTGTTAATTTATAATCTGAGGAAGTAGGATTACTGTAAATTATTGAGTTTGTTCCGTATGATTTTTCTTGATTCAATAACATATGTTAATCAACTTCTTTCCAGGCAATCAGTGGAGAGAGAATAATTTTGAGGTGTGAAAGGTTTCGGAATTCTTTGGAATCATGTTTAAGCCTCCTTCAAAACATGGTTGAACCCACATTGGCTGCTCAGGTTTGTCATTAATTTTAAAACATTTTTCAATCGTCGTTTTCTTTAAAATTAGTTCATATGATGTCGTATTGGCTTTTATTGTAGATATCTCAGATTGTTGATTACATCAACACTGTAGCTTTTAGTTTAGATTCATCCGAAGATGAAGCCGGGAGAGTTTTACTCGCTTTACTCCGTAAGGACATATCGGCATCGAAAGTTGATAATCCCGATGAAATTAAGGCATTCAAGTATGCAGCTGTTAGGCTACAGATCACATCCCCATTAGCTCTTGTGATAGAGAAACGATCCATAAGAAAGCTTCTAAGCAAGATATGTGATACCGACCCTGCAAAAAAGAAAATCTTGAACTATTTGTTATATCTTGTGAGGAAATATGGAAAATCAGTTAAACCACAAGAAACTGAAAGCGTTGTTGAAGAGACACGTGAAGCGGCTGAAGGCGATGATGATGTTTTCGATTTACTCGAACCACCTGTGAAATTCAACACACGTAGACTAAGTGCACTTTCTTCTACTAGCTCGGTGCCCAGCTTTAATAGTTCTCTACAGGATTTAAATCTCCAAGTAGACAACGTTTCATTTGGATCCTTGGATACGAATAGTTTAGGTTATGTTTCGGATGCGGGAACTCTGGATGGATCTGGCCAGATCCATGAAAAATCCGATAGATTTAAGTGTCATCCAAGTACAGACAATGGCACGAACTTGTATATCCTTGCAAATCTTTCGGCTCTTCCATGGTTATCCAGGCGTAAGGCAGTGGAAGAAGTTATAGACGGGTTAACGGATTACCAAGGGTCTCATGGTTTCATATCTACAAGTTACATTAAACCCGTTTTCCGGTTTTTGAAAGAGGCTCGTCGATTAGGTGATTCAGTAGCAAAGAAACACGGATCAGAGCTGCTTTTGATGTTCTTGAAAGAATGCAGGTAAAATCTGACTAATATATCTACGATCAGCGTTTTTTCCATGTTAATTAGTACTACGAGTTATTGAAAACTTTCGCTAATTTGATTCATGGTGTTGTACAGAACTGACGTGCCACCTTTACCGAAAGATGCAATCTACGATTTGTCTTTATTACTGGATTCAGATTCAGTTGTAACCGAAGAAGTGTTGCCGATGATAGAAGTGCTCTCTTGCCATGATTATTACGATTCCGAAATAGTGGCTTCTGGCATTCTATCCTTCCTTCTAGAACTTATTAAACATCCAAATCAGAGCAAGCACCACACTGTAGCCTTGAAAATACTTTGTAATCTATCGGCTCACTTCGATCTAGGACACCACCTGATCTACCTAGATTTCATCCAACATCTGGTGCCCTTTCTGGACGAACTTTTGCTGTCCGGCTACTGTCTCAAAATCTTCAGGAATCTGTGTGCCATCGACGAAGCTGCATCCCATTTTCTTGAAACCGACCGATGTATCAGATCCATCGGAGAGCTTCTTGAAGTTGGTAAGGATGAAGAACAAGAGCATGCGCTCGATATTTTTCTCTCGTTATATTACCAACGCGACGATCTCCATGAAATTCTGATGCAAGATAGCAACATCTTTTTATCTTTGGCAAGCATATCGACAAACGGTAGTTATAGGGGTCAGTTACTTTCGGCCGAGTTACTAAAGTTATTAAATAACGTCCCCGATGATGGTTCTCAAGCGTATACCTGGACGGATACATCCCAAAGCACAATCAGTAACCCGAAAGCGAAGAACTCAAACTCGTCTTCCAAATCTTCGGGATTATTTAGCAGGATAAAAGCGAAATTCAGAAAATCGTCACGATAGGTAGCTTACCTTTCTTCTTCATTGAACATTTTAGGCATATTTTGTGAGTGATTAGCGGTTATGAGTCTGGAATTGATCTACTGTCACTAAAAACCAACACCGTATTACACGAGTTGACTCATCATGTAAATGTTTTTTGGTGGGTGTTTTTTTCTTTTGCCCTTCTGAAAAAACGGTTGGGAAAGTAAAATGTTTTGGTTTAAATATTTTGTTTATAGTTTCTAATATGATATAACGGACCGGTTTAATAAAACTAGTTGAAAATCTTATTCATTTTTTGTATTTGATTAAGTAGCTAAAGCTGAAAAATATAAAATAACACAAAAGAACATAAAACTGAGTATAATGTTGATTAGTAGTTAAAGTTGAAAAATATAAAATAATACAGAAGAAGATATTATTAATAATAGACAAATAAAAAACATGCAATTAAAGTGTGTTTTGATTCGAAGAACATTGTCACTAGAGTTTAAATTAAACATTGTAACAAACT
The DNA here is from genome assembly GCA_020465985.1 of Centrapalus pauciflorus. NCBI lineage: Eukaryota > Viridiplantae > Streptophyta > Magnoliopsida > Asterales > Asteraceae > Centrapalus > Centrapalus pauciflorus. The sequence goes on from JAANYP010005957.1 coordinate 551,255, forward strand.
AACTAGAAGTAGTCGCCTTTGATGAAATCATTGAGTTTATTCACTTCACTGCTTTGCTGATCCACCACTGCTCGTATAACATCTACGATAGAAATCATCCCGACGATCCTTCCATCTATGACCGGGACATGTCGTATCTGGTTTTCTATTATCAACATTCGATAGTTAATAATCTTTCAAACAGTCGGCGAAAAAGTACTTATAAAAAGTAATCATCGTACATCTACCTGACATTAATCGCATTGCTTGATACACGTTTGTGTCAGATGTTACAGTTACCAGCTTGTTCTGTTGAAGTTCACGAATCATTATGAGTTCACATATAAACAGTATTTTATTCTGCACACTTTATATATTTTGATACTAAATATTCTTCTGTCACTTGTTACATTTTCTGATACTAAAATACTAACCTGCTTCGTCATGATTTCCCCGACTCTGGTGTACTTTGATCTGTCCTTGGCAATTACCTTCTGCAGGCAATCTGAACATTCGTCTCATAAACGGCTAATCGCTTAAAAAAGTAACATACTTTTAAAATATACTGAAAATTGTTAATTTGGTCATTTTTGGTAGTAAAACAAGAAATCACCCTGTCTAGATTCTTATAAAAGTAGATTGACTTTTCATTACCCTAATAACATAAATGTAATTAATCACTTCTTTTTATTTTGTGAGTAGTGCAAAACCTCTTTCAGTTATGATTCCTGCAATTATCTGATCATCTCCTCCAGGCTTTAGAACCACTAAAGATCCAATGTTGTTTCGAGCCATCTGCGTAATCACCAGAAACTCGACTAATTCAGCAACAATATTTTTGTCGCCTGTGAAATGATACAACGACAAAAAAAGGTAACATACTTGTTTCGCAGCATCATAGACAGTGTCATCACTCTTGCACCACAACCACGATCCAACTTTTTCATTTTCTTTCATCATCAAAACTTCTGCCACCGTTGTATTTTCCAAACCCTTTTGATGCATCAGCGAAGAGTCTATCGTCAATGCATTCTCTGTGTATTTCTGTAATCGCTGCAGGACTGGTATGCGAAACGTTTCCTGGCAAGATTTTATTGCTCTGGCAATAACTTGCATCTTGACTGTCAAAACTCAAAACACAGATTTTTTGTGTTACTGTAATGTTTAAAAGTCGAAAAAAGGAAAACGAATACACGATTTATTGGAAAAACGGAGTTTACCTTTACGATTAAGAAAGCTTTTTGATGTTGATTTAAAGATCCATCTGTAGTTTGAAAATGTATCTTATATGGCTTCTATCTTTGGTTTTAATTACTTGTTGGATTATACATTTTTGTGTTCTTTTCTTGAATCAGTAATTCAAAGAAAAGGATTTCTAGCTTTTTCTTGCTTGAAAAAGTGGTCACCTAGTGACTTGGGACTCAAGAATGGTACCATGCTGATTCTAAGAGGTAACCCTTTGCCCATGAGAAGGGTAAACCATAGAAAAACTTCGTAAAAATCGTGTTTCAGGCTGCTTTCGCAACCTTTCTAAGGTATCGAATTCGTATTTATAACAACTATCTCCTCTTCAGTTTATGGTATCACACAAAACTGAGGATTTTTAAACTATCTCAATTACCCTTTACAAGGATCTTACATCATTGAAAAACTATGGCTGAAAAAAAGCCTTCCGGCTTCCGTTTTCGCCTTCCATGGTTACTACAACCTTCACTAGCTCCCCGAACCGTTGTTCCACCGGAGCCACCTACTCAGCCACCACGCACAACCACACAAACATCGACTTCTGCTCAAAGGCCACCTTTTCGGCCTCCTGGGAAAGCCCCGTCACCACCACCAGCTTCACCAAAACGATCCCCGGTGTCAGTTGCAACACCTCCACCACCTGTTCCACCTAAAACTCCTGATCCTGTCGCGACTTTGCCGGTAGAAGAAACTCAAACCGCCACGAAAACCATTCCGACTGCTGAAACGTCGAATCTGACAAGCCCACCTGAAGTTGGTAAGACTGATTCGGAAACTCAAACTCAACCAACTACAGAAACTTCAAGTCCAAAAACCGAAACTCCACCAGCGATTGTTAAAGTTGTCGATACAGTTGAAACTCAACCTACGAGTGAAACCCGAAAAACCGATGAAACCATACCAACCATTGAAACCCCACGTCCGATAACCCCACCTCAAAGGCCAACTAGTCCTCCCAAAGCCCCGTCACCTCCAAAACCCGACTCTCGGCCCTCTTTTCCATCTCAATTCCAAGTGTCTTCCGATACAGTGTCCACTTCACGTATGCCGGATCCACCACAAATCAATTCTCAACCACTTTCACCATCTCGTGTATCAGATAATACACCAGAAATCAAAAGATCAACCGAAATTCCCGATCTTGACCTTGATGCAAAACCAAAGGCGATAACAAAAGCGAAAGGAGCACAAACCAGATCCATGAATCCAAATTCAATGGACAAAATCCAGGAAACAACAAAATCTCACAAAACAAAACCAAAAACAATCGCTGCGCAAGTTTCTTTACATAGAGAGATCAAAGACGATATTTCCAAGTTCGTTCATAAGATCGCAACAAGCCCTTCGAAGCAGTATACGGATGAAAAACCTGCAGCAACAAGTGTTGTTACACTTGCAGGTGACAACAAAGGTGCATCTATGCAATTACATTCAGATGGTAAGAAACCCGAAACAGATTCAAAAACTGGTGAGAATCAAGAAGCGAAAGCAAGCGTAAACAGCAATGTTCAAGGGATCAATAATTCGTTGATGTTAAACACATCTGTTAAGGAAAGGAATCCAGGTGTTCATGTAGTTTTCTCTCGTGATATGGCGAACACCGATGAATCAAAGATGAAGAAGACAGAATCAATGGATATGAACAAGGCAGAAGCAGACATAACTCCACCGAAAACAGTTGTTTACGAGCCTGCAATCGGAAGTTCGCGTGGAGGTGTTTTTATGGATCAGAGCGACTCTGATCAAGATGATCGCGAGATGTCGATCTCTGCCAAAGATTACGAGATAGAGGTTCTTTGATTATGAGTGAATGTAATTTAAAAAAAAAAAAAAGGTACTAATCACATTACTAGCAAAGTAAATAAGGATATGATGCTTGATCATCCATGAATAGAAGTTCAATATTTCCTTTTATGTTCATTGTGTTATTTATTTTAGGCAACTTACCTTCAAAATCAATGTTTAAGGTGGTATACTATAAGTTTATAGCATGTTTGACTTATAGGTTGACTTTTCTTTCCGGGGTTTATCAAATGATTCTAATTTAGTTTATTTGTTTATATGTGCTTTTATGTTATTTAACTACTTTACGCATGTCTATTGAAAAAAACTTCAGCTACCATAAGCTTCAGCCAGCTATAATATGCTAGAGCTATAGCAACCAGAAATAGACACAACACCTTTTTATATATAGGGAAATTTGCGCAAAAAAAACTTAAAGTTGGACCATTTTTGTGATTCCCTAACCATATTTTATTGCACAAAAAACCTCTAACCGGTAAAATCTTTTGAAATTATGACGTTACCGGTTATAATAGGTTGTTATGCTTACATGGCACACACGTGGCTTCCACATGTCAAACCCAACTTACGTGGCGCCTATGTGGCACTAAATGTATAATTTTTAAACTGAATTTTTGCATAAAAAACCCGAAGTTGGTGACTTTTTCGATTAAAATTGTTAACTATTTTTTTTCACTCACCTCTAACCAACGATCATATTTACCTCTTCTCTTCTCCTCTACCTCCGGCAACTCCGATTACTTTATCCCCTCTTTATGTTCAATGCTGTTTATTTTGCCGCTTAATTTTGAATTTCAACTTCAATTGTGCTGAAGGAATCAATTTCGTTTTGTGTTCACGAATTGCATTTTTAGGTTCAGTTTTATGTTCAATTTAGTTTATTTATGTTCCATTTTAGCTTCTGAATATGATCAGCCAAAGCAGTGAGGTTCGCTAGAGCCTAGCGGGTGGAGGTTTCATTGGGAAACGATTCTTTGTTTAATAAATAAAAATATTAATAAATATTCATGTCATCAATATGCAATCGGCGAAGAATACTCAATTTTGATTATTTTTGTTGGTAGGTTTTTTATCCAACGAAAAATAATTTGGGGTTTTAATTAAAAAAACTAAACAAGTTGGGGGGTTTTTTACGCAAAAATCTATTTAAAAATTTTAAATGTCATCAAGTTGCAACCGGCTAAACCGGTTGCAAGTCAGATTTTTTGAAAAAAAAAAACCCAAATTTAAGAAGTTTTAAACCTGTTGGAGGTTTTTGTGCAATGAAAAATGGTTAGGGGTTTTAATCGCAAAAATGATCCAACTTAGGAGTTTTTTGCGCAATTTCCCCATATATATATATATAGATTCAAGATCAATGGGGTACCAAGTTAGACTGGGGTACCATTCACAGCCAACCATTTTTGCATTAAAATGATTATTTAATACCCAAAATTCTGGTCAAAATAATAACACGTCGTTTTAATTGGAGGGGTATTATGGGGATGTAAAAATTTAAATTAGAATTAAAAGATTCTATCAATCCCTGTAATTTCTCACCTTCTGTTTGCACCAGATGCTCATTTCATCGATTTCTCTCCATTTGTTCTCGCCTTTAACCTCTTCGTCCGCTCCAAACCCTACAGTCGCCTTCATCGCATTCCCGGAGGAATTCCATTTGGTGTTTTTAATCGATAAAATGTAAGTTTCATATACTTTCGTTTGATTATCCGAATTCAAGTTCATCATAATCGAATTCCAACATTTTGTCCCGTTTCGAATGTTAGTTCAGCAACTCAAATATCGAAAAACCCATATGGAATTCCAGCATTCTGTCCCGACCCTATATAGCTTTTGCACATGTGCAATATGCGATCTTATATGCCTTTTACGTTTTGCCCCTTTTGCACATGTGCAATATTCAAGAAATTTGAATGAATGCTAGTTTTTGCACCCGTTCACTCATTCCAATCCAGTTTGAACATGTGCAATGTTCAAACTTATATGCGATCTTATATGTTTTTTACGTTTTCCCTTTTGCACATGTGCAATATTCAAGAAATAGCAATGACTGTTAGGTTTGGCACCTGTTCAGTCATTGCAATCCCTTATTTTCAGTATTTGAATGCCTTTATAGGAGTGTATTAAGACTCTGATGTTTGCCAATACTTGGAGTAGTGTGAGTTGGAAAATCAGCTTATCATGAATACATGGAAAATGTTTAAATCATAGCAACAAACTTGTTTAAATCAGTTTGAGAATGGAAAATGGAAAATGTTTCAACTACCAAATTTGTGCAACAACACTTCAACATTAACATGTATAGTATGTGTCTATCAATGTGGCTGGGAAAGCAGCCCCTTACTACACATGTTCACTTGACCAATTCTGTTTTTGTATTAAATTGTAGCAGCAGCCCCTTACTGCACATGTTCAATCATTCCAACCCCTTACTGCACATGTTCAATTGAACATGTTCTTTGTTTGTATGTAAATTGTAGCATTAGCCCCTTACTGCACATGTTCAATTTAGCAGTGCTGAGTGTGTAATCAATTATATGATTGTTTACTCACTGCAATTCCATATTTATTGTTTTATATCGCACATGTGTTTTATGGGTAATTCTCTTCTTATTGAACATGTTTTTATCATATTAATATTTATGGATGACAAACTCATATGAGAGAGAGTCTCTGGTTTTTATGATGCGCCACATTGAGACGTTCAAAGGTTCAACAGTTAGAGAATGGAATTCCGGTCTATCAACAGAGGGTCCACGTCTGGCCAGGATATTGAATGACTTACGAGTACGTGATCTTGCTAAGATTCCGTTGCACACCATGAACAAGTGAAGAGATGATGTCTTGGAGGAAGCTGATTACCATGATATGTTGAAAAAGTCAGAGAAAGAACGTTTAAAAAGAGTTGCTGAGTTAACATGAGCGTATGGATGCGAACCGGAAGTTGATGGCCAAAATATAGATTCATGATTTATTCCTTAACATCAGACACTTAATTTAGAATTATATTATGACAGAACGAATATTTTTTTTATTTTTGGGTGGTTTTGTTTTCCGGAAATGCAAAAAAACTTTTAGAATTATAGTATATTTCTACTGTTATATCAATTTTCTTTTGATTAATTTTGCAGTTTTGTCACTGGTTGAATGATAACATTGCACAGGTTGATTATATATGATTTTAATGCACAATTTCAATATATTCTTTATTCGTTTTTAGTAAACTAATCATAATTTCACTGTTTTTGCAAGTACATGCTCATTTGAGTAATAAATAACTTCCAATAATTGTCCAATTATTGCACATGTTATTCTAAGTATTGAACACTGCTATTAAGTGAACAGGTTCACAGCCTAAACAAAGTTTTATGTTATTGCACATGTTCAATATAACACTTAGAACAACATTACACACGTTCAATATGTTATATGGCTGCATTGCCAATTAACATGTTTACCTAAGTACAATTCTGCACACATATATTTGCTACGAATTTTCAGTAATACACATGTTAATTGTGTTTTAATCCATACATATACCCTTTCTGCACATGTTTAAAATCTTCAATCAATGTTTGAAATGCAAATTCCCTTTCTGTTGAACATTTTTACCTTTCTGCACGTGTTCAAAATCCTCACTCAAGAATTCAAAGCTATATAGAACATGTTCATTTTTTTCCATTTTTACCTTTCTGCACATGTTCAAAATCATCAATCAAGGTTTCAAATGCAAATTCCCTTTCTGTTGAACATGTTCAAAGACATTATTTGCATGTTTTTTTATAATGGATATGTTAAATGTGTTTTACGAACATATATTCCATTGCTACATATATTCAAATCAAGAAAATAATGTTATAAAAGCAACCATGTTCAGTATCCCAATTTTTTTCATTTTTGTTTTCATTTTTACCTTTCTGCACATGTTCAAAATCCTCAATCAAGGTTTCAAATGCAAATTCCCTTTCTGTTGAACATGTTCAGAGACATTATTTGCATCTTTTCAATAATGGATATGTTAAATGTGTTTTACCAACATATATTCTATTGCTGCATACATTCAAATCAAGAAAACAATGTTATACAAGCAATGAACGTTGTAATGCACATGTTCAGTATCCCAATTGAACGTTCTATCACAAATTGAACATGTTCAATATGTCCTACAGAATACAAATATTAAAAGATGTGATCAGGAAGTATGGTTTTAGAAGATGCGATCATGGAGGAGACGTTTTTATGAAGACTCGATCATGGAGGGGGTTATAAGGAAGGTGCGTATCATATCCCTGAAATTAAGGGATTTACGCAATCTATGATTTATTGATTATCACCTTTTATTTAGAATAAATCAAAATTGTCTATAATACCCTTTTGTACTTGTAACCAAACATTACCGGACTCCGGTTCCCCAGTCTAATACCCCATAGATCCCGACCATATACATATATATATATATATATATATGTATATATAATTGTGTTAGGTTTATCTGCTTCTAGAATATCCTACATGGATTGCTCTTGAGGTATGTGGAACATATTCGCGTAGCCGGAAGTTAGTGAAATTCGATGTGCGTTATGTCCACTATTTCAGCACGAAAAGGTGTCTTCGGTGGTCGCTGGTATGGCCATTCGTAGAAGTGGCGGGACAAAGAGGCCAACAAGAAAAGGTACCGCAAATGATGGTCCCTATCGCAATTGTTCGCGATCTGTTATTGCCAATGGAGCAGCATTCTGAGTCGAGTTAAGGATGCATGCATTAAAGATGTGGTTTGTTTATTGTTCTCTCAAAAGTTCAAGCCTTTTTATGGTCTTATAGGTTATTAGCGTAAATTAAGGAAATTAACAGTCAAAATGTTAAACCAATGGTGGGAGGGTTTCCTCTTGGTTGAGGTCTCAAGTTTGAGCATTGCTAATGGCGTTTCTCTTTAGGTGGAGGTGTGGGGTTTGGTCCTCACCCTCTAGGTGTCTAACAAAAAAAAGGTGATAACCACTAACATTAGCTATAAAAATGAAAAAAAAAAACAGTCAAAATGTTAATTATTTAAGGAACCTAAACGTTTGTATGTTTTTAACTTTGATATGCATATTGAATGATATAAAGTGAATCAAAGCTAAAACAGTCATAAGCGTTTGTTTTAATTCATTGAGTTAACTCTAGGGGTGTGCAAAATAACCGAACCTGAATAACCCACCCGAACCGAATCTTAAACGGGTTATTCGGGTCGGGTTATTCGGTTTTCGGTTTTGTTAATCGGGTTACATGGTACGCGAATAACAATTTCGGTTCGGGTATCGGGTAGGATTCATGTTCATTCGGGTACCCAAATAACCCGAATAACCCATTTAATTTTAAAATTTCCAATTTTAATTAGAATTTGAATTGTTTATATACAAAATTTTAAAGATTTAAATACCCAATTTTAATAGACAAACCATTTAGCCCTTGTACCCAAATTACCCAACCTATTTAACATTTTTAAATTAATTTGTAAAGTATTTCATTTTTTATATCAAAACCGAATAACCCGTTTAACCCAAACCGATTAAACCGATACCCATATAACCCGAAACCGATTAACCCGTCTCCTTATTTGGTTCGGGTTCGGCCAAATAACCCACACCTTCAAACCCGAATAACCCGAACCGAATAACCCAATACCCATTTAACCCACCCGAATAACACCCCTAGTTAACTCGTTACCAATTTGGTATCAAACATATTAACTTGTTGCCAAATTTTAACATCATACATATTTAAGTTTCGGGTTATTATCGAAAAACTCATCTGAACTTTCATGATATTTTCGGTTTAACCACTCAATATTTTTTCCAACCAAACAAAACATAACTACTTAACCTTAATTTTTTATTGTTTTGATCATTTTACCTGTTATCATGATACGCAAATTTACATTCTTAAAAGTTTTATGAATGATCATATATATTTGTGTGAATGATCTTCCAAGTAACCGATTATTCATACCATTTACATGATTTTTCTTAGCATTTACAATATTTATCTTTTTTATCTTAGTGTATAAATGTATGGTAGTTTTGATGGAAAATATGATAATATGGGTTTATAAATGTTGATATATAAAAATTATATGAATGATCATTCATTTAGGTTGAGCTGCATATGTTCAATTTTTTTTTTTTTTTGTGATTTGCTTATGAACCTTATATGTGTGTGTGTGTGTGTTTATATATATATATATATAGAGAGAGAGAGAGAGAGAGATATGAGATCATTGCAGAACCTAAATTTACTGTAGAACTGTAGAACCAATATCGTCTATAGATTAGATTAATCTAATGGTCTTGATTAAAACCATAAGTTTGGAATTGGTGAAAAAAAAGATTGGTATTAGTATTAATTTAATTAAGGATAAAGATGGAAAATATTGGAAATAGCAAAAAGATTGACATTAGCAAAATAAATATTTTTTTTCTTTAAATTAAAATAAAATTAATATGAATAATTTTTAAATCAAAAAAATTATACCATAAAAACGAGAATTTTATACTCTTTATAACGAGACCGGTCATGATATAGTTTTTACCAAAAAATTTTACGTGTTTATTTTTCGTTAAAAAAAATTACCCAGACCACGATTCAATATAGCATGACGATATCATTCAATGTCGAAGAAACACTTGATATCGTATATTCAACGTCGAATGTAATACTATACATCATACTAGTTTATTACCCGCGTATTACGCAGATATTTTTAATATACATAAAACATAATAAACTAAAAGGTAATGTATAAATATTATTTTTTTAAACAAAAGTATATAAGAATGATATTATTATCCATTATGACCAATTAATTTTATATAAGTCTAAATATAAATGAATAGTATTTAGTTTCTTATATTTTTTTAAACCTTTATTATATTATATGATAATTAATAAGTTAGTAGAGTATTAGATTTTGTTTGATTTGATTTGAATTTAAAAGTGGATTATATTAGATTTTGAAAGATATAATTTAAAATTTTTTATTATTTTTAAAATCTATAAATGTCATGTGTCGATTCATGGTGATGACACGTGACTTCACAATAATGAGTATAGATACTCTGTTATTATTATTTATAGATTTGGAAAAACAAATTAAACTCCAAAATTGTAAGGTACACGTGGCAATCTCAGGTGAAGCCAAGTGGCGCTCTATCTACGTGTCATGTGGAATGTAGTTACTCTTACAATAGAATAGATAGATATGCAACACTGCATGTACATTCAATATTAACAAAGCCAAAATAATAGTCAAAATTAGTAGTCAAAGTTGGTGGATTTAACGAGAACGGTCATGATATATTTTTTTCGAAAAAAATTTTACGTGTTTATTTTTCGTAAAAATTGTTTTACCAAAACGACCATTCAATATATTATATTGACATCATTCAATGTCGAATTACAGTTTATATCACATATTCAACGTCGAAGTAATACAATATATCATATATACAACATTGCATGTACATTCGATATTAAAAAATTCAAAAATTGTCAATGTGGCAGTCAAACTTGGTAGGCTACTATTAATTCAATGTTAATTGCTTAATTACCATCTTATCCCTAGTGTTATATTATAATCTAATGATTTAGATTGGTTCTATAGTTCTGCACTAAATTAAAGTTTTGCAATGATCCCAACCCTATATATATATATATATATATATATATATATATATATATATATATATATATATATATATATATATATATATATATATATATATATATATATAAATATATATATATATATATATATATATATATATATGTATATATATATATATATCTGTGTGTGTGTATGGTTCGAGAGAGTACCATCATTATGCAGCGCACCAGAAGGTACCACCTTTAAAAAAGACTTTTTTTTAAATTTCTTTTCGTAAACATGTTTTAATTAACATTATGAAGATCATATGTAAATTTCACATACATTCACATCTCCTAGCTTCTAAAAAATGATGTGAGCACACACTTATATAATTTTGAATATATGTGAACACGCATTTAGGTGATGCGTGTTTTCATGCACTTAGAGTGTTCGGATTTACGTGAAATTCACATAGGTCTGTGTAATGTTAATTAAAACATGTTCATGAAAAAAAATTCAAAAAAATTACTTTCAAGGGTGGTACATTTTGGTGCGCTGCATAACGGGTGGTACTCACTTGAACCTAAATATATAT